>VONZ01000657.1:0-165000 GCA_012976165.1 Labeo catla | reverse complement strand
TCCCAAAGAAACTCTAAAAATAAAGAAAGCATGATTTTGTGAGATATTGTTTTTCTGTGTGTGTGAACAAAACACGCAGGCTCAAAGTGTTTAACAAAACCAGCTAGCATAGATCAGTGCATATTGTTCTTGTTAGACTTCCCGGGTATTACAAGATTATGTAAATATATATGAATAGAGCGTGAAGAAATGCTAGAGGGTGATGAAACATTTTACTATTTAATATTATAATATAAATAATATTTTATTTGTTGACACTGATAGTCACACGACTGCTTATCTTGGTTAGAAACGCACATAGACGAATACTGCAGGTCATTGTTATTCACTTCTCTTCTGTTGCTACACATACATCATAGGGAAAACACAGCAGATAACTACTGATATTTTTGTCTTTACCAATGTACAACATTGCTTTTATGAATTAAATAGTTAAAGGCATTTAGCATCATCTTGAAAACAGAAAGTACATAACTAAGCATATATTGAGAGCACAAAACCTAACAGTGTCGTAACTGGGATGACTAGGTAAGAGGAAGCTGAAACGGTGCCATTTTCCGGTTTTATCAGATAGGTGGTTCAAATGCATCAGACAGAGAACAATGTAGCGTTTTATTCACTGCGAATAAGGAGCTGAAACTTTAGCAGCATGTTAAAGTAGAAAAGCAGAAATTCAAAAGTAGAAATTACATAACTTTTATGAACAGTATATGTGACGCACAAAGTATCTGACATCAATTCCAAGTAATAAATGACACTAGTGCCTGGATGTTGCCACCCCAAATGATAATTACATTGACGTTCACATATGAAACAGTGTTTTTAGCATCTGAAACCAACCCAGACACCAATAATATGTCAATTTCATCTGTATTCCTAAATATTTAACATGTAACACAAAAAAATAATGGTACTTTACCATGATGCATGAGGCGTTCAGTTCATCAGGAAGCTCTCTGCTGTGAGGTTTGGATGCAAATCTCCCAGAACTTTGTACGTGAGGCCAGTAAGTAGCGTGCTGGAGGTCTATGTGTGTGTGTTTGAGTATTTGCATAGCAGGTGGATTATTTAGCAGGTAGCTGATTATCCCTGTTAATGACAGAAAGACCTTCGATCGTCTCTGAGTTCACTGAAGCACTTTGTTCTCTCTCTCGTTTGATGTTTAGACGCATCTGACCACAGACTGAGAGGTGGCAGAAAGAAGAAGTGTTATTAAGCCTTTCAGAGGAACAGAGTTTGATGACACAAGACAGAACAGCACAACAGCGTCTGTGAACGTCTCTAAACCCTGGTGATCAGTTTGTGAACTCAACCTGTGGATGGCAGTGTGAACACACTGACTGAACACATGATCTGCTAATATTCACACACACAAATGGAGCATTAATTGGGAAGCACATTATTTTAATACACGAAACAGCAGTTTTTCTTTGATAATACTTGGTGAAACTGCAGGTTGGTTTTGATTTTGATGGAACAAGTAAAACAAGATGTAGCTTTACAATGGAAATATTTACATGCTTTATCGCTTTCTGAAAACATATCTAATCAAAATTCTTTCTAAAGAATTTTTAGTAAACCAGTGTGAGCAGCTAAAAAAAAACTTCCTTGTAAGGCTTTACAACAGATATGTCTAAAATATATAGGTAAATGATAAAGTATTACATACTTGGAATACATAAATGCACAAAAAGTTATCATATTTATTCATACTCATTTAATAGTGAGAGCAGTGATATTCCTGTGTGAATTCCATTTTTATCTGGAACACAAGATCGGTTTTATATAAACTAGAATTCAAGAATTTGGGGTTGGTAAGAGATTTATTGATTTGATTTGAAATAAGTCTCTAATGCTCACCAAGGCTGTATTTATGTAATCAGAGAAATAGTAAAAAAAAGTTAATTATTATTATAATTTAAAATATATGTTTTCTTTTTGAATATATCTAAAAATGTAATTTATTGCTGTGATCAAACCTGAATTTTCAGCATCATTACTCCAGTCTTCAGTGTCACATGATCCTTCAGAAATCACTCTAATATGCTGATTTGAAACTTATCAATGTTGAAAACAAACTCTTTTGAAACATAAATATCTTTTTTTGTCTAAAAGACAGTCTTACTGACCTTAAACTTGGGCTTGGAGAAAAGTATACAAGTTGTATGTACTGTTTTCATGTTACATTTTAGATGCCTTTCTCCCATTTTACAGTTCAACACTTTCATTACAGTACTGTGCAAAAGTCTTAGGCCACTAGTATTTTCACCAGCTAAAAAATGGTTTAAAGTAAGTTATTTCTATCTTTTGCTGTAGTGTGTCAGTAAAAAATATCGGTTTACATTTCCAAACATTCTGTTTGCCATTAATTGTAATAATCTAGTGAGATTTTTGTTTGCACAAGGAGTCTGACAACAGCCAGTGCTCCACACTGAGATCTGATCTCACCATCATCCAGTCTGTCTCTGGAATGACATGAAGAAACAGAACAAACTGAAACTGAGTAAATCCAGAAGAACTGTGGCAACTTCTCCAAGATGTTTCAAGTAACCTACCTGCAAAGCTACCTGAAAAACTCTGCACAAGTCCACATAGGGCAAAAGCTGCTTTAAACGCAAAGGATGGTCACATCAAATGCTTATTTATTTTAGTTAATAGAAGTTCATTGATAAAGAAAATCTATTTATGACATTGTTTTTGACAGCATCCTCATTTTATTTGCCTAACTGCCTAAAAATTTTTAACAGTACTGTAGCTTTGTAGGTGTAGGTCTCTTAAAGCATCTTGGAGATGTTGCCGCAGTTCTTCTGGATTTAGTCTGTCTCCGTTTTTTCTGTTTCTTAAGAAAGACTGGATTGAATGATGGAGAGATCAGATCTCTGTTTGTACAAGGAGTCTGACAACAGCCTGTGCTCCATAGAAAAATCTCACTGGATTATTATAATTAATGGCAAAATGAATGTTTAGAAATGTAAACTGATATTTCCTACTGACACACTACAGCAACAGACTGACTTTAACTGACTTTAAACCATTTTTTAGCTGATGAAAATACTAGTGGCCTAAGACTTTTGCACAGTACTGTATATAAAAAAGAGCAACCTGGATACCCTTAAATTCACCTTTTGTGCTCCATTCAAGAACGAGTTTGGCATGGCCTGGGGGCGAGTGCGTGATAAAATGGGCTAAATAAGAGCTATGAAGTTAAATAAGGCATTTATTTATTCTTCAGATGAGGTTTATTTCATATAAACAAGTTTAATGCGATCTTATAGGACACTCACTGTCCCAGCTTTGAAATCTTTATCAGACATTCAAAAATGTTAATAGTGTCAAAAAAGAAACCAGTATTTCAGGACAAACTGAGAGATCTGTGATCAGTCATGCACATGCCGTGAAAAGATGTGTTTTTTTATCTGTTACTGACATCTGTGTGTGTTGGCAGAGGGCTGGACTCTAAAAACGGTCCATAGCACAGAAACGAGAAGATGCTGGTCAGATCGTCTGACACGCACTCATCCTGCAGGATGGCTCCCGCTGTTTTACTCATCGGTCTGCTTGCCACAATGAGCTGCTTAACCACAGGTAAAGTTCACATCAGCTGATTTGTTACAGAATTTCTTTATAGAATTAGGTTTCGTTTTAGATTTATATCTACCTCTGATTCCATTCATTTGAATCACATTGAAAGGAATGATAATTTAGTGCTGAAGAGGTTTCAACTGGAAGCATTTTATTCTGCCACAGAATAAAAATAATAAAGGTGACTTTTTATCTCATCATTCAGACTTTTTTCCCCCAAAATTCTTCAAAAAAAAAAAAAAGGCAAGGAAAATTCAGGCAAGAATTTTGAGATATTAACTGTGAGGGGGAAAAAAAGTTGGATTGTGAGATGTAAACACAAAATTGGCAGGTATAAACCATCACAATTCTATTGTATATGATCCTGGACCACAAAACCATCTCATACTGAGAAAATCACCTTTAAAGTTGTCCAAATGAAGTTCTTAGCAATGCATGTTACTAATGAAAGGATAAGTTTTCATATATTTATGGTAGGAAATTTACAAAATATTTTTCATGGAACATGATTCTTAAAGGGGTCATCGGATGCAAAGTTCACTTTTACATGTTGTTTGATAATTATAAAAATAATGATAAAAATCCATGCAGTGGTTTTTAATTAATCTGTAAAAATAATATCCCCTTTTTCAAATCAAGCCATTCTCAGAAGCCTGTTGGTGTGGCGTCACACCGACAGAGGCCGCTCCCATAATAGTTGATTGACATGAGTGTCTTACCACAGACCCGCCTTAAATCAGCTGTAACAGTAATTAATTAATTAATCAACAAACTCATTGGGCGACGAGGGTATGCCCAGCTGATGCAAAGCATAGAACTTATATCCACACAGAGGAAAACCCTATCTAGGCTCTGCCCCAGTACAGGTTGAGTCGAGCTATTCATTTGTATGTTTAATGAGAAACAGATAAAATTGCAATAAATGCGCGTTAAGACTCTGTACAACTGCAGCAGCGGAGGACTAGTATTTTGCCACGTGAAACTGAGGAAGAACTAGTGACAGCACGGTTTGATCGTCACGTGACCAATCAGCAGAAAGGGGCATTTAATTCCTGCCCATGTGTTGAAATTGAATATTCAGGTTGTTTTCTTCATTTTTCTACCCCTGGACAAAAAAACGAAAAATTAATCTGAAGGAGCCGTTTCCTCAAATTTCTGTTTTCAATATTAAATAAAAAAAAATTAAATGAACAATTTACACAAAACATTCAAAAGAAATATTAAAGCATAAATTAATTTTTACCCATTAACAAAAATATGAAAAATGCGGCTAAATTGTTGTTTTTCAGTTTCTTAAACAACGAAAAACAAACCGTTTCTCTTTATTACTTTTCAAGTAGAAAATCAAATGACCAAAAGAAACACTGACTCTTTGCTCAGGCATTTCAGAATGACAAGTCAAAAACCACCTCAAGCGAGCGCAAACTTTTTTGCGAATTAAGGGATTTTTATTTGAAATGTAGTGTTTCCATCACTCGTTTCTGATGCGCAAAAAAACAGGGTGATGGAAACGTAGCTACTGTTGCAACCAAATGGACAGTGAAACCTGATATCACTAATATGTGTTTCACAGATCTTCTGACAATACTCACTAATCTGGAGGTGGAGATTTTGGCTGAGGAGTCGTCCACTGAAGCAGAGCGTGAGAAAGCACTGCAGGAGGTGAGAGGAGCGTTTATGACCGATTGACTGTGTCCAGTTCACATACTTACACTACATGCTAAATGTACTTTGTTGGTTATGGGAAACTACATAGTTTCAAATATTCAGTGTTTTAACTAAATAAAAATTTAAAAAAGCATTAGAAAAATATAGAAAAATATATGAAACTCTTTTTTTGCAGCTTCAGCCTCACAGTTGTTTTTTTTTTTTTTATCAGGTTGGTGCTTTGGTGGAGAATTATTTAAGAGGGTACTATAATGATATTGACTCTTTTGAGGTCACAAGAATTGCGCCGGTATCACCATGTGATTGAGACGGAAATCAGCCAAGAGGAACAGCCATGAAAAAACTCTCATCCCTACTGGACTTTTGCAGTTTTTCTGAAATGCTAAAACACATTTTTTGAAACCATCACTCATTTTCTCAAAACCTTAAACACACATCCAAATGTTCACACTAAATTCACAGAACCCCTGACTCTTCTGGAAAAATCAAACAATTGCTTCAGAATCGTTTCACCTGTACTCAAAATCAAACAAAACTTTAAAATCATACACATTAGTCAATACTACACACACTACAGATCATTCATTAGACACTACATTAAAAAAATGGAAAACACAGTGCCCAGTGCATGGTGTTACTAAAAAAGAAGAATGTTTACTGTGTATAGTAATTATTTTGCAAGAAAAAAGATACATAAACATAAACACACTCAAAGGAAATCACACCTAAGTTTGGTGAATGTACCAAAAAATAAAAAGGAAAAATACACACACATATGTATGAGTGTGTGTGTGTGTGTGTGTGTATATATATATATATAAATTGTGTGTGTGTGCATGCATCTCTCTCTCTCTCTCTCTCTCTATATATATATATATATATATATAAATACACACATACATATTATACACATATATATATATATACACACACACTGCCCTCCAAAAGTCAAAACGCCCTAGAAAAGTGGGGTTTTGGACAATATTGGCATGAATCCTTTTTACAGTTTTTCTGAAATGCTAAAACACATTTTTTGAAACCATCACTCAGAACCTTAAACACAAATCCAAATGTTCAAGCTAAACTCACAGAACCCCTGACTCTTTTGGCAAAATAAAACAATTGCTTCAAAACCATTTCACCTGTACTTAAAATCAAACAAAGCTTTCAAATCATACACATATTAGTCAATACTATACACACTACAGATCATTTATTAGACACTACATCAAAAAAATAGAGAACACACTGTCCAGTGCATGTAGTTACAAAAAAAAAAGTATATAGTATATAGTAATTATTTTTCAATAAAAATGATTCATAAACATACACACACTCAAAAGAAATCACGCCTAAGTTTGGTGAATATACCAAAAAAACATATGTTAGTGTATTTTTCAAAATAATTACTATATACTATACAGTATATCATATATATATATATATATATATATATATACATACAGTAGTCAACATTTGAAGTGGAACAAAACTTTTCAACAAGGTTGTCCTAAAACCAAAACAATACCCGTTCTTGTCTTAGGACAACTTTGAGGAACTTTTTTGATCCACTTCAAATGTTGACTACTATATATATATATATATATATATTCACACTTGTATTCACACTCTTCTGTACCTCTCAGATTGACCAATGCCTTCTGTGCACTTCGAACTGGCTTATATTTTGTATATTTAAATATTTAGAAACAAGTGTTAAGAACTTTTAATTATTATGTGTAAACGATGACAGCCGTGTTGCAGTTGTGCTTAACTTTTGCTTTCTTGTCTTTAGGGTTTTGCATCACAAGTTCATCACAAAGCAAATTGTGTCTTAGTGAGTGAGAATGTGTTTAGAGTTTTGCAAAAAGAGTGTGTGAGATCTGCGAACAGTGTCTAAACTGCCTAAACTTGTTTAAGGTTTTGCAGAAAGAGGAATTTTTTTACAAATTGGTTTAGGCTATTGAGAATTTGGTTTAGAGAATAGGGTTTAGTGTTTTAGCAAATGTGAAAACTGTAATATGAGATCTGATTATTTATGGTGATGGTTCAACAGAAGTATTCCAACTTCTGACACAAACATTTAAATATTTAGTATTTTAATTTTAAACATAGACGCATTGTATATGTTTGATGCAAACTATGAAAAGTGAGATTTGAGTTTGTTTTTTGGGGAGATTCCTGTTTATGCTGTATGATTTATTTTTTCCCTGTCTGGATTCCTAAATGTTTATCATGCAATTCATGAAATAAATATAAATAATTGGACTTAACCACAATGCGTGAGGTGTTCAGTTCATCAGGAAGCTCTCTGTTGTGAGGCTTGGATGCAAATCTCCTAGAGCTGTGTATGTGAGGTCAGTAAGTACTGTGTGTGAGAGAGAGTATTTGCAAAGCAGGTGGATGATTTAGCAGGTAGCTGTTCACTGAAGCACTTTGTTCTCTGCCTTGTCTGATGTTTAGAGGCATCTGACCACAGACGGGGAGGTGCCAAAAAGAAGTAGTGTTATCAAGCCTTTCAGAGGAAATAGTTTGATGACACTGGTGATCAGTTCCTAAACTCAACCTGCAGATGGCAGTGTGAACACATTGAATGACCACATAATCTATCAACATGGAGCATGACGTGGCCCATTATGCGCCGCTTAAGCAAAACTTATCTGATTTAAAAAAAAAACAAAAAAAAAAAGATAAAACATCTGTTTCCTTCATGCTTTTGGTAGTTATCTCTCTCTCTGACAGTGCGTTCCAATAGGAGGCTGGGCAGGCACATGATGGGTTATAAGGAAACAATTCAGACTCTTTAAATAAGTAGTCACAGAGAAGCTGCAAGTCAAAAGATCACTGACCGACATCTGACACACACTGAATCTGTAGGATGGCTCCCACTGTTTTTGTCATCGGCTGTCTGCTCGCCACAATCAGCAGTTTAACCACAGGTAAGCACACTGTAACCTGTCTCAGATTTTATTTAAATATTCATTTTATTATGGTTTTTGCAGACACAAAAAAAAAACCCCACAATAACAGACCCTTCATATAACAACAATCTGTGCAGTTTGTAAAATGAAGTACAAAAATAGGACAAAAAAAGAATTACGGATACAAGACCACCCTTACGAAAAATATTTTTTCCAAGTGTGCTATTAGTATGCTTCTTTTAAACTACAAATAAGAAAGTATACTTTTAGTCTACTTCTTATGTACTTCTCAGAAATGTGCTTTATGTACTTTTCAGAAATACACTTAAAATGACATTTAAGTATTTTTGATATCTTTGCGCAATATTGTTCTCCGAGAATCCGTTTTCATATGGTAGGGGGCGCTATTACACATCTTCTGTATAGAATTTCCAAAACACAAGCGAAGAAGAAACAGAATCAACAGATGCTTCCACACATTTTTAACATGATCATCAGTCATAAAACAGCATCAAAACTGTAATGTTATGGAATAAAATGTGGCCCATGAAGAGGTAATAATAACTGTTAAGCTTTGGGGTGTTGATCATAGTAGTATGAAGTTCACTTAAAGAAAACCTACGAGTATACTTGCAGTATAAAACTACTAAACTAGTAATTTACTGAGACTATACTTAAAGTGTACTAAAATGTACAAGTATTTAATAAGTAAGCTATCAGTATACATATAAGTTCACTTTTAGTATAGTTGCAGAACAAACTAAAACATAGATAAAAATTAGTTGTGTACTCAAAGTTTACTACTGTTATACTTAAAGTATACTTAAATGTATACTTTTATATACTAGAAAGTGGGCCAATTTAGTTCCAAACAGTATTAAAATAGTACACTTACAACTATAGTACTGGTACACTGACATTTGTATACTTACTGCATAAAGTATACTTGATAATATACTTAAACTTTACTTAAATATACTTACTGAATACTTAAGGTATACTTGTTTTTGGTATAGGCAACCAACATATCCTACAAAGAGTAACTGCAATAGTTATAAAAAAATTATTGCTACCAATCTAAAATAATTGAATGCATCATTAGTCCTTGTAGCTTAACAGAACAGAAAAGAAAAATCTGTGTCAGATTTTGATATAGTTTTCATTACTGAATTAGTTTATTATTACTTTATTAATTTAGTTATAATTATATTATTATAATTTAGTATAATTAATGTATTAATTTATTAATAATTATATTCCATAACAACAATTCACAAATAATTTACTCACCCCCTTGTCATCCAAGATGTTCATGTCTTTCTGTCTTCAGTCGTAAAGAAATTATGGTTTTTGGGGAAAACATTTCAGGATTTTTCTCTATATAATGGACTTCATTGCCGCCCCGAATTTGAACTTCCAAAATGCAGTTTAAATGCACCTTCATAGGGCTCTAAATGATCCCAGCCGAGGAAGAAGGGTCTTATCTAGCGAAACGATCGGTCATTGTTTTCGAAAAATAAAAATTTGTATACTTTTTAAGCACAAAAGCTCGTGTAGCACAGGCTCTAGGATGCGCGTCCACGGGTCATTCTTGAACGATTCGCTCAATTTGAGTGTGACTTTAATGTGACTCGGGAAGAACGAGTCGTCTCGAGGAGTGATTCGTTCAGTCGCGCATGCAGTTCACCTGTTTCGAGGCTTAGGGTTTTTCGAGTCGTTTGTTCATCTTATGGGGCTGTCAGGTGATGCAGATTTTGCTAAAATGAACGAAATGACTCGAAAAAAGGTTCGTTCTTTTTGCTGAAGGAGACTCAAAGGTCCGAGTCGGTAAAATGATCCGAACTTCCCATCACTACTACGAATCACGTTTTCGAATCACCACAAGTTCATCGTCTGTGTACTCCGGCTCAAAAAGGTAGAGTATGTCGAAAAACTCCATGTCATTTTCTGTTACAACTTAAGAATCGTCTGACATCGTTGTACCTTTTTGTTTGTAAACAGCGTTTGACTTACTTGCACTTTCTTAGTCTTTGTGCGTTCGCTCTGTAAACCATAGACATATATAGAGAGTAGACGCCGCATCGACCTATACTCCCTACTGGGGCTGACGAGACGTGGGGCCGCCATCTTGGACCGGTCACCCGCTCCACTCAGTGTAATCTGTTTGGCAGGTGTAATGAGCTGTCAACGCATTTAATTAATCATACCTCACGGAATACCGAACTGATTTTCACGCGGTTTTTTTTGCTGCAAAGGTCATAAATGTAGCTGTGATACATGACACATGGTTTGGCGTATTTTAATATTGATAGTGAGCTTAACAGTAATATAATGAATATCTCCGTTCCTGTGATAGTATTGGGTCTTTTAAGAGGGTCTAAAGACTTACAACATGGACTTAGTTCATTAAGCACTTCTAATGCGTTATGGTTTGTATAGTTTTATTCTATTTTCATTTGGCTGTTTATTAATTTGACATTGTTGTTCATTACTGATATTCTCCTTAATGTAGTCTTACCATGCTGTTATTATATTTTGCTTGAATTGACATTGTTTATTATTGCTGTTTTCCCTCATTTTCATTGTTTATTTCATTATGCTATTGACTGAATTGACGTTGTTCATTTTTGCTATTCTCCTTATTAGCTATAATCTGACCAACATCTCAATCTGTTCCCTGTTAAATTTAAGTATTATATTGTTTTGTATTTATGTCACTTTGGACAAAAGTGCAACCATAACCATATGAGGTGTAGGCTATGATAGGAATTTTGCAAATCACACACTATAAATATGATAGAGAAGCAGAAACAGATAGTGACGGTAAAGGTATTTTAATAAGTTGAAGAAACACTATATGAATATTACATTAGAGTCTACTTGGAGTATTTCATTCTCTCTGGCTCACACACACACACACACACACACACTAAAAACCCTGAAAAAGGACTGTAATCCCCGAGCCCTGCTTTCGATGGTCCGCCGATTGGAGCAGGAATATCCTACACAGTGTTCAGGCATGTTCTCTCACTTCTGCTGCTGCTACGCGATGTAATCAATTCCACAGTATGCCCGGTCCAAGATGGTGGCCGCATTTCTCGTTTCCAGCAGCCAATGCGGCGTCTATGTCTATTATGTCTATGCTGTAAACACTGGGTCTGTAGTTCCGCCTACGTTCCACGTGACCTTTCAACTGATTTAATAGTACTTGAAGGCGCATCCCAGAGCCTGTGCTACACGAGCTTTTGTGCTTAAAAAGTATACACATCTTTATTTTCTGAGAAAAATGACTTATCGTTTCGCTACATAAGACCCTTCTTCCTTGGCTGGGATCATTTAGAGCCCTATGAAGCTGCATTTAAACTACATTTTGGAAGTTCAAAATCAGGGCACCAGTGAAGTCCATTATATGGAGAAAAATCCTGAAATGTTTTCCTCAAAAAACATAGTTTCTTGACAACTGAAGACAGAAAGACATGAACATCTTGGATGACAAGGGAGTGAGTAAATTATTTGTGAATTGTTGTTCTGGAAGTGGAGTTCTTCTTTTAAGAACCATCAGGAATGATAAATCAATGCTAAGGAGGTTTCAGAAACCAGGTTTCAGAATAATTACACTGCACTGTTTTTTTTCCATTCTACAGCTGAAAAACAAACATAAATTACCCTTACCAAAAAGTAGTATACTTCAAGTTTACAAGTTTATTTTTAGTATACTTTTTGTTGTAAGTATACAAATATCAGTGTACTAGTAGTATACTTGTAAGTGTACTATTTCAATACTCCTTGGGACTAAATTGGCCCACTTTCCAGTATATAAAAGTATACTTTTAAGTATACTTTAAAGTATACCAGTAGTAAACTTTGAGTACACAACTAGTTTACATCAATGTTTTTTAGCTTGTACTGCAACTATACTAAAAGTGAACTTATAGGTATACTGATAGTTTACTAATTAAATGCTTTCTAGTAGTATTTTTAGTACACTTTGAATCAGAATCAGAATCAGAATCAGAACAGCTTTATTGCCAAAGTATGCTTACGCATACAAGGAATTTGTTTTGGTGTCACAGGCTTCCAGTGCACAGAGACGACAACAACAACAGAGAAAATAATATAAGTTGAGAATAAAAAAATACACATATAATATAAATAGACAAAAATTGCAATATAAGATTTAAGAAAATAAATAAATTGTATATACAGGTGTGCTACAGATGATAGAAAAAGAACAGAATAGAATAGAATAGAATAGTAGAGTAGAGTAGAGTAGAATAGAATAGAATAGAATGAGATGTCGGGATGTACTGAGATGTAGGTGGTAACAAATAAAGGTTATTGCACATATTTTTATTGCACAATTGTGTGTGTGGGGGGGGGAGGTCTGGAACATTTAACTGTTCATTAGGTATATTGCCCGAGGGAAGAAACTGTTCTTATGTCTGGCTGTCCTGGTATTTGTGGCTCTGTAGCGCCGACCAGATGGCAAAAGTTCGAAAAGGGGATGACATGGGTGTGAGGGATCTAGAGTGATTTTCTGAGCCCTTTTCCTCACTCTGGATGTATACAGTTCTTGAAGGGTGGGCAGGGGAGCACCAATAATCCTCTCGGCGGTCCGAACCGTTCTCTGTAATCTTCTGGTGTCTGATTTTGTGGCTGAGCCAAACCAGACAGTTATTGATGTGCAAAGAACAGATTCGATGACGGCTGAGTAGAACTGCTTCAGCAGCTCCTGCGGCAGGTTGAACTTCTTCAGCTGTCGAAGGAAGTACAACCTTTGTTGGGCCTTTTTGCAATGGAGTCGATGTGAGTGTCCCACTTCAGGTCCCGGGAGATGATGGACCCTAGGAACTTGAATGTCTCCACTGCAGCCACAGTGCTGTCCATGATGCTGAGAGGGGGGAGTGCATGGGGGTTTCTCCTGAAGTCTATGATCATCTCCACTGTTTTGAGCGTGTTGAGCTCCAGGTTGTTAAGACTGCACCAGACAGCGAGCTGCTCAGCCTCTTGTCTGTAAGCAGACTCTTCACCATCCTGAATCAGGCCAATGAGAGTGGTGTCATCTGCAAACTTCAGGAGCTTGACAGAGGGGTCTTTAGAGGTGCAGTCGTTGGTGTACAGGGAGAAGAGCAGTGGGGAGAGAACACATCCCTGAGGGGCGCCAGTGTTGGTGGTGCGGCTACTTGATATTAATGTCCCCATTCTCACTAGCTGCTGCCTATCTGTCAGAAAGCTGGTGATCCACTGAGAGATAGAGCTAGGAACACAGAGCTGATTTAGTTTGGTCTGGAGGAGTGTAGGAATGATGGTGTTGAAGGCCGAACTGAAGTCCACAAACAGGATCCTCACATAAGTCCCTGGTCTGTCCAGATGATGCAGGATGAAGTGCAGTCCCATGTTCACTGCATCATCCACAGGGGGTCCAGTAAGGGTCCAGTGATGTCCTTCAGGTAAGCCAAAACAAGTTTTTCTAATGACTTCATGATGACAGACGTGAGTGCCACAGGTCTGTAGTCATTAAGTCCAGTAATTTTGGGTTTCTTTGGGACGGGGATGATGGTGGAGCGTTTGAAGCATGATGGAACTTCACACAACTCCAGAGACCTGTTGAAGATCTGTGAAAAGATGGGTGCCAGCTGATCAGCACAGGTTTTCAGACAGGCTGGTGTCACACCGTCTGGGCCTGGTGCCTTTCTTCTTTTGTTCTTTCTGAAGACCTGGCGCACATCTTCCTCACTAATCTGAAGTGCAGGAGGGGGGAGGAGGGGTTTGTTGGAGGTGTTAATGGATGTGTAGGGAGATGGTCAGAACGAGTGTGGGGGGTTTCAAATCTACAATAAAACTCATTCAGGTCTTCAGCAAGTTGTTGATTCACCTCAGTACTGGGGGATGGCGTCTTGTAGTTTGTGATGGCTTTCAGACCTTTCCACACTGAGGTTGGGTCGTTTGAAGCGAACTGATCTTCTAACCTTTTTGCATAGGTCCTTTTAGCCGCTCTAATCTCCTTGTTCAGTGTGTTCCTGGCCTGATTGTACAAGATTCTATCCCCTTTTCTGTAGGTATCCTCTTTGGCCTGACGAAGATGTCTGAGTTTTGCTGTAAACCATGGCTTATCATTGTTAAATGTTAAATAAGTCCTGGTAGGAATGCATATATCTTCACAAAAACTGATATAGGATGTTACAGTCTCTGTGAGCTCATCCAGATCGGTGGCAGCAGCTTCAAAAACACTCCAATCAGTCCATTCGAAACAGGCTTGTAAAACCCGCTCTGTTTCGTTGGTCCATCTTTTTACAGTCTTCACTACAGGTTTAGCAGATTTAAGTTTTTGCCTGTAGGTCGTTATAAGATGAACTAGGCAGTGATCAGAGAGTCCCAAAGCTGCCCGTGGGACAGAGCGATATGCACCCTTAATTACTGTGTAACAATGGTCCAGTATATTACTGTCTCTGGTGGGACATGTAACATGTTGACTGTATTTTGGCAGTTCATATGAGAGATTAGCTTTATTAAAGTCCCCGAGAATGATTAAAACAGAATCCGGGTGTTTTTGCTCTGTGTCTGCGATCTGATCAGCGAGTTTCTGTAGAGCCAGGCTTACGTTCGCTTGCGGTGGAATGTATACACTCAGGAGAATGAACGAGCAAAACTCTCGTGGGGAATAGAACGGCTTACAGTTAATGAAAAGCGCTTCTAGATCGGAACAGCACATCTTCTTTAATACTGTTACATCTGTACACCACCTCTCATTGATGTAAAAGCACGTCCCGCCGCCACGCGATTTCCCCGTTGATTCTGCGTCGCGATCCGCTCTAAACAGCTGATAGCCCGGCAGATGAAGCGCGCAGTCCGGCATCGCGTCATTCAGCCAGGTTTCCGTGAAGCACAGAGCAGCGGAGTTTGAAAAGTCCTTATTTGTCCGAGTGAGCAGAAGTAGTTCGTCCGTTTTGTTGGGTAGAGAGCGGAGATTTGCCAGATGTATGCTAGGCAGCGCCGTTCGAAAACCGCGCTGTCGAAGCTTAACGAGAGCGCCAGCTCGCTTTCCCCGTCTGCGCGTCCTGAGGCGTTTGATCAGTGCCGCCGCTCCGCCAACTACAACGTTTAGCAAAACGTCCGAATAATCGAAAACCGGTAGGATATTTTGAGGTGTGTTCTGCCGAATGTTCAGCAGTTCATCCCTGGTAAAACTGATTGTGTTTGAGAGACAAAAAACAGGGAAAACTAACAAAAACAGTACAAACACTGGAGAGCCAAACACCGTGGCTGCCATGTGCGGCGCCATCTTGTCTTTGAAGTATAATCTCAGTAAACTACTAGTTTAGTAGTTTTATACTGCAAGTATACTCAAGTTTTCTTTAAGTGAACTTTACATAATACTTTAAATGTACTAATATGTCCCTATCTAGGTATTAATTTGTGTATATTTTGTTATATGAATATCTGAACATACAAAACATCAAAAGAAAGAACAGGATATCTGTTTGTAAACAAAAACATTTTATTCTAGCTTCATGCATTTTTTTTAAACACTTGAATGTGGGTAAGTTTCATAAAAAAATAAATAAATAAATAAATAAACAACATTTTGAACAAAAAGCTGAAAAAAAAGACTCTGAATTGGATTCAGAATGATAAAATCAAAACGTAGTTTGGGTTGATCAACACACCAAAGCTTGACAGTTATTATTACCTCTTCATTGGTCGACATTTTATTCCACAACATTACACAGTTTTGATGCTGTTTTATGTCTGATGTGGAAGCATCTGTTGTTTCAGTTTCTTCTTCACTTCACAGAAGATGTGTACTAGTGCCCCCTACCGTATAACAATGAAAACATGGATTCTAGATGCACAAGTATAGCTCAAATATATGTAGACTTTTTCTAAGTGTAAGTCAAGTATACTTAAATGTCATTTTAAGTATATTTCTGATAAGTACATTAAAAGTAGACTAAAAGTATACTGTCCTATTTAAAGGGGTCATTGGATGCAAAGTTCACTTTTACATGTTATGTGTGTTGGCAGTGTATGTACACTTCTACCCTATAATGATAAAAATCCATGCAGTGGTTTTTAATTCATATGTAACAATAATAACCCCTTTTTTTAAATCGAGCCATTCTCAGATGCCTGTCGGTTTGGCATCACACCGACAGAAGCCACTCCCATGATAGTTGATTGACATGAGCGTCTTACCTCAGACCCGACTTACATCAGCTGTAACAGTCAACCTCCATTGTTTCGATGCCAGAGCAGGGATGTAAGATAGACAAGAATATCTCCGATTGAGTGATTGTCAGTTGAGGTGTTGTGTTGCTGGATGTAATAATGAACGGCTGAAGATGCAGTGGATTACGTATGCTAGTGAAGGGAATGCGGGATCTACATATATCCATCTATGTTCGCGTGAATCATTTGTGATCCAGCTTCACTTACAGCAGAAGTGAGTATAAGGGTTTTTTAAATTAATTTTTGTGATTGCCTTTCCTAATAACGTGCTAGTTAGCAAGTTTCACGGCTAAATGAGGCTAAAGTAAACAGGCTCGTCACTCCACAGAGAGAAGAGAGGGGCGGGGCGAGGAGAGCTCATTAACATTTAAAGCAACCTCGATCAGAACAGGGTGATTTTTGCAGAGCTGATTTTGGCAAGGTAAAAAAATGTGTTATTTACACTACCATTGAGAAATTTTAACCAAAGTATATTATAGACTTTTCATTAAGACCCAAAAGAATCATATCAACTTGTGCAAAATGGGCATCCGATGACCCCTTTAAGTTTAAAAGAAGTATACTAATAGCACACTTGAATAAACTTTTTCGTAAGGGTAATGCTACTACTGCACTATCTAATCTGTAAACGCTTCAGATTCTCTGATTGTCTTTCATTTCACAGCTCAAATGACCACAACACTACCTACTCAGGCACAGGCACCTACCACCAGAACTTCGACTACAGCACCTGCACTACAACTACACCAGGCACCAGCTACACTACAGCGCACCACCACACCACCTACTCAGGCACCAACTACAACGACTACACACACACCACTGCACCAACTACAACACCAGAACCAACTGACTGGCACTACCTACTCAGGCACCAACTACAACTACAACACCAGCACCAACTTCGACTACAACCCACCTACTCGGCACTACAACTACAAACAGCACTACTACAACACTACCTACTCAGGCACCAACTACCAACACCACCTACTCAGGCACAACCAGAACCACCTACTACAGCACACCTACTACCAACTACAACAACACCAGCACCAACTTCAACTACAACACCACACTCAGGCACCAACTACACTAGCACCAGGACCAACTTCGACTACACACTACCTACTCGGGCACCAGCTACACTACAGCACCACCTGCTCAGGCACCAACTGCAACACCAGAACCATACGACTACAACACCACTCTCGGGCAACTACAACTACAACACCAGAACCAGCTATGACTACAACTACTCAGGCACAACTACAGCTACAACACCAGCACCAACTACAGCACTACTGCTCGGGCACCAGCTACGACTACAACACCACCTACTCAGGCACCAACTACAACCAGAACCAACTAACTTAGGCTGCTACAACACTACGAGGGCGCAACTACAACTACAACACCAGCTAACTACAAGCTACCCTACAACACCAGCACCAACACTACAACCCCTACCAACACCACCACAACACCAGCACCAACTGACTCTACCAGCACCACTCACTCCACTACTCGGGCACCAACTACAACTGCACGAGACCAACTGACTACAGCACCACCTACTCGGGCACCAACTACAGCTAACACCAGAACCAACTATGACTACAACACCACCTACTCACCTACAGCACCAGCTTAACACAGCACCACCTACTCAGGCACCACTACTACAACACTAGACGACCACCACTCCGGGCACCAACTGCAACACAACACCAGGACTACTGACTACCACACACCTGCTCGGGCACCAACTACTACACCAGAACCAACTACTCGAACTACAACAACACCACCAACTCTACAACATACTCATACAACTACCAACCCACCAGAACCAACTACGACTACAACATTACCTACACCAGCAGAGACTACAACACCAGCACAGACTACAACACGAATTATCACAAAAACTACAGTCCATCAATCAAATTGTGAGACAAAAAACTGAATTTTTACATTATATTGCAATAGTAATGACTCAGATATGTTATACTGTATGTCATGTCTGTCCTTTAAAGGAGAAGTTCACTTCCAGAACAAAAATGTACAGATAATTTACTCACCCCCTTGTCATCCAAGATGTTCGTGTCTTTCTTTCTTCAGTCGATAAGAAATTATGTTTCTTGAGGAAAAAAATTCAGGAATTATCTCCATATAGTGGACTTCAGTGGTGTCCCCAAGTTTGAACTTCCAAAATGTAGTTTAAAGCTTAAAATGGCTCTAAACGATCCCAGCCTAGGAAGAAGGGTCTTATCTAGCAAAACGATCTGTAATTTTCAAAACAAATTGATTGTTTATATACTTTTTAACCTCAAACGCTCATCTTGTCCAAGTCTGTGTGAATCCTGAAATGTTTTCCTCAAGAAACAGAATTTCTTATCGACTGAAGAAAGAAAGACATGAGCATCTTGGATGACAAGGGGGTGAGTAAATTATCTGTAAATTTTTGTTCTGAAACTGAACTTCTCCTTTAAGAATGTGATTTAGCATGCAACGTAATTCCACTAGTGTAAAATATTTCCTTGTCTTCTTAAATGGTGTTTAAAATGAGTACAAACCATATGGCTTCATACCACCTTTTTGCTCTCTAACTTCAGTTACCACAACAGCTGTGGCCTCCATCTCTGGAACAATGTGGCCTGGAGTGACCAATGTGACAAATTCTACAACGACAACTCAGGCTCCTGTGTGTAAGTATTTCGTTTGTGTGTGATTAATTTATCATGGCATATATGTGACCCTGGCCCACAAAACCAGTCATAAGGGTCAATTTTCAAAAATTGATTAATACATCATCTGAAAGCTGAATAAATACACTTTCCATTGATGTATGGTTTGTTAGTTGTATCCCGGCCAAATATTGTCCTGTCCTATTTTAATATCTGGAATCTGAGCGTTCAAAAAAAATCTAAATATTGAGAAAATCGCCTTTAAAGGTGTCCAAATTCTTAGCAATGCATATTACTAATCAAAAATGTTTTAATAAGTTTTAATATATTTACGGTACGAAATTTACAAAATATCTTCATTGAGCATGATCTTAATACCCTAATGATTTTTGGCAGAAAAGAAAAACTGATAATTTTGACTCAATGTATTTTTGGCTAGTGCTACTTAAAACTGGTTTTGTGGTCCAGTGTCACATATGTATGAAATTGTGTTTATATGTTTGATGTTTCTGTCACAGATGGAAGTTGTGCGAATCCAGGTCTGTGCTGCTCTGGATTGAATAACAGCTGTCATCGCAAAAATTGTTATTGTGACGTTGCATGTCTGAGATTAAATGACTGCTGCCCTGATTTCAAACCCACCTGCCTCACAGGTATAGAAAAATATTCATACCGAATTAGGAAAACTGATTCATCTGTGCTGAAATCAATCACTGATCAATCATTTATGAAAACGTATTAATATATCTGCACCTCTGTCCCATTTTTTAGTCAACAACACTACCAACAGCACAAAACCAAACGTTTTGCCACTGACAGGTAAGTTTTCTACTTCTTTATTTTATTTATATTATTCTGTAGCAAGAATCAAGAGCTATTCTGCATCCAGCACTGTACAAAAAACAACTTAAAAAAAGTTGTTTCAACTTAAAGTAGTAAGTGTTCGTGCTGCCTTAAAATTTTAGGTTTAGTCAACATGAAATGTTAAGTTGTACTATATGAAAACGTGGATATTTGAGTTGAGTAAACTTAACATTTTAAAGCAATTTAAGCATACTTTAAGCTGAAACAATTTTTTTAAGTTGTTTTTTTACGGTGAGGGCTGTTCAGACAGAACACATTTTGTTTTTAAAATATGTGCAACATCTCAAGATGCGTTTTTAAAAAAACTTATTTCAACTTGATGCTGTGCTTATGCGCAATACAGTGAAAAAGCAGTGAGAAGAGATCAGATTCATCAGATTTCACTACATTTAGAAAAAATACTTTTTACATACACTGTAAAAAAATGGTTTCAACTTAAAATAAATTGTTACCCCGCTGACTTAAAATTTTAAGTTTAGTCAATTAAAATATTCCAGTTGTCATTTAAATTAACATTAAGTAATTTAAAATTCAAGTTGACTATACTACAACAAATTATAACAAATTGTAACAAATTATATTCTAAATATATAAATTATATTAAGTTATACAGTTATAATATTTTGAATATGTTAGAATGTTTCATTTTAAAAGTAGCTATTAGTTTGTTTTTTTAAAACATGTCTTTCCTTTTCATTTTTATTTATTTAAGTTTTAATTATTTTAATGCATAACTTAAGTTACATGAAAATGACATGTTTTCTTGGCAATTAGCCTGAAATCAAGTTTTTTTTTTTTTAAATATATATTTATTGACTTATTTTTATTTTTTTTATTTATTTACATTTATTTTAAGCAATTACTTTTTTAATGATTTAGTTTAACATGATAACCCTGCTTTTGGAAATTATCTTGAAATTAAGTTTTTTTTTATTTTATTTATTTTGACTTTTTTTTTATTTATTTATTTACATTTATTTTAAGCAATTACTTTTTTCAAGTATTTAGTTTTAGTTTACAATAATAACCCTGCTTCTCGTTTGGTTCTCGTATGGTTACAATAAGATTTTTCTTAAAAGATAACATACAATTCCATCCAAGCACCTGTGTGCTAGTGCCTTTAGCATGCTCATACTGAGGATTGATGTGTCGTCTGCACTGCTTCTGTAGGAACTTGTTCAAATCCGACTCTGTGCTGCAGTGGCGGAAGCTTCAACTGTTTCAGAGGCTGTTTCTGTGATGAGGCCTGTAAACAGTACAACGACTGCTGTCCTGACTTCAACAGCACCTGCAGTAAGAAGCCGCATACACAGACGTAGAGATGTTTGTGCTTTGTTTATTGGGAAGCAGTATGTTGAGAGATTGAGAGGACCGTTTGTTTTTTAAGTAGTCTGTTCTTGATTTAATTGTTTTATGCATATTAAAGTCAGTGTCGGAGTAATCAGGATTGTATTTATTGCAAGATAAATCCTGAGTCTTGTAAATACTACAACATACACTACCGTTCAAAAGTTTGGGGTCAGTAAGACTTGTAATAGTCTTTAAAGAAGTCTCTTATGCTCATCAAGGCTGCATTTATTTGATTAAAAATATAGAAAAAAACAGTAATATTGCAAAATGTTTTTACAATATAAAATAATGTTTTTTATTTTAACATACTTTAAAATAGAATTTATTCCTGTGATGAAATGCTGAATTTTTATCAGCTGTTACTCCAGTCTTAAGTGTCACATGATCCTTCAGAAATCATTCTAATATGCGGATTTATTATTAGAATGATCAATGTTGGATAATATCAACAGTTGTGCTGCCAAATATTTTTTGGAACCTGTGATTTTTTTTTTCAGGATTCTTTCATGAATAACAAGTTTAAAAAGTACAGTGTTTATTCAAAATATAAATATTTTATAACAATGTAAATTATTTATTATTAACTTTTAATAAACTTTTAATTATTAACTTAATACATCCTTGGTGAATAAAAGTATTAATTTCTTTAAAAAAAAAAAAAAGAAACAATAAAAATGTACTGACCCCAAACTTTTGAACTGTAGTGTACATGGTATCTGTCACTTTCTCCATAGATTTCAATACTACAACTGCAGCCCCTCCAGTTACAACCAATACAACTCCTCCTTTCAACTCCACTGCAACTCCACCCAAAGGTAATTTACTAGTGCATTTGTGATAGATAGCAAGGAGTTCCATTTTTGGAAATGCAAGTAAACAAAGTTTCTTTTAGTATGTGGTGTGTATGTTTGAGCATAAAAAAAGATCTACAAAGTTACAAATCTTAAAGTCCAAATTTAATTTTTTTAAAAATCCCTTTTCAAGAAGTACAACGAACAGCTCCTTTGGACTACAGCGTTTGTTTTCCGGATGTTATGATGTCACAACGTGGCCTATTAGAATATCATTAAAATAAATTCCGCCTATGGAAATTCGAAAGGTAGAGGGGTGTGTAGGGACGAGGTGGGGGATTAGCATAACTTTAGCGATGCAGCGCGGAGAACTGCTTCAACGAGCCACAGTGCGGCGGGTATAAACACAGGCATTGACTAGAGTAGCCGCTTCAGAGCTGTAACGTGCCGCAGACGTGTGCAGTGTGTGGTAAGAGATTTATTAATTTCCTCATAGATAGCTTCACTTATAACGCCAGTGTTTTTTAAAATGCATAAACTTGCACTAGACTAGGCTAATCAGTAATGATGTTCTTTGATGATGTTAATGTTAGGCTGCTTTTAACCTTATGCTGGAGCTGGTTTCCGGCAATGAAACTAAATATGTAAATAATTTAATAAATTAGCCAGATAATATAATGTATTGGCGATCTTGCAGGCTGATGATAGGACCCAACACTACTATAGCGTATTATTTACTCACCCTCCATGCATCCTAGGTGTATATGACGACTTCCTTTCAGACAAATGCAGTTGAAGTTATATTAAAATTTATCCTGGCACTCCCAAACTTTAGAAGATAGATAGGTGTTTTTCTTCATCAGTCCAAAACAAGTCCAATAAAGTACATCCATCCATAATAAAAATATTATGGGGGTCCATAAAGGCCTCCTGTAGCAAATTGATGCATTTTTGTAAGAAAAATATCCATATTTAAAACGTAAGAATCACTTTAATCTAGCATGCGCTAACAGTTGTACACAGAACTTGCAGCTTCGGCAAGGGGCGTGGCAGTACCGAAATACCGTCTAAGCTGTTCGCCAATCGCAGCACAGTAGGACAGCTAACCAATCACAACACATTTCATTTTTCGGAGGGCAGGCCTTCATCAAACCTGGAACTAATCGATAGGGCTGTTCGATTCCGAAAATTTTGGAATCGAGTCCGATTCGATTCCTGATTCTGGAATCGATGAGTTTCGATTCCAGGAATTGATTCCTCACTGTTGTTTTCAATTCTTGTTTTTTTTTTTGAGTGGAGGAACCTAATTTCACCATAACTGTAGGATATAAATGTCTTAGAAAGTAGCCTTATCATAATATTAAGCTTTATTTTTAAAAATTATGATACATTTCTATATTTAAATTGAAATTTTCTCTGCATTGCACATGAAATTAATCATAGCCCACAGCGCAGCAGTGGACATGCGTTTATTGCATGAATGGAACAAGGTGCATTTCAGCTGAATGATGTGTACTTCAACGCCGGTAGCCTATGCTTTGCGCAAAATTAACAAACTGTACACTGAAACAAAATAACTAGAACAACAACACTGATATAAGAGCTAGCTCTTCAGAAACGTACGGGTGATGTCACGGACACTACGTCCATATTTTTTACAGTCTGTGTCTCCGACCTCTCTCTCACTCTCTGTGTGCGCTTCCGTGCATCAATTAAAGCAGCGCATTAATATAGAACGGTGATTAAACTGACTTGGAACTTCCTGTGCATTAAACAGTTTTACTGCATACCTGCCAGCCAATCAGAATCCAGTATTCAGACATTCCATGGAATAAAAGAAAAATAATGCATTTTTCGAACCACCAAGCTTGAAAGCATGTTCTAGTACACCCCCAAAAGACTTTGTAAAAGAGCATAATAGGACCCGTTTAATAAAGATAATGTTGTGGCTGTTGTGCTTTTTGCTTTTTCTTTTCTATTACTTTTTGTCATATCTACTTGATATTTTCTCATTTAACAGAATAATCGCTTTAAATTATCTTTTGGGGGTATTTTTAGCCAAATGTAATTTGTGGTTAATTAGATTAATTAATCGCCACATCATGTAATTTATTAGCACATATATTTATACATACACACACAATAATGCAGTGTATTTGAACTAACTGATAGTGCTGTGATGTTTGGGTATTTCACAGATGTTCTGACGATACTTACTAATCTGGAGGTGGAGGTTTTGGCTGATGAGTTGTCCACTGAAGCAGAGCGTCAGGCTGCACTACGTGAGGTAAGAGAAGCATTTCTGACTGTTTGATTGTGTCTACTTACACTAGAAGCTAAATATACATAGTTTAAGTATGTCAGATCAAAGTATGCCAGTACTTGGACAAACTATAAAACAAAACAAAAAAAAATAGCATTAAAGCTCAGTTCTTCTTAAAAATAGACCATTGTGGCAGCTTTAGTAGTAAACAGGTGTGGCGTCACGTCTTTTTTAGGCCCTAAAGTGATTCTATTGAAAGATCTTTTCAAATCATAAATTATGAATAGTTCTTAATTATTCTCCAATATTATTACATTATGAACAGTGTGTGAATTAAGACACAGATTCTGAACCTCATATCACCTCATATCATCTTTTTTACAGGTTGCTGCTTTGGTGGAGAGTTATTTAAGAGCGAATAATACTGACATCTACACTTTTGAGGTCACGAGAATTGATCCAGTATCACCATGTGATTGAGACAAATATCAACCAAGATGAACAGACACAAATAAATCTTCTTTGATCCAGAACTTTTACTCTTTTAATATGAGATCTGATTATTTGTGGTGACGGTTCAACAAAATCATTGCTTTTGCGAACAATACTTTGTTTTTTGTCGTGCTTTATTCCGAAATATACAAGCATTGTAGATGTGTGAAGCAAACTATGGAAAGAATGTGTAAAGAAATGTCAGATTGATTTATCTGTTCTAATGTAATTCCTTGTTCCTTATTCATTTGCACAGAAGCGAAACCCCTGCGGTTTTAACTGTTTGACTTTCTTCATTTTTGAGATTTCTGTTTGTTAATTGCACTGGAAATTAATACATGATGTCTAACTCTTGCTAAGCCAAACAAATAATTAAAACAAATGATTTAAACTGTCATTCTGTTGGGTTTCACGATCATCTGTTGGGTTTCACATGCTGCTGCATGACTATCAGTCAGGGGTGAAAAGCGCAGATACTCAGTGAAAATTTGATTCAATTAAAAGTACAAGTATCTGGCCAAAAACATACTAGTACTCAATACAAGCCCTGGTGATAAATCAGCCTCTTTTTTTAACTGAAACAATAGCTGTGTGTAAGAAACATACAAACACTAATATTTGAAACTTTACCATTGTGTTCACTTTGTGTGTTGTTTGAAGCGGTCCTATACACTTGCATTATATGCACAAAAAATCTTTGTTAGAGTTCTCTTAACAATCAGTCATTTTTTTCAAAAAATAAAAAAAATGGTATACTTTTTAAGCACAAAAGCTTGCATAGCACAGGTTTTCGGATGCGATCCCAGGGGTCGTTCTTGAATGATTCGTTCATTTTGAACGAATCTTTAATGTGACTTGCGAAGAACGAGTCATCTCGGGGAGTGATTCATTCAGTCGCACATGCACAACATCCTATTAGGTTCTGTACTGGAATTAGTTCACCCGTTATGTTATGGGGCTGTCACGTGACACTGATTTTGCTAAAATTAACAAAATGACTCTGAAAAAAGATTCATTCATTTTGCTGAACGAGACTCAAAGGTCCGAGTTGGTAAAATGATCCGAACTCCCCATCACTACTAGTAATCACATCTAAGTTCATCATCTGTGTACTCCGGCTAAAAAGGTAGAGTATGGCAAAAAACTCCATCTTATTTTCTCCTACAACTTCAGAACCTTCATGACCTTTCGACATGATTCCATATTACGTCGTGAACACGCATCCCAGAGCCTGTGCTACACAAGCTTTTGTGCTTAAAAAGTATACAAATTTTTATTTTTCGAAAAAAAATGACTGATCGTTTCACTAGATAAGACCCTTCTTCCTTGGCTGGGATCATTTAGAGCCCTTTGAAGCTGGATTTAAAATACATTTTTGAAGTTCAAAATCGGGGCACCACTGAAGTCCATCATATGGAGAAAAATCCTGAAATGCTTTCCTCAAAAACTATAATTTCTTTACGACTGAAGACAGAAAGACATGAAAATCTTGGATGACAAGGGGGTGAGTAAATTATTTGTGAATTGTTGTTCTGGAAGTGGAGTTCTCCTTTAATTGTTTATTTCAAGCATTTAGTGTTTTTTCCCCTTAAATATATATATATATATATACACACACATTTTTAAAGATATATATCTTTAAAAATGATTTACAATTAATTTAGCATGCAATGCCCATTTAAACACCTTCTAGAGGTTTAACATTTAAATTAAAAAAAGGCATTCCCACTAAAACATGAACTACACTTAAATTCTCACTGATTTTATTTTATTTGCACTCAATTTTATGCATTCAGCCATTATATGATATGCACTCTCAAAAAATATATTTTTAATGCTTGTTTGATATAGACAGCTAGCAGATATATCAAAACGGACAAAAATAATGAATAAATTTGCCAGACATTTACCTGATGAAAGTTATAACTGAAGCTGAAATGTGTGTGTTTAATGCTTGAAAATGTTAAAGAAAATAAAAATCTAAAAATGTACTTTTTTTTCTTCAGAAATGTAATCAAGTAAAAGTACAAATAGTCAGTTTAAATTGTACTTGTATAAAATACAAATACCCCTTAAATAATACTTCAGTACAGTAATCAAGTAAAATTACTTAAAAATTACTCTTTCATGTTGCATGAAAATCTTGCAACTCCATGTTTCTAGGAAATAAGGAGACCAATGACCAGACTTTGTCAGAGGCTACAGAGTTTATGAACTTACATGATTCAATACAGCAAAACTGACCACGAAACAAATGTCTCTGACATAGCAGATAGACAGTTTTGTTTAGACAAACTTCATGTTGGCTTGAGAAAGTCTGAAGCAGATTTAATAGCTTTAAATCTGAAGGTTCTAAATTTCAAGTGATTATTTCCATTAATGAGAAAGTAGCATTTTTTAAAAGGTCTAGAGTTTAAGGTCATGCAGTCTATCAGACAAACAGACAGACAGAACGATTAATCAGAAAATCAATATTTTTGCCCAGCTCTAGAATGTTAAGCATGTTATCAGGAGGCTAGACAGACACATTACAGCTTAAAAAGAAACGATCTGGAGCACAGTGATAGCATTGGCAGACCCACCGAATCTGTAGGATGGCTCCCGCTGTTTTATTCATCGGTCTGTTCGCCACAATCAGCTTAACCACAGGTAACGTTCACATCAGCTGCACACTGATGGATGTGTAGAGATTTTGATGTATAGATCTATCTCTGATTTCATTGATTATAATCACCTTTGAAAGATTTTGAGAAGCACCATCAGATGAGTGAAGTTTGCAAATGACCTTTGAAGTTGGCTTTAAAAAGTTGACTGAAAGTTTGAAGCAGTTGTAAAAGATTAGACATTAGTAGTCAACACAAATTAACCATGCTTTTGCTACACTAATCATAGTTTAACTATGGTATATGTAGTAAAACTGTAGTTTTACAAAAACATATTGCATATCTTCCTATATCTGACACAACCACTTCAAGTCTTGCAGTCTCCACTAATGAGCTGATGAGTTGAATCAAGTGTGATAGATGAGGGAGACATACAAAATGTTCAGGGTCATCTCCAGGTCAAGGTTGAAAACCACCATGGTTAATATTCTTATAGGATTTATATTTGTGTTTCTTTCTTTCTTTTTCTGTTTTGTTTTTATAACTGTAGGTCAACTCCTGTGTGCTCCTGTGTGATGGTTTGATGTTTTGTAGCCTTTAACAAAAAAGAAATCCTTAAAAAATAAAATATTTGCGATATGCGCTGCGAATTCTGAATCAAAAGATTCGCTAACCCACTCCAAAGTCCAGATATGAAATGACTTGTGATAAGCTACGTGCTCTGAAATCCCGATCTGAATCAAATGATTCGCGACACGCTCCGTAGTTCTGATCTAAATCAAATGACTCGTGATCCGCTCTCCAAAGTCCCGATCTGAATAATGATTCGCGAACCATCATTTCAGATCGGGACTTAGGAGCGCGGATCGCGAATCATTTAATTCGCAAAATGATTGGCGAACCCGCAGTTCCGATCTGAATCAAAAATGATTCGCAAAGTTCGGATCTAAATCAAATGATTCAAACCCACTCCGATCTAAGTCCCGGTGTAAATCAAATGATTCGCGATACGCGCTCAAAAGTCCCGAACTGAATCAAATGACTCGCGAATCCCCACTGAAGTACCGGTCTGACTGAAATGATTCGCGAAAGCACTCCAGCAAAGCATAATTACAAAGGTAACATCCAAAACACTTCTACGAACATATTCAGGTGATGTTACGGGTTTACTTCTCGGGTTTTTTTTAACGTTACATCAATCCGGAAGGCAACCGTGGACCTTTTTCACATATCTGGGTTTCTCAGCAGCGGAAGTCGTCATAGTTGGGTTAACTTCGAGAGCAGTGAATGGAAAGAGTACCACAAATATATTTTTGCATTCCCATTTGCTCAAATAGCAAATGTTTTCTTTAAAAAAAAATCTGAAAAAAAAAAGAAAATGGAGAGAGACTGACAACAGCAGTCAGAAGAGAAAACAATGTCAAATTTACCGTCCCTCTCATAAATGCTGCATTAGAAACACCCTTGTATTAGCGTTAACTACCTATTATAGGGCTGCCTTTATGTTCCAAAATGCCATTTGTGTGAAAATATTATGAAGTGTGTAAACAGCTGTTGCAGAGGCCAGAAACGCTGAAGACAGACATAAAGAGGAGAAATTACTGTAGCAGGCAGATCAGTGGCAGATCAGTCTCATCATGTTCACGATGCACGAAATATGGGAAGAAAATCCTGAACAATGAATTGGGGGTAAAAGTTTACATGAATGCATCTCTGAGGCGAACTGTCTGTTTTCAGAAAAGTTCACATGGCGTTTTATTTTCATCTAGCATCTGTATAATGCATTATAAAGCAGTGTTAATAACTGTAGCACAGCTTTGTGTACAGCAGCAACCAAGGAAAAAGCAAAATTATTGCTAGGGACAATTTAGTAGTCACTGGATATTGGTAGGGACACTCACACTAGGGCTAAAGCTTCACCCGTCCATAATACATGTAACACAGTTGCATTAATATAGCCTACCACAACAATCATCAGAATCAAGACTGTGGTTAATCTCAAAATCTATATTTTTGCTCAGTGCTGGACTCAGTTATGTGTATGTTAACCACATGTTTGCTCTGTAATTTTACAGCAGTGACTAGCCAAACCAGTAATGTGACCTCCATTCCTGTAACCAAATTACCTGGAGTGACCAATCCAGCAAGTACCACTTCAACCCCTCTCTGTGAATGTTTCTTTCATGTATGTGCACAGTTAATCACATTGTATTCAGTGTTGCACTGGAATATGGCAAGCCATTTTAATCCTTAAAAATTTGTGACTATTTTATTTGCTGCTCAAAAAACATTTCTGAATTTATCAATTTTGAAAACAAAGCCGATTCATATTTTTGTGGAAACTTTGATACTTTGTGTGTGTGTGTGCGCGTGTGATATTATATTCATTTGTTTCACTGTAGTGATGTTTTTCGTACAGGTGGAAGTTGTGTGGGTCCAGATCTGTGCTGTTCTGGATTGAATAACAGTTGTCGCCATTTGAATTGTTATTGTGATGTTGCTTGTCTGAGATTAAATGACTGCTGCTCTGATTTCAAATCCACCTGCCTCACAGGTATTCAGAAATATTCAGATATGACACAAGGCATAGGAATCAGATTCTGTTCTCTGTACATGATTCGTGTACTTTCTTGTGATCAAGATCTCTTCAAGAAAAAAAATATGCAGCACAAACAGAAATCTTACATCTTCACCTTTTTTCCACTTTTATAGTCAATCAAAGCAGCACTCTGCCAGTAACAGGTATATGTTATATTCATTTTTTCTCTAAGTATTTCTTATCTGTAAATGAATGATAAATGTTAGCTAGATTATGTTTCCTGCCTGTCTAGTGATGCAAGTTTATTCTGAAAAATAATTAAATTATGGTTTGTTTGTTTGTTTGTTTGTTTAAAACATCTATTGTGTCACAAGATGTGTATTGATTTGGCTGATGAGATTTATGTTTTGTGCTTCAGAATTTCTCTAAAGATAACATAGAGAGCATCAGCGTTCCCTGGTTTTCAATATGCATTGTGGGACTTTTTAGGGAGTGAATGTTTCAGAGCACTGGAATATGGCAAGCCATATTAACATTTAATCCTTAAAACATACTACTTTTTGCTACTAGTATCTATTCCATTAGGTATTAGTATTTATTCATTAGATATTAGTGAGTATAGCAGCAAAGTCATTAAGAAAATCAGTATAGCAACGATGGTGGGAATGGGTCCAGGTAGTCTGCACACTAAACATTTGAATGTGCTGAAATCAGGCACAGATAGCTGCAGGACTTTCCACTTCTCCTTGTAAATTATTACGAGACCTTCTCCACGCCCAGAAAGACATGGTTGACAGATGTAAACAAACCCCGGAGGAGTGCAGTCATTCATTTGGGAAAAGTAATTTGGCTGTTGCCAAGTTTCAGTCAAGCAAAGAAAGTCAAACTTATGGCCAGTAAGGAGATCCTGGATGAGATGTCCCTTGCTCGTAAGCAAGCGGATGTTAAGCAAACCGAAGTTGACAGCGATGTTGTCGTGTTTGCAAGTAGTCTTAGTGTTAGCCGACCTAGCCAGGCTGGCTTAACACGCTGTGATCCACAGACCGGTTGGTACCTTGAACAGGGCGACGAGTGGTGGACCAAAAGGATAAAAAATGATAATTCTGTCGAAATGATAATTCTGACGGGATCCACGGTGGATGTATCTCAGACGAGGCAGGACAGCGATGTCTGGATGGAGGAGCAGCACTGCCGGCGGAGCCTCAGATAGGTGACGACGAAGCCAGAGGAGCTCAGTAGCCGAGTATTGGAGTAGGCCCGTCACCGCTCGGTGAAAAAGCGTCAGGAAGGTGCAGGCTATTGCAGTCCAAAGATAGATTCTGCCGGCCTACATAGTGAGCTATGACGGACAGGTGGAGTCGAGCAGCCGGGTGATGTAAACAAACAGGTAGGCTAAGCTTAGCCCAGTCGGACATAAAAGCCCGGAAAACAACAGACACATGGAAAATTCAGAGACGAATGGATAGTAGAGCACTCAGATGAGCACAAATGCGTAGTCCATTTAACCAGGAAGACTGTAGAAAAACAGACATTTAAAAGTTACTGAAGAGTAGTGGCAGCAAACCGCGCCAGTGTCCACTCCAAGGAAGTTGATTGTGAGGGTCAGCATGCATTGTTGGCTTATCTCTGTGCAGTGTCCTTGAGTGTTATGAAAGGCGCTTATAAATAAAATGTATTATTATTATTATTTTTTCGATACTAGTACCTGTTATTAGTAATGAGTACTAATTCATTAGCTACTATATCGGTTAAAATTATACTAGTATTTATTTATTACATACTAGTACTTATCATTGCTCATACATATTATGGCTCCTAGTAGTTATAGTAATTATTTAATGGATACTAGTATACATTTTTTAAATACTAGTACTTATTCCAAATGTTACTAGTAAGGTTTTTCTAGTACATTTTTAATTGAACTCTACAGTGGTCATTCTGACAAGTAATAACATAAGATGAGTAAAAAAGCAGCTGACTAGATAATTCTAGATAAGAATTGTTGCTAGTACCAATTACAAAAGAAACTAGTGTATAACAAATAAGTACCAGTACCTATTAAATAGGCACCAGTATCTAATGAGAAGTAATATTATTTAATAAATAAGTACTAGTAATACTTTTTAAAATACTAGTCACTATTGGAATGCATTACAGTCAGACCTGAAAGTAGACACTAGTACTAGTATCTGGTAAATAAGAACTAGTGTGAATTAGTACTAGTAGCTTTAAAAAGTTTAAAAACTAGTATCTAAAGAATATACACTAGCTAATGAATAAGCTTTTGTATCCAATGAATCAGTACTAGTACCTAAAGGAATATATAATATAATATTAATTATACAATATTAATAATTAATAATATTATTATATAACATATAATACTACAAAATAGTAAAAAATAAAATAAAATAAAAGTACTAGTAGCATAAAAATAGATACTAGTGCATTTTAAGGATTAAATGTTAAAACAGCTTGCCATACTGTAAGGATTTTGCAATTCGGCATCTAATGTGTCATCTGCACTGCTCCTGTAGGAACTTGTTCACATCCAACTTTGTGCTGCAGTGGCTTAAACAACAACTCTTTCAGAGGCTGTTTCTGTGATGAGGTCTGTAAACAGCACAACGACTGCTGTCCCGACTACAACAGCATCTGCAGTAAGAACCCGCATACACAGACATAGAGATGTTAAATTGAATCAGTAGCTCTCTTTGGGCTAAAATATGATGAGAGAGTAAGATGGTTGTGTTTTAGTTAGTATTCTGTTCCTCATTGCATGCACTGCAGTCAGGATTGCTGTAATCAATATTGTATTTACTGCCAGATGATTCCTGAAACCTCTCAGGTAAAATATTCATTGCATCTGTGACTTTCACTATAGTTTTCAACAGCATAACTGCAGCTCCCCGCTTCAGCACCACTGCACCTCCTCCCAAAGGTAAATAGGGCTTGAGCATTGTGAAGACCCTATTGGAATTGCTTGGTTTATTCATCATTGTGTGCATCTGAATGTGTAGGTCAAGATTTACCATTGCAACGAACATGTTTTAAAACATGTTTTGGTATTTTGCAAGTTCTCACAGTACTCACTGTTCTGGTGGTGAAGGTGAAGATGTTGTTACCTGAAGAAAAGCATCAGGCTGCACTGCTTAAGGTGAGAAGTACTTAGGTATGTAAAAGAAAGGATACCAGTGTTTGGCCAAACTATGAAACAAATCACTAGCATCAAGCTTCAGCCTCACAGTCATTCTACAATTAAGATGATAGTAAGCAGGTGTGGAGTCACATTTCTTTTAGGCCCCAAAGTGATTCTATTGGCTGAAAGAACTATTTTAGGTTTTCTATTCTGTGCCTGATTAGAAATCCCTCGTTATTGCTTCTCGTTGTTCTGAAAAATGCGTCTTCCATGTGAATTGGGACAGTTTTACGGTGCTCTTTTTCTTCTGAAACTGCTGTTTTCTCACTTCCTGTCATTTCTTTTTCTCAGGTTGGCTCTTGGGTGGAGAGTTTCTTAAGAGCGAATAATACTGACATCTACTCTTTTAACGTCACAGAAATTAAACGGGTATCACCATAGGATTAAGCCCGAAATCAGCTGAGAGGAACAGACATGAATAAGCACTCATCGCTGCTAAACTTTTACTATTTCAATTTATGTTGCTGGTTTAACAAAATGTTTGAGGATGTGAAAGGAGAGCTCAGATTTAATTTTTGTTCTCATTTAATTCCTTTTTCCTCCTTTATTTGCGTGAAAGGGAATCTCTCTGCTTCTGTCTTAACATTGTCTTCATTTTTTCTGTTTTTGAAATGTGTGTATGATGATTGCACTGAAATTATGAGGAAAAACTCTTGTGAACAAACAATAAGAAAGTGAAAACAAGCAAATAATTAAAACTGTCATTGAATGGTTTCAGTGTGTTTTCTGCTGCTGCTGCATGACTTTGTTTAGTCGATGTTGCATGAATACTGAGCAACAGTTTCTGGGTTTTTCTATGAAATACAGAAACCAATGACCAGATCTTGTCAGCAGCTGCAGAGTTTGGCCGCCACTGTTCTGAAACCCATTCAACTATGAGAAAAAAAGTCTTATTTTAGACCAGACTGCTTCACCAGGACCAGACACCACCGTGAGACGGCTTTATAAAATAATGTCGTCATCACTTGAATTTTAATCGCCTACGGTTTCAATTAATTCTTACTTTTTAGGACATTTTCCCAGACTTACAGAGCATGCTTTTATGGAAGCCTGTTTCTGCCACTGAATTTACAGTGCCTTGCGAAAGTATTCATACATCTTCATTTTTTTCCACATTTTGTTATTTTGCAGCCTTAAACTGCTTTAAATTACTTTTTTTCCCCACATTAATTTACACTCCATACACCATAATGACAAAAAACAAATTTGTGACAACTTAGCAAATTTATTAAAAATAAAACACTGGAAAAAGTACATTGCGTAAGTATTCATACCCTTAACGCAGTACTTTACAGCCTCAAGTCATTTTGGGTTATTTATTTCTCAGAATTGCGTGATATAAACCACGAGTTATAAAATCAGAAAAGCAAGATATAATTATTTAGTTGCGAGATATAAAGTCAGAAATGTAAAATTAAAACTACAATTCCGACTTTTTTCTTGCACTTGCAAGTTTATATCACGTTTATTTGACTTTATTTCTTTTTTTCCATGCAATTGTGAGTCTATATCACACAATACTGACCTTATAACTCGCAATTTTGAGTTTATATCGCCATTCTGAAATTTTTCAGAATTGTGACATATAAACTCGCAATTCTCGCAGAAAAGTCACAATTTAAAGATAAATCTCTATAGTTTTTCTTGCAATTTTAAGGTTTATATCACCAATACTGACTTTATAACTTGCGACTTTGAGTTTATATTTTGCAATGCTGACTTTATTTGATTTTATTCTGATTTTATTTTTTAGAATTGCATTTCTGAGTTTTTTCTCACAATTGTGAGTTAATATCACGCAATACTGATTTTTTAACTCGTAACTTCGAGTTTATATCCCAGTTCTTAATTCATTTTTCAGAATTGTGACATATAAACTCGCAATTCTCACAGAAAAGTCACAGTTGCAAGATATATCTCAAACAACTAAGTTTATATTTTACAATTCTGAGTTTTTGTTCCACAATTGTGAGGTTTATTTCATGCAATACTGACTTCATAAGTTGCAGCCTTAAGTTTATATCAAAATTCTGACTTCATTTCTCAGAATTGTGAGTTTGTATCATGCAGTCAAGAGAAAAAAGTCAGAACTGCAAGATATAAACTCATTCATTTGTCAGAATTGCATGATATAAACCATTGTGAATTATAAAGTCAGAATAACAGGATATAATCTTGCAATTGCGAGATATAAAGTCAGAAATGTAAAATAAAAAACTACAATTCTGACTTTTTTTCTTGCACTTGCAAATTGATATCATATTTATATGACTTTTTTTCATGCAATTGTTAGTTTATATGGCACAATACTGAATTTACTTTTCAGAATTGTGAGAAAAGTCACAATTGCAAGATATATCATAAACAATTGTGAGTTTATATCTTATAATTCCAAGTTTTTTCTTGCAACTGTGAGATTTATAACATGCAATACTACCTTTAAGCTTTTCAAGTTTATGTTGCAATTCTGACTTCATTTCACAGAACTGAGTTTGTTTAATGCAGTAAAGAGAAAAAAGTCGAAATTGCGAGATGTAAACTCATATTTATTTCTCAGAATTGCATGATATAAACCATTTTGAGTTAAAAAGTCAGAATATAATCTTTTCTCGCAATTGTGTCTTTTTTCTCATAATTTTGACGTTTTTTCTTGCAATTGCGAGTTTATATCTTGCAATTGTGCTTTTATTTGACTTTATTCTACCTTTATTCCTCAGAATTGCAATTCTGAGGGGTTTTTTTTTGCAATTTTGAGTTTATATCATGCAATACTGACTTAACTCACAACTTTGAGTTTATTTTGCAGTTCTAACTTCGTTTTTCAGAACTGAGTTTGTATCACACAATGAAGAAAAAAAAAAAAATCAGAATTGCGAAGTTTGCAATTCGAAATTACCTATTTATTTTTATTTATTGGCAGAAACGGCCTTCCATGTTTTATTTTAAGGAAATAAACACAAGGAAATGAGCTTTTGCTGCAAGACTCCTGAAATCTCTGAAATAACTTTTATTTTGTAACTGTTTTGCAGTTTTTCCTGAAATCACTCATCCGTTATCCAGTTTAACTAAACAGACAGTGTGAATTCACAAAACACTTGCTGAAAAACCAAAAAAAATCATCTTCTGAATCTGAAATAAATATTTTTCATACAGAAGACAAACGACACTTTCCATTTCACGTTTTATAAAAAGTCAGGCGAAAATAATGTACAAGCATTTACCATATAAAAACAAATAATTTAGCAGTAGCTGCTCGTGTGTATAAAAGTGTATAAAAGATGTTAAATAGTTAAATATTAACTTATTATGCATCCCATCATCTAAAGTCTGTAATAATATTAGATCTGGGTTAATAAAGACATTTTGCAGTCGTATTAAATATAGTCAAATGAATGTGTTTGGATTAACGCAGCAACACTGACCACGAAAACGAACGTCTCTCTGACCCAGCAGATGTTTAGTGTTAAAAATAATGGCGATTTAACAGCATGACAAGCATTTGTAAGCGTCATGTAACATTCAAAAGTGCCATCAGTCACTCGCTCACATCTTCACTGTTTAAAAGCAAAGCGAAAGTGCCTCTAAATCCATTATCATTTTAAAAACAAAGTACTTTTAATAAATCTTGTGCATGAGAGTTTGCACTTTAGCACCTTTTAACATGCATTTCTCATCTTGTCCTTTTGCATACTGAAGGCCATGTTGTGTCGTAAATTAAAAACGGTCTTTGGATTCAAATTTCTTGTCCCGTGTGCAACATGATCTACAATGACCGACTCACAGCATCTGTCGTATTCCTGTGTCTCCTCCCCAAATGCCCCATATCTACAGCAGGTCAAATGTAGAGTCCAGTAGGCGTGAAGGTCGGTGAATGCGAGGCGTTTTCCCCATCACCTTATTTTCCGTACCCAACAGTCGTTGTATTTTGTGTGAATGATGTTTGTTTGTCTCAGTTCGCTCTCATTTTGCTGGAGATCCACTTTGTGTAGTTTGTGACACGCGTGTAGACTCCAGGTGTGTCTTTCTTCCCGCATCCGTCGCCCCAGCTGATCAAACCCATTAAAGTCATCCTGCCGTTTTTGGGACACACCAAAGGACCGCCGGAATCCCCCTGAAGAACGACCGGGAGAAACCAATCAGTCAAGATGCACCGATCACTAACATAATGCAAATAGAGAAGCTGAATGTGTCGTTACCTTGCAGGCATCGTCCAGGCCGCGTGTGTCTCCGGCGCACAGCATGTTTGATGTGACCAAACGGCCTGACAGCTTCTCTGAGACACACTGTTCTTGCGGCCACAAGCGCACCAGTCCACGCTTAATTCGCTCAGAGTAAAATGGAGAAACTGAGAGAGACGACAGAAGAAAGAGAATAATTATCATACAGTTTCTCAGTTTTTTTTAGTGTAATTTAGTCTAACAAGAAGCACTGCAAAAAATTCTTAAAGGAGAAGTCCACTTCCAGAACAACAGTTTACAAATAATTTACTCACCCCATTGTCATCCAAGATGTTCATGTCTTTCTGTCTTCAGTCGTAAAGATATTATGGTTTTTGAGGAAAGCACTTCAGGATTTTTCTCCATATAATGGTGCCTCGATTTTGAACTTCCAAAATGTAGTTTAAATGCAGCTTCAAAAGGCTCTAAACGATCCCAGCCGAGGAAGAAGGGTCTTATCTAGTGAAATGATCTGTCATTTTTTTCGGAAAATAAAAATTTGTATACTTTTTAAGCACATAAGCTTGTGTACCACAGGCTCTGGGATGCGCGTTCACGACGCTACTTATTGAATCATGTCGAAAGGTCACAGAGAACGTAGGCGGAACTAGAGGTCTTCACGGGTCCAAAAATTTGTACCCGAACCCGAAGAGACCCGTAAATGTGTTGCACGGAACCAACCCGGACCGGTATTTAATTTGAAAGTGGGACCCGAACCCGTGCAGACCTGAGAAATGCCTTAAATTTACTACCCGGACCCGACCGTTATTCGTAAATTGGACCCGAACCCGGCTGGAAAGACAGAGACCCGACTGCTCCCGGTCGGCACATATTACATATTACATATTAGCAAACTGCTAACAAGTCAATAAACAAGTTGCGAAAAAACTTTTTGGCTTACCTACTGTTAGTAGCCCTGACTGCGATCAATCCTAACATTTTCGTCCATGTTAGGCTGTTCCTCTCTCTTGCCGAGTGAATGAACGTTCTTTCTTTCTTTCTTTCTTTCTTTCTTCCTTTATTTATTCAAAAAAACCCACAAAACAAGAAGTGCGTTACACTTTACTGCGTGCACAGTGGTGTAGTGGTGTCTGGAGAAGTAAGAACTTTTAATTTATTTAAGGTATTGTTTTCGTTATAAAGTACTGATTCAAATTAGTAATCAACAATTAATTATCATGTTACCACTCATGTTACCAATTATCGAGTTACATGCTCTCGCTCATGCAGGCGGCATTTGCTGTCACGAAGCAGGACGAAGCGGGCGCGGGCGCAATCATATTTCAAAGGAAGCCGACACCACTGTCTTGCTTTTATTGAGTATTTGCATTTATTCACGTGCAAATGGATAAAATATTATGTGGTCGACTGTCATGATTTTGGCTAATGCACGACACTACTGAATGATGCGCATCAGAGTGGATTTATAAGTGGGCATACACAAAGCCGACTGCGCTGCACCATCGTGCGTGTTCAATAACAGGTGCGTCTCTTCTTCAGTAAAAGAAAACAATACAAAACATATGCTTAAAGCTCCACCTAGCTAATCTTATGAAGCTTAAAGGAGGAATTCACATGAGACAGCTTGATACCGTCCGCTTGCAGTACTAGCGTTAACTTCGCGTTATGCATGTTTTTTTTTCCCACCTTATTTCCCGCTCACATTTTTCTCATCCTATTTTTACAAGTTGCAAGTTACAAAACGCACGCAAAGTGCTGACCGACACTGATCACTGGCGGGTGCCGTGTTCTCCAATCGATTCGGGTATTACACACAAATGTTAAACAGACCCGGGACCCGAAGTAATAGATTGGGACCCGACCCGGACCCTCGGGTCCTCGGGTCCTCCGTGAAGACCTCTAGGCGGAACTACAGACCCAGTGTTTACAAAGTGAACGTGCAAAGACTACGAAAGTGCAAGTAAGTCAAACGCTGTTTACAAACAAAAAGGTACAACGATGTCGGATGGTTCTGAAGTTGTAGGAGAAAATAAGATGGAGTTTTTCACCATTCTCTACCTTTTTGAGCCGGAGTACACAGATGATGAACTTGTGGTGATTCGTAGTAGTGATGGGAAGTTCAGATCATTTTACCGACTTGGACCTTTGAGTCTCGTTCAGCAAAATGAACAAATCTTTTTTTGAGTCATTTCATTAATTTTAGCAAAATATAGTTAAAATGTTACGTGTTACTTCCCTAACACATCTACTGCTTACACAAACATTGATCACACTACAGACAAGACAAAACTATAATGCTATAAGAAACAGAAAAGATGAATTCATTGTTTACCTGGGTCTTTAGTCTATGATTAGCTCACCTCACCTCTTATCTGACAAGTTTGTTTGTTCATTACGTGACAGCCCCATAAGATGAACGAACGACTGGAAAAACCCGAAGACTCGAAACAGGTGAACTAATTCCAGTACAGAACCTAATAGAATGTTGCGCATGCGCGACTGAACGAATCACTCCCTGAGACGACTCGTTCTTCCCAAGTCACATTAAACGTTCGTTAAAAATGAACGAATCGTTCAAGAACGAACCATCACTAATTCGTAACGTCGTGGACGCGCATCCCAGAGCCTGTGCTACACAAGCTTTTGTGCTTAAAAAGTATAAAAAAAATTATTTTCAGAAAAAAATGACTGATCGTTTCGCTAGATAAGACCCTTCTTCTTCCACTGGGATCGTTTAGAGCCCTTTGAAGCTGCATTTAAACAAAATTCTGGAAGTTCAAAATCAGGGCACCAATCAAGTCCACTATATGAAGAAAGATCCTGAAATGTTTTCCTCAAAAACCGTAATTTCTTTACGACTGAAGACAGAAAGACATGAACATCTTGGATGACAAGGGGGTGAGTACATTATTTATAAATTGTTGCTCTGGAAGTGGACTTTAGTGAGTGTTTCTGTCTTGTTTTTCAGTTCAAATACCTTAAAATCCTACAAAAAAAGATTTACTTATGAAGCAACACTGCAGCTTGTAAGACTGTTTTGCTGCACTGTCAGCCTTTCTACTTATTTTTAAAATGTTTTAAAATATTAATTCTTACTGCACTGGCAGATTTGTTCACTTTTTTTAATGTATTTTTTCTTACTGGACCTCTTTTTAAAATTTGTCCTACTGTACAGACGCTTTTACTTATTTATAAAATGTATTTTTTCTTACTGCACTGGCAGATTTTTCATTTATTTTTATTTTATTATTATTATTGTTATTACTTTTTTTCACTCATTTTTAAAGCAAGTGAAAGAACCTACCAGTGCAGTAAGACAAAATACACCTGTATTAAAGACACAAACTATGAAAACAAAACTTAATTTCTTGTGCAGTGTTGCTTCTCAAGTAAATTCATTTTCTTTAAAGGATTTTTTGATAGACAACGAGTCTAAAAAGTCAAAACGAAGGGTAACTTGACTTATTTAACGGTGGCACAGTATGTCTGATAAGAAATCTTACACTCTTCCTCTTTCCCGTAACCAGAGATCTCACACTCCGTCCAGTCCGGTAAAACCAGATTAGGTTCTGGTAAACAAGCAGGCAGAACTTCTGGAGAGTGAACGGCACAGATACCATGTTCACTCTTCAACTTGAGCAGAGCTGAAGGCACAAGGAACACAACAGGAAATCACTTACAACTCAAATGACATTCAAAACCTCCTTAATAATAAAATTATGACAAAATTACAGGCTAATATACCTGTACCAGCTTTGATCACAGGAATAAATTACATTTTAACAGATATCCACATAGAAAACAGCTATTTTAAATTTTAAAAATATTTCCAAATTTTGCTGTTTTTACTGTATTTTTAATCAAATAAATCCAGCCTTGATGAGCAGAAGAGACTTAAAAACAAACAAAAAAATAAAAATCTTACAGACCCCAAACTTTTGAACAATAGTATATACACAAAACAGAAAAGAGTGCTGACTATGGGCTGATGATCTTAATAATCATTAGGATTCGTTTTACGTGTGTACGAGTGTAAGAATTTATTATAGTGGAGTGTGTGATTTGTCAGTAAATAATCTGAAGTCTCACCGATATCATTGTCGTACGTCTCGTCATCGTACTGATCATGGATCCAGTATTTCTCCACGTCAAAGATCTGCTCGCTGCTGGAGTTCTGAAGCCTGAAGGTTCGACCCAGAACCACTCGAAGACGCTTCTCATCAAATCTAAACACAGATTACAGAAGACAAAATTGATCTTTGTCTTGTTTTCTGTAAAATGATTTAAACATATTTAACACTTTCCTATTATAGGGTTTCTGCAGGTTTTATGAAGCTAAATTGAAAACGTTTAAGATAAAGTAAAGAATATTTAAGCAAACAAATACATCCGTATGTTCACTGACTGTAAATGTTTACACAATAGCAACACTTCGAAGTTTAAAAATACATTTTCAACCGATCTCCATTATTTTTAAATTTAAAAATTGGAATTTAAAAATTAAACATTTGAATTTCAAATTGATCAAAATGAAGTAGGTTTTGATTAAAACAAGAACAAATATCTGCCAGTGGGATCTGAAAAATCAACTTAAGTCAAAGAGTAGTTTTCATATTCCCTATTGATTTCTTTTTGTTTTAAGCATAAACACACTTCATTTTGTTTCATTTTTCAGTAATTTTACATTTGCATTTCAGGTTAATGCATCTTGCTCTAAGGATCTTCAAATATTTAAATTGGAAAACAAAAATACAGAGGAAGATGTTAATACTGTATATAATTTATATTATTTTTTATTTCAGTTTTAGTCATTTTAGCACATCAAGTTAAACTAAATTCAAATGAGAAATTGCTGCATTGACAACATTTATTTTATTTCAAGTAACAAAACTGTTTTTATGGTTTTAATTGTAAATGCAATTTTTGTTATCTATTATAACCTTGTTTCAAATAATGTACTGTGAATGTGAGATGTGAGGAATGTTTCAAGCAGTGAAAATCAAGAAAAACAACTATGGTGATTCAGCATGTATCTATCAGAAATGTGTTTGATAACAATCAGCTCTTGACGTCATGATGAAGGAAATAAGATTAGTGAAACCACATTATCTGATAGCAGCCTGTTTCTATAAGTAGGAAGTGAACTAAACACACACACACACACACCTCTCCTGAAAGCAGTGAGCGGCGGAGAGGATCCAGCAGGAGTCAATGAGGACGCCGCCGCACAGGAAGTTGTATGATTTTGCACGTGGCAGATAGACGGTGAGGGCGGCCTGCCACGGCTGCTCTCTGATATCGCTGACCTGACCTCCACGAATCCTAAACACAGGCAGAGAGTTTGAAGGAGCTTCAGCCCGCTGACCGCAGGAACCTGAGTGCGAGAAAACACTTCAGATCAGAATCCCAGAACACCGTCGTGTCACATATGTGAGAGCAACAGCTCGCTTTCTTTATAAAATGTGAAAGTCTAGTTATCTTTCAGCGTCTCACCTTGATTGTTGGTGGTTATCGGAGCTCGTGGTCCAAGTGTGGTGATTGAAGGAGTTTTCCTCGCTGTGGAAGCAAGACAAATATGGTTAAAAAAGGACCCACAAATAATCAGGGCTGATTTAAATGAATAACAGCACAATTTAACCAAAACACGTGGCACATACTGAGTGCACATTACATTCACACAGGTATTTAAGGAAACCAATTCAATAAAAATAAATAAATAAATAAATATTTAAAGCATGATAACATTAATCATTATTTTTATTATGTTTATTGATTTTTTTTATGAATTTATTCGCTCGTTTTTATTAATTAGTCAAAACAACAATAGCAATTATTATTATTATTAACTAATTCTAAAAATTAAGACAAATTTACTGTTGTAAATTACAATTGTCCTGTAAAATAAATAATTATTTGATTAGAATAATTTTATTTTACATTATACAGCACTAATATTTATAGAGCTGCAAAATGATTAGTCACGATTAATCAATTCAAAATAAAGCTTTATGTTTACATACTATAGTATATGTGTGTGTACTGTGTATATTTATTATGTATATATAAATACACACACATATATGTACACATTTTTAAAAATATTTGTATGTATTGTATGTAAACACTTGTGTATAATTTATATTATATATACATATAAATGTTTTACATATAAATATATGAACATATTTTTCCTTAATAAATACATGTATGTGTGTGCATTTATATATACATACATATGCACAATACACACACATATAGTATGTAAACATAAACTTATTTTTATTTAATCACAACTAATCATTTTGCAGCTCTAAATTTTTAGGCTTGAAACATATCAAACAAGGTTATTATCATTAACTAAAACTATTCATTACTTAATTTTATAATAAAATTTGTAAAAGTAAAAATTTTTAGTTTTTACTAATTTAGTAAAATCAGTTAATAAAAATTAACTAAAATAATAATTCAACATTTTATTTCACCAAGTTCTTAAAGCAACATTTGTCATTTTCATTAAGTTTAACATAATGTACTAAAATAAGTAAAACTAAAATAAAAATAAAAGCTACAGATGTTAAAAAAAACCTAATAGAAATTATAAAAATGATAATGATGATGAACAAAATTGCTAAAACTTTAAAATAAAAAACAAAAGCTGAAAACACAAAAACAAAACAGAATTTAGAAAAATAAAAAATAGAACCTCAGCGATACCAAAATAACAAGCTTTTGTTTTGGTGAAATATTTCCGAAATGCTGTAAACGTCTGTCCACAAAAATGGAAATTATACAAATGTGAAAACTTAATTACTTCAAGACTAAACAGTGAAGCGCATCGGTTAGTCATGTGCTTGTGGATCAGTGACTAATGTATTGAGCAGTTGTCATACCAGCAATGCAAACTTACAACATTTAGGGACGTCACAGAGCTCCCAGGTCAACTGTGACCCTTTATAGACGTGACACCAGGGGCCGAGGTCTCCGTCCGGGTTCCTGTGAGTGAAAACAGCCAGACAGTTAGAGATGGAGTTTTCTGTTCCTGTTCCATTACTGTGTTTTCACCAGGCTTAAGAGGTGTTGCTGGGCCAACGAAGTGGGCAGAAACTCTTTAACCATGGTTAAAGCAATGTTGTGATTGGTTTATGATATATTCACAATGTGTGTATGTCAGATTTATAAAGAAACACATCCCAGCGTGACAGAAGCTTAAGCAGCAGTGAAAGCTAACTTGTGCCCTGGAACTAGTTAATGTTGAAACATTTTAACTCAATTCAATATATATTTCATTGTACCTGCAGAAGTTGTGGCTGCCGATGCCCAACTCTCTGGCGTCGGACCTCCATGCGTTGTAGATCTTACGAGACACTGCGGGTGAATCCCACGACAGACACTTCAAACCGCTGCGGGTGATGGCTTTCGTCCCTCTGTAGCTCTGCCCTGATCCCCGTGTGCACTCTAGATAGGTATCTGAAACAACATGACATTAGTACACACTATATGGATACGGATATCTATGTCTGTGTGTGTTGAGTTTTTAGTGTTTGTACCAGTTACGCAGGTTGGTAAAGAGCAGAACTCCCATGTGATCTGAGCCTTTTTATAAACATAACACCAGGGTTTACTGTCTCCATCTGGATTCCTGAGAAATAAAACACAACCCAAACATGATTATTATTATTATTATTATTATTACACTCACAATGCAGCTCAACGCATACAAGCAAAAAGCGCTTTTTGGTTTAAATGGTATGAAGCAAATTGCACAAAAGAGCAATATGATAAAAGGCATCAATGTTCAATTCCATGCATTAATGAATGAAGGCTGGAGGAGGAAGTGTATGTGCACCTGCAGTAGTTGTGATTGCCCAGTCCCAGTGTGTCTGCCTCTGGCCTCCTGGCGGTGAATTTCTTCCCTCGAAGTGAGCTGGAATTCCAGTTAACGCACTCCAGTCCTGACATACTCATGCTCCAGGTGCCACGGTAACCCGACCCCTGACCTCTTGAACATCGCTCAGTTGTGCCTGAGAGGAGCGCAAGAAAACATACCATCAAATTCTGCCTTATTAACCTTCATGTTATCAAAAAGAAATTGTTGTATGATTTTGTTAAACGATTCACTCTTGTATGAGGCCAAAAGAGAATCTCATCATACTAAAGAGAACAAGTTACATTAGTTATACTAATTTTACTAGCAAACAATAAACTGAAATAGTAGGTTATAATAGTAACGCTAATTATACTAGCAACTAATAATACCAAAAAAGTAAGTTACACTAGTTATACTAATTTACTAACAACAAATAATACTAAAAATAGTAATTCATTCTAGTTACACCAATTTTACTAGCAAATAATAATGCTGAAAAAGTTATACTGGCAACTAATACTACTAAAAATAGTAAGTTATACTAATTATGCTAATTTTACTAGCAATTAATCATTCTAAAAATACTGTTATGCTAGTTTTACTAGCAACTAATAATACTAAAAATAGTAAATTATACTAGTTATGTTACTTAAACTAGCAACTCATGATACTAAAATTAGTAAGTTATACTAATTACGCTTATTTTACTAGTAAGTAATGATACATTAAATATAGGCTTTACTAGTTATGCTAATTTTACTAACAAGTAAATGATACTTAAATAGTAGGTTATACTAGTTACACTAAATTAGCAACTAATGATACTAGTTATACTAATAATACTACCGAATAATACTAAAAAGAGTAAGTTACACTAGTTATACTAATTTACTAGCAACTAATAATACTAAAAATAATAAGTCACTAGTTATACGAGGTTTACTAGTAAATAACAATGCTAAAAATATTAAGTTATACTAGTTTTCTAGCAACTAACACAATTAACAATAGTAAGACATATTACTTACAGTAATTTTACTAGCAACTCATGATACTAACTATAGTAAGTTATACTAATTACACGTATTTTACTAGCAAGTAATGATACACTAAAAAAGTAATTTTTTTCTAGTTTTTCTAGTTACACCAAGTTTACTAGCAAGTAATGATTCTAAAATAGTAAGTTATACTAGTTAGACTAAATTTATACTTAAAGTTACAAGTTAGTAAGTTATACTAGTTATACTAATTATACTACTACTAATAAAAAGAGTTTGTTACACTAGTTATACCAATTTACTAGGAACTCATGATACTAAAAATAATAAGTTATTCTAATTCTGCTTATTTTACTAGCAAGTAGTGATACATTAAAAATAGGTCTTACTTGTTACGCTAATTTTAAATTAAAGCAATGATACTAAGTTATACTAAAATTATTAGCAACTAATAATACTAAAAATATTAAGTTATACTAGTTATACTGGCAACTAATACTACTAAAAACAGTATGTTATTCAAATTATGCTAATTTTACTAACAACTATTCATTCTAAAATACTACGTTTTACTAGTTTTACTAGCAACTAATAATACTAAAAATAGTAAGTTATGATAACACTTATTTTGCTAGCAAATAATGAGGCACTAAAAATACTAAGTCATTTTAAATTTACTAGCAACTAATAATACAAAACAAAAACTAAATTATACATAAGTAAATTTAGTATAAGCAAAAACCTCTTAACACAGTGATAAACAGCAGTATAAATACTATTTGCTGCCAGAAAAAAAATGCTTACTGATTTCACACTGAGTGCCTGTAAACCCAGGCGGACACTGGCAGATGAAGTCACTGGAGTAGACAGCTTCTTTACACGTCCCTCCATTATAACATTTGGACTCAAAACATTCTGAAAAACAGAATAATAAACATCTGGGTGTCCACTGTGGAAAATTCCTGAGTGTAATAAATGACATTTATTGCTTTGTGTGACATTTCTACAGTAAAATGCTATTCTAAGTGTGCTATGAACATCTTTCGTAACATATTCCTAATTAATTGGGTGTAAAGTGGTTTTGCATAATGATTACATCATTTTATATTTAGAAATATAACAACTTTTACAACAAAAAGATCAATAAATTGTGGTCAAGTCGTAGTATGTTTCATACTGTGCCTTAACTCAAAATCACACATGTTTTTATTTCCAGTGATATTTCCGTGACCGCAGGATGAGAATATAGTTTGGATCTGTTTGAGCGAGTGACTCATGGGGAGGAGACGCTCTGTGTGACTTTACACTCAAATTTAAATGATTTGAACTGAAATAGGCGGTGCTGCAGAAATGCTATGCTTTTCATCCAGTGGACACACACACACACACACACACACACAAAATGAATACATAAACATATACATTTACACTTTATATACTTATCATTTTCTAAAGAAAATAACAAATGTTTCTTTTTCTTTAAAAAGGTTAGCCTATTACAAAAAGCTTTATGATCAAGTGCGTGATCACTCACTGGTCATCGGTATCTCATGACAGCGTACTCTTGCTCGTACGGCGCAGCGGCAGAATTCTACTTTCTGGCCCTTCCATCGCAGCCACGTTGCCCCAATGTCTCTGACCACGGCCGAATTAGCGTCCACACAAGAGTCTGACAGAGACAAACACACACAAAATGACACAGAAATTAAGACATAATGGTTGTGGTGAGGGATAGATGCAAATTAAATGACTCAAGCCTTCTCCTCCACATCAGACCGGGGCAGGACAGAGAGGACAGAAACAAACAAAGGACAAAAGGTGCTTCAGTCTGGAATGAAAGACAGCGTTCTGAGCAGAAGACACAGTCTTGATGTGTTTGTCCTGAATGCAAGTTCTGCTTGTGAATGCATGACATGTATGTTTTTCCTGTGTACATAGCGCCCCCTAATGGACAACAGCACACTGAGGGTATGACTGGCATAGCATAAAAACACACTATTTGCAGTATACATTATACAGCTTACTATTAAGGTTACCATCTTAAAAAATTTTTTTTTAAATTTTTAATAAATTAAAAAAAAAAAAAATCTGTCAATGGTAAGTAAAACTGATATATAATGATTTAATGAATCTCAATTAAAATTATATTATCAAACAGTATAAAAACATCTTAATTTACATATAACCGATTTAAAAACTTTGTGGGATTTGAATCAATTTTGAATCTGTTCATTTACATAAACGGTTCGAATGAACCGAATCACTAAAATTAACTGGACTTTGCCACTTATAAATCGATTCACTAAAATGAATCTGACTCGGTCGCGCAACAGCGCTACTCGTTGGTAAAGGTAACTAGTTGTTAGAGAAGCCATAATAGCATCTTACACAATAACACAGATGTCTGTAATTTACTGTTAGCTACTGAAACGCTAGGTTAGCAGCGTTACAGTCAAAACAAAAACAAGCCACTGACAAACATGACATGATCCTGAATGCTTAAGCCAGCCTTGATTAGATTACAGGAAACCGGTCATAAGCACTATAAAATGATTTACCAATGATTATCTGAAGAGAAAACAAACCGTTTTCCGTTAAATACGGTCTAACTGCACTCTAGCGCTGATCAGGTCTATATGCAAAAACTCCACCCACCAGATACAAATATAACAATATGATTGGCTGACGAACCTGACAATCAAACATATTTTATTCATTCATTCGTGAAAACTAGAAGGGGCGGGGATTAGACGAAACAAATTCTGCTTTCTATTATAATTTTCGCCACTATCCAGTATGTTGAAGTTTAAAATAAGCAAATAAGATAAATAAGGGAATTTATTTATTTATGACTGTGGACAGAATCAGAAAACAAACAAAAATACATACAAGTTAAAAATAAGCAAATAAGATAAATAAGGGAATTTTATTTATTTACTTACTGTTGTATTCCATGCATAAATAAATTAAGCATAATGCACAGACTACATACTGCAAAAATAACATGCAGTACATGCAACATAGCCAGAGATGAAGTTGAGAAGGCAGAATAAAACTCACCTTTATATGTGCGCGTGCCTCTCTTCTGTCTGATATTCACCACCTGTGAGAGATTTAGTGTTGTTAAATCCAGATTTTATCCATTAGCACTTACTTTTTTATCCACACACACACTTACTGTGGAATCTGCAGCACAGCACAGAACAAGAAGCAGCAGCAGCAGGTTTAGTAATAAATTCATGCTGTCCTGAATGTTTCTCTGTAAAGTCCTGCAAAACAAACAGAAAAGCTTGTTATACATTTCACAGAAGAATGTTATTGCTCAGATGCATAATATAGTTTAACGGGGAAAAAAGCGGAAATAAAATGAATATAATATATATTTTACAAATATTAAAAACTAAAAAAATGGAAAATATATACAAGTGATACTAACATAACACTGGTTTATATTTTTTAAAAAGCACAAAAATATGCCATGGCATCAGCAGCAATGCAATGACAATCTGTTTCCACTTTGCAAACAAAGTTCTGTGGTACTGTGTGGGCATTTTAGTCTAAATAAAGAAAGGGTTTAATGGCTTTATCATCTGTTTGTTTCTTTTGTCTGACATTGTGAGCGTTCTGAATGGAACATAGACTTTAACAAGACCACAAAACAGAGAAAAGAGTTTCTGCTTCTGAAAAGAAATTAGTCATGAACCACCACATTACACACACATACAATATGGTTAAACTTTCTTTGAGCCGCTGTGCTGCTCTGTGTGTGTGAGTGATGAAGCAGGACAGGAAGTTTATGGGTCGCTTCCTGTTGGCTGCAGTGCCTTGTAAACACAGATGATGATATTTGCGACTGACTTCAGAAAACAAGGGAGTGTTTTTGATACGTAAAACTATTTAACAGTAATATATGTTTGAATATAAAAAACAAATCTGCAATGAATTCCATGTAACTAATGTAAAAAAAAAAATCCCTCAATGAGAAAAACTCTTTTCTTAGTCAACATTTCAAGGGTAAAATCTCAAAACGAAAGAACAGAACAATGCACTCTGTGTCTACTAGATACAACCTAACCAGTTTATCTAGCGCACCTCAGTGCAACGGTTATACATTTTTAACAATTATTACTCAGTCAGCTTAAGTGATTAAAGAGGGAAATCCCTGAGGTGTGAATAGAAACACACCTGTTGATTTATATGAAATCACAACTGCTTCTCCTAAACACCATTGTGAAAGTAAATCTTACTGAGATGTTTCTCCAGAGAAAAATTCCCTGGTAATCTCACACGCATCTCCACTAAAGTTTTTTTTCTTATCAGATTCCTCTAAGATCACTGTATGTCAGTGGCTGGGTCACTTGCATCTGTTTATTTGTCAGAAAAAAACACATCTACCACTAAGTTGGCGTTCACTGCAAACACAAAAAACATGTGCACATAAAGTCAGCACTCATGCAGTATAATGGAGCGGTTAGTTGCATGTCCATTATGGGCGTGAGACGTTACAGGGACCATGTTGTGCAGGAAACATATGGACCGAGCTGACATGAGAGACAAAACACACACACACACACACGAGACAGAAGCCCCTCCACAACACACACAGACTCAACAGAAACAACACAAGCGGATCTGTCTGACCTTATGCGAGCCGAGCATCTGCAGAATGACAATGCTGTAAAACCTCACCCACTTTTCTTTCTCTCTTTCTTTCCCCCTCTCAACTTCCTTTCCTTCCATTCTCCTCTCTTGGTATTCTTATTCTTTGACCTCATTCTCATGAGTCAGTATGAACTCTCTCTTTCTGACTCATATGTATACAAAACCACAGACTGGCAACAACCTCAAACTTAAAGAGTATTTTGTCTACACACTTCTTCAACTGCAAACTGGAGTATTTTTAGACTGTAAACTTCTTCAAACAAAACCTTAAGAGTATTTTTAGTCAACCTTAAAATGTAACAGTATTTCTGTCCTTAGACTTCTTTAACTGCAGACTTGAGTATTTTTGTCAATAAACTTAAGCCTCAAACTTTAGAGTATTTTTACTGCAAAATCTCTAACTTCAAACTTGAGTATTTTATCTTTAAACATCAACCTTAATCTTAAGAGTATTTCTTTTATGTCTTCAACCTCAAACTTATGAGTACTTTTAGTCTTCAAACTTCAACCACAAAATACAACAGTATTTCTGTCTCCAGACTTATTAGTATTTTTGACTGCAAACTTCTTCAATTTCAAACTTGAGTATTTTTAGTCTTCAAACTTCTTCAACCTCCAGATTTAACAGTATTTCTCTTTAGACTTCAACTGCAAACTTGAGTATTTTGTCTATAAACTTCAGCCTTAAACTGAAGAGTATTTTTACTGCAAACTTCTCTAACATCATGCTTAAGAGTATTTTGTCTTTAAATGTCAACCTCAATCTTAAGAGTATTTTTAGTTTTTTTTAACTTGAGTATTTTTGTCCATAAACGTCAATCTCGAACCTGATTATTCTCTTCAAACCTCATCAACCTCAAAATGTAACAGTATTTCTGTCCCTAGACTTCTTCAGCTGCAAACCTGAGTATTTTTGTCACTAAACTTAAGCCTCAAACTTAAGAGTATTTTTACTGCAAACTTCTCCAACTTCAAACTTAAGAGTATTGTCTTTAAACGTCAAACTCAATCTTAAGATTATTTCTTAGTTTTCAACTTCTTCAACCTCAAACTTGAGTATTTTCCTCCTCAAACTTTATCAACCTCAAATTTAAGAATATTTTTACTGCAAACTTCTCTAACTTCAAGCTTGAGTATTTTGCCTTTAAACGTCAGTATTTTTTTTACTTCTTCAACCTCAAACTTGAGGTTTCAAACTTAAGAGTATTTTTTGTTTTTAAACTTCAACCTCAATCTTTAAAGTACTTTTAGTCTTTAAACTTCTTCAACCTCAAAATTAAACAGTATTTCTATCTTTAGACTTCTTTAACAGCAAACTTAATTTTTTTTTTACTTCATCAACCTCAAATTTAAGATGATTTTTCTCTTCAAACCTCATGAGCCTCAAAATGTAACAGTATTTCTGCCCTTAGACTTCTTCAACTGCAAACTTGAGTATTTTTGTCAATTAACTTAAGCCTCAAACTTAAGAGTATTTTACTGCAAACTTCTCCAACTTCAACCTCAATCTTAAGATTATTTCTTAGTTTTCTTCAACCTCAAACTTGAGTATTTTCCTCTTCAAACTTCATCAACCTTAAACTTAAGACTACTTTTAGTCCTCAAACTTCTTCAACCTCAAACTCAAGAGTATTTTTACTGCAAACTTTTCCAACTTCAAATTTGAGCATTTTGTCTTTAAACGTCAACCTCAAACTTAAGAGTACTTTTAGTACTCAAACATGAGTATTTTTGACTGCAAACTTCTTAAATTTCAAACTTGAGTATTTTTAGTCTTCAAACTTCTTCAACCTCAAAATTTAACAGTATTTTTCTTTAGACTTCAACTCCAAACTTGAGTATTTTTGTCACTAAACTTAAGCCTCAAACTTAAGAGTATTTTTGCAAACTTCTCCAACTTCTAACTTAAGAGTATTTTGTCTTTAAACGTCAAACAAAATAATCTTAAGATTACATGTTTTTTAACTTCTTCAACATCAAACTTGAGTATTTTTGTCTATAAACATCAATCTCAAACTTAAGAGTATTTTTCAGTATTTCTGTCTTCAGACTTGTTCAACCTCAACCTTGAGGTTTCAAACTTAAGAGTATTACTTTGTTTTTAAACCTCAATCTTTAAAGTACTTTAGTCTTCAAACTTTTTAAGCTTCAAAATGTAACAGTATTTCGGTCTTCAGACTTCTTTAACCTCAAATGTATTTTTAGTCTGCAAACTTCTTCAACCTCAACATTTAACAGTATTTCTGTCTTTAAACTTTTTCAAATGCAAACTTGAGTATTTTTTTCTATAAACTTCAGCCTCAAATTTAAAAGTATTTTTCACTGCAAACTTGTCTTTAAACTTCTCCAGTTTCAAACTTAAGAGTATTTTTGTCTTTAAACTTCAACCTCAATCTTAACAGTACTTTTAGTTTTAAAACATCTTCAACCTCGAAACTTAACAGTATTTTTTTTAGCTACACTCAAAACTTCCTCAAAAAAAGACATTCATGTGAGAGTCAACACTGCACAAGATATAAAAACTTAAGTAGATGCATCTTGAATATAGGCAAATGCATAACCATTTGTCTTGAATTCATAGCATTTTAAGCACAAGTAGTGAGAACAGGTGACGCGAATCTTGAGATGTAACAAAACAAATCACATTTATATTCAAGTCTTAATATCTTGTGTCAGTTTCACCTCTCTAATCTTGTTTTAAGGATGTTTTAAGGAGTTGTTGCACTGTTGCAAAGAGAAAATATACAACATACACACATCCACATACACATGTTTGTGTATGTGTGTGCGTGTGAAATCCGATCCTTACTTTCGGCCCCAAAGGCAGAACAGTGTGCCATTGTCCAGCAGACAGAAAGACATGTGGGAGGGAAGAATAGAGGAATAGATTACTGCAAACGTGATGAGTGAGTCAAAAAGCTTGTAAAGGAGTGAAGCTGAGTCACCGCACACAGAGAGAAAGAGAGACACACACTGCGTTCGCATTACGGGTCTGTCTATCTGTCCTGCATCTGTCCATCTGTAAGCGCTCGATAAATACGAGGGCTGAACGAGCGCAGGATAAGAGAAGCTGCCTGCAATTTGAAGCAAAAACAACTAGCAACATGTTAACGTCAGCACAAGCAGACCTGGTGAGTTATGAGCAGCCTTCAAGGAATCTAACTTAAACCAACAAAGAGCCACTAACACAGCAGTCTGTCTGTAAAGCACAGAGCTTATGCATTAGAGCGTGTTATAAATGTGCTGACTGCAAACATACACCATAAACCTGATCTCAATTAAAGCCAGAGGCTGTTTGTATTCATTCTCGTCTGGTGGGTTAATCTGATCATTTTTTATATCTGACACCCAGTATCTCCCATGCGAATGACGTTTTTAGACGCACAGTGCTGGACGTTCGCGGTACGTACGTGGTTGATGGTCTTTCGTAGTTCTGCAGATAAGAGAGGATTTACACGCAGCAGAGTGTTATTAAGGGAATAACGAATTCCTAAGCATCAACGTCACTCGAGTCTGTAGGAGCCAACATGAATTATAGTCCAAGTACTGTAAGCACTTGATGAATGTCTGATGAGTGCAAAGTACTAGAGTATGCAGATCACAAACAGATCCTTCAGACCGACCAAAACTCAATATCCATTTTATACATATACTGTGAAAATACAGTGTTTCTTGTGGTGAATCTAAATTAAGAGGTTTTATTCAAGCCAAAGGAGATCAGCCTGACTATACTGAGTTGCACCATCATAAGTTACTTTCAAGCTTAAATTAGGTACAAATCAACAACTACTTTTTTGAACTGAATAACTGAATAAACAAATATTGTAAAATATATAATTTAATATGACTGAATCAAACTGACTACATTACAACTGAACAAAAAAATAAACAGAAAATAATAAAATAATTTCATGCATCAGGTATAAATAGCCACTTAAACAGCTGAGCAAGTTTACAGTGTATTTTACATAATAATTTATAATAAATGGGGTAAATATTATATATATATATATATATATATATTAATCTCTCTTTATACTGTAAAAGGTAGGTAACTTAAATTATGACATGATATTTTAACATAATATGACATGATAAATATACCACACTTAAGTCAGAAACTGTATTTATAGCTAAATTACCCTGACTACGTTTAAGTAAATGCCTACAAGTAGATACTCAAGCATGTTCATTTTAAAGTGTGTCATTATACACTATGCAAATGTGTAGTCCAAATAAGCTGTAATAAATGCATATCTATTTGCTAACTAATAACTAAACCTTACGCATAACTAATCCCAGTTCGCTGCGTACTATAGCAGCATTTTTGAGCATTATCGTTGAGTTGCTGCTTGTTTTCCTGCATCAGCTGTGCTGGCTCTCTAGGAAGGCAGCTCTGTGTGTGTTTTAAAGCACAGCCCTGTTCTGAACTCAAACGCCTAAAATGAAACGTTTAAGCATGTAGTGTAGCCTATGTGTTCGCGTCTCACCTCCCGAAACAAGTGCGCTGTAGTCCGCTTCCTCTTCGTATATGCGTCTTAATCCAAACGAAAGCGTCTCTCCGTATGTCCTCCGTGTCTCTGTGTCTGAACTCGTGAATCTCAGGATATTTATTCATGATGCTGATGCGGGGCGGGGAGAGGGGCAGCCCCACACCGGTGGTGAGAGCGCCTGGAATGTCTTATAGCCTAAGTGTGTAAGATCAGTGAGTAATGACATATCAGTGATGTAATACTCAACGCAAGTATGTGGGCACGTAAAAACGTACGCAAGGCATTGCATCAGACAACATCAAGTGGCAGTTCTTGTAAAGTAAAATAGCAAAAGTTATGAAGCCCGTTTTCGAGACGGAAAAATAGGCTCTAAAAGGTAATCGCGACCATACATCTCACAATTCGCAACTTTTTAGTAAAAAAAGTAAAAAACAGTAAAAAAAAAAAACAAAAAACCTGAGAAACAGAATTGTAGTGTCTCATTTTGTAGAACTGTACAAAATCTCATAAAACGAAATGTCTCATAATCTCATTTTGTAAGTGACTTTTCTTTTGTTTTAAAGATGTTTTCTTACCTGCTCCGAGGTTGCGATCTGAATCAAAATATTCGCGAAACCGCTTGGACGTCCAGATTTGAATCAAATGATTCGCGATCCGCGCTCGAAGTCCCGATTTAAATCAAATGATTTGTGAACCCGCTCCGAAGTTCCTATCTGAATTAAATGATCTGCGAACCGGCACTGAAGTCCCGATATGAATCAAATGATTACCAATCCGTGCTCTGAAGTGCCGATCTGAATCAAATGATTCGCAAACCCGCACCGAAGTTCCCATCTAAATCAAATGATTTGCGATCCATGCTCCGTAGTCCTGATCTGAATAATGATTAGTGAACCATCATTTCGGATCGGGACTTCGGAGCGTCAATCGGAAATGCTGAAGTTCCGATCTGAATCAAATGATTTGCGATTCGCGCTTTGAACTCCCGATCTGAATTAAATGATTTCACGAGTCGCGAAGCCTCGGTCTAAATCAAATGATTCGCGAACCCACTCTAAAGTCCCAAAGTAAATCCAATGATTCGCGATACGCGATCCGATTGGAGTGATTCGAAACACTGAACCAGAAACAGGGTTGAGCACCCCTGCTATAGGTGTAGGTGCTTTTTAATAACTTTACAAGCAATGTCAAAATTCGAAAATGAATGGCTCTTTTGATCAGTTTTTTGCTAGTGAATCGCTTGAAATGAATAATCTAGTTCAAATCAATCAGAGCAGTTTCGCGTCTTCAGCCATGTTTACACAACACTGTCAGTACTACTACTGGCTTAGCTCGCTAGTTTTATGACATTAACTGAAATAAGCGAAAAAAGTATGATGATTACAAGTAAAATATTTCCATTTCAAAATTAACATCCATCATAAATCTACAGATGAGGTAACTGTTTTACTGCCAACTAGTGAAAACATTAAAATGACGAGCTGCAACTCAAAATACATGTTAGATGGAAATATTTGTTGTAGTTTGTAGCTAAATTAACTGTATTTTATAGTTTGACCACTGCAATTCAGTTGGTGACAGTTCAATAGAAAATCAGTTGAAACCATAGTCATCTCATACCATTCAAGTGAATGTTCAGTTTATACCGCCACTGCAAATAAATAAGAAATTATCATTGTATCTGATTGTTTTAGTCTATACAGTGATAGTATATATAAAGAGCAAATGGAAGAAGCAGATGAACACAAAACAGCACAACAAAGTTAAAGAGGGAACCTTGTGTAATTCAGCTGAAGTGCATGTGCATTTATGTTTTAAACACTTCAGCTTATATATGTTCTTACTTCACCCATGTATTAAATGTACATCCTTAAAAGAGCAGTTTGCTAGCATATTTAACTTCTCAGACAATATCAATGGTATGATCTAATTCAGATGTGGTTGAATTTACAACAATGGTTACATACATTTCATTGTTTGATAAATATTATTGCTAGGGACAATTTAGTAGTAGCTGGATATTGGTAGGGACATGTCCCTAGTGTCCCTATTAAATTCTACGCCCTTGATAAAAAGCACATTGTGAACAAAATATCTGACAAAAGTTTTTTATGTTTAAGTCTTAAAGGCAAACTTGTGACATTGTGACTTAAAGGCAAACTTGTGACATTACCAAACCTATAGGACAGTTTACTTGAACTGCGCCTGGTCTGGAAAAAAAATGGTGTAGAAACCATTTTAACACTATACAGGCTACACATCAAGTGAAATGTAAAAGTTTAAACAGTATTTTCTTGTAAAACTCGATAACTTATAAGAATAATTTTTAATAGTGTGTGTGTGTGCGTGCATCAAACAAAAATAATAAAGTAAAGTAAACATACTGATAAGTTGTTTCTGATAATTATAAGACACTTTGATTGCAGAAAACAAGAAAATATTCCTGCTTCCTATTTTTTCGGCTGTCTAATTTCACTATACATCTGTTAGTCCATTAGACTGTTCATAAAGACTGTGCTTTCCTCAGCAGAAAATTAAGACAAATTAGAAGACTAAATTACCTCGGGCGCCTGTGCTGTTAACCGCTAACCCCTGGTGTATTTAGTAGCTTATTCCACTATTATGTGGCCTTATATATTCTGGTACGTGTGTGTTTTGAGGGAAAAATCATTGTGACGTCGAAACTTCAGTCTTGGACCCAGGCAGGTTCTAAACATTATTGGTTTTGGTCTGGTTTTTCCACGGGTGTGGAGGTGACAAGAGCTGAGAAAGGAAAAATAATAGTAGCTAGTTTAAAAGATGCTCACCCTAACTAGTGCTGACAACTTGGGCTGCTATTATTGACAAGGTAACAGTTAACATGTTAATATGGAATAGCTTACATTTTAGATATTCCCAGTTAGATTGCCTGTTTTTGCTCCACCAACGAAAAAAAAGATTCAAACAAAGCCAAAGCACGACTGTTCTGGATAAATGATTTCTATTTCGAATGAATGATTTGGTTCAGCGAATGATTCAATGACTTACTCAATTGTTTAATTCCTGAATGAAACAGTGTTGTTAAACGAATCGCTTCAGTGAATGATTCAATGACTTACTCAATTGTTTAATTCCTGAATAAAACAGTGTTGTTGAACAAATCGCTTCAGTGAATGATTCAATGACTCACTCATTTGTTTCATTCCTGAATAAAACAGTGTTGTTAAATAAATCGCTTCAGTGAATGATTTAGTAACTCACTCATTTGTTTCATTCCTACTGAAACAGTGTTGTTAAACAAATCGTTTCAGTGAATCATTCAATAACTCAGTGATTTGTTTCATTCCTGAATGAAAGTGTTGTTGAACGAATCGCTTCAGTGAATGATTCAATGACTCACTCATTTGTTTAATTCCTGAATAAAACAGTGTTGTTAAACAAATTGCTTCAGTGAATGACTCAATGACTCACTCATGTGTTTCATTCCTGAATAAAACAGTGTTGTTGAACAAATTGCTTCAGCAAATGATTCAATGACTCATTTTTTCGTTGCTGTATGAAACGTTGTTGTTGAATGAAGCGATTCTGTGAATGATTTAGTGATTCATTCACTTGTTATTAATAACTGAATCAAGAATCGAATGAATGATTCAATACCAGCTTATAATAATCACTTGTCGCCACCTATTAGTGAAACGATGCAACCTGCAGAAAGAGGCCATGTAAAATCACCACCACTAATGCAAATACTGACAAAAGATGAAAAATTTTGGTTTTTAGTATGTTTAAGCATGAATTTTACTGAATGCGTATTTGTGTCATGCAGTGTTATTTCCATGTATATTTGTTTTATTACACATTACAAGGAGCAAATTCAGAACTTTATAAACTTTATGAACTTTTTATGTCATACAGGTAGTGCTCTTCGTGACAGTCTGTGAGTTATTATTATATGACTCAAGCATGTTTATTATCTGTATAATTTTACACTCAGATTATCTCCTTGTTTCATCAAGTATCATACACGTTAACAGGAAACTTCTCTGTAAACACATGATGAGAGCAGCTGGGGTGGTTCAGGACATCTACGCCCTCTTCATCACTTACACCAGAAGATCAGCGAGTGACCAGAATGGACCGTTACCAAACAGCCCTACGCAAGTGACCCCCAAGAATTTCTTAGATGTGGCAACATGCAACTCTTAAGAGTGTCTGATTAAGAAGATTTATTAGCTGTTTACCCCACTGCTGTTTATTTACTCAGCGATGACATGCTTTCAAAGGCCACATCTGAGGGTTTCTGTATCACTCAGGACAAAATGGCCAAAAGATCCATTAGATTCACTTTCATTTATTCATAATGACGCAGGACATCAGGTTTATCATGTTACTGTGGCTATTTGGGGGTACAGCAGTACTTATAAAATGAAAACTGACATTTATAGGGAACAAACCCATTAAAGCTACCATTTATCTGGTCATTTAAAAAAAAAAAATAGGCTGTGACCTTAATGAGATGGTGTTGGTGTCTTCTGAAAGCTCTGAGACCCAGTCAAATCATTATTGATCTCATATAAACAAAAGTATTTAAATGTTAATACTGTTTTCTGTTTAAGAAATGAATGCACACGCAATCAATCAAGAATACATTTTTAGCAAGGTGCTATTACTCCCTAATAGAACTACGACAATTTACCGATTCAAACGTCAGCTTTGACAGAAAAAAGACAAATGAAGGAAACTCCAACTTCCAAGGCTGAGAGGTTATATCTGTAAATCTGTCCTTGTGGAGGGTGGCACCACAGGAAATCATCATCAACAACTCACTTTTTTTTGAGGAAATGATTCCAACAGGACGCAGCAGTGATTCAAGCAGTGTGTAGTGACAGATGGGACAGGAAATGAAAGCCATGAATTTAATTTAGCTTATATAAAAATATGGATTTTGTTTTACTATTTGAATGCACATTTACTAATGCATTAATACATACATCATTAAAACCTTGGCCTGAATATTTCAAATCATTTACAATCTTGAAATTTGAAGGTGAGGATAAATAGATAGATAGATGTAAACTTATGAACTTAAGCATTCTCATAATAAGTGTGTTATTGAAATTTGTTCAGACTGATTTTGGAGGGATTGTGCGTTCATGAAATCTTCCATGTTGTGTGCGTTACAGCCTAGTTATGTTGTACAGTAATGATCGCCTGTGCTTAGTATCGTAGTATGTGTAGTATAGTAGCATGTTTCGAGTACGGATGTTTCTTTTGTGCGTCCGCGCTTTTACAGTATTTACGGGAAGGGAAAGGAAAGTTTCAGGAAGTAGAGAAACTCAACGTTCTTCTGCTTTCAAAATCAATAATAACACATTTATTGACCGATTTACTGAAGAAATCCGAATTTGTTTAAAGATCGCAGGAATAATCTGTTTTGAGGCGGAGAAAAGTGTTTTGGAGATTGTGTTTTCGTGTAAATCAGACCAAATCTGACAGGTAACATCACTTCACATTAAAGACGGTACAGTGTGTTAAAGTCAACACGAGCTGCTTTATCGCAGATATACAATGCACTCCGAATAAAAAGCTTTAAATACCTGAACTTTAGTTAGTTTTCTTATCTAATACAGACGTTTATGAAACTTGTTAAACTGATCTGATTACGCCGATTATAAAGAACAAAACAATGTTTCCCAACACCAAAGTCACATAATATATTCAAAACAGAAAGTAGTTCACTTTTTGTTTTGAAATCTCACATATACTTGTCTGGCTGTTTAAATGAGCACATATAGACTTAAACTAGTGTTTATATACATTATGTGTGTGTGTGTGTGTGTGTAACAAAACCATTATTTAGTTTATGTATCATTTTTACAGGGCTGCCAACTTTTGAGTTCAGCCTAGAGTGAGATTTTGGGGGCGGTGCTTGGTTATGGGGGAGGGGCTTATAGAGGGGCGTGGCTTGGTGTGGAAAAAATACAAACACAAAATCATTGCATTAGCAGAAGTGTATTAGGTATATATATAAAATCATTTAAATATGGGATGTCATTGACTTGACATTCTGTTCTTAGAAAACAATAATTAACATTAACTACTAGGCATATCCAGATATTTGTCATGTTTTTTATGATAAAGTTATGTAAAATAACTGCTCAGTGCTGCAAAACAAACAACTCTGCTAATGCTAACTTAATTCTATATAAACTATAACAGCATATTAGCTACTAGCCTAAACTGGACGGAGACACGGGGCGCCCTGTAACTCACTGACCTGCCTGCGTTCACAATTCACACGGTGCAGATGGGAGGGAGAACGGCTGACTACACAGTTTATTGGAATAAATTGTGTATTTCCCTCACAATTGTCACAAAAAACTCACTACACTGTCTGTCTGGTCTCTCTGCGCGTTCCTTTGCGAGATCATGCGGCGCGATTTTTTTTTTCTCACTGCTGCACGAGTCTGCGTGAGAAAAGGGGGGTGTGGCGTGAGAGCGTGAGAATTAGGTCAATTGCGTGAGTCTCACGCTGAATGCGTGAGAGTTGGCAGCCCTGTTTTTATTAATAAGGACCTTCTTGGGTGTCAGATTTAGCTTAGGTTATGGGACAAATTCACATATACACTTGCCTAGTACATATAAATGTGCTTTTTGAATATTAGTTGTATAGACAGATATTGTTCTGATATTGTTCTCTTCTGCAGGGTTTGTATGCGAGTGATTGCGAGGGCCCGTCATGAGCCGTCCACCATCCATGCAGCCGCAGATGTGCGGCCCCTGGGAACTAAAGGAGCGACTGGGAACCGGAGGCTTCGGGAATGTCACTCTCTGGCAAAATAAGGTACAATATGGTTCCTTTTTTCATTTAAACAAAGATACAGGCAAGCATTTCACATTCATAAATCCTTTGCTGTGAATGGGTGCCGTCAGAATGAGAGTCCAAACAGCTGATAAAAACATCATGATAATCCACAAGTGATCCACACCACTCCAGTCCATCAGTTAACATCTTGAGAAGGCAAAAGCTGTGTGTTTATAAGAAACAAATCCTCTATTAAGATGTTTTTAACTTTAAACCATCACTTCCAGTTAAAATATGAATCCTCCATGCATAATATTGCTTCCTTTAGTGTAGATGTTGCACTGATCAAACTTTGTTTACAAGCTGGAAGCAATGTTTTGAAGTTAAAAGCATTTTAATGATGGATCCATTTCTTACAAACACGCAGCTTTTGGCTTCTCAAAATGTTAACTGATTGACTGGATTGGTGTGAATTAAATGTAAATTATTGTGATGTTTTTATCAGCTGTTTGGACTCTCATTCTGACGGCACCCATTCACTGCAGAGGATGCTTTGGTGAGCAAGTGATGTATTGCCTCATTTCTTCAAATCTGATTAAGAATCAAACTCATCTACATCTTGGATAGCCTATGGGTGAAGTCATTTTCAGCAACTTTAGGTGAACTATTTCATTAAGATGATTTGCATTAGAACATTTTCCCGGATCAACATCCTTGTGGATGCTGTAATAATATTCCTATCAGGCAGTCAGATTGGTTTTAGGGTTTCAACAATAGTCTTATCAGCCTCCATGTTCCTCTGATTTTAGGGCTGAATTATGGTATGATAAAGTTGGGAATGTTGTGAAAACAGGATTTAAGTGTTGTATTAAAAGTGAATCAGACTGATTGGACAAACAGAGGTGGATGACTGTAAAGCCGTTCTCATAACATTCAGCATGCGTCAGTGTGAATTTACCGTCCGCCGTACATTAGGATCACGTGGAGCGGCAGATGCATTAAACTGATTTATTGTTTCCTGTTCAAATACATTGTGAAATGCATAATTATATAGTATATGTATGTCTACAGATGCTTAGTATTAGTGTTGAGTAATGCATGCTGTAATTATATTAATTTATAATAAATGATTCACACTTAGAGTGGATATTAGAAATCTGCTATCTAAAGTCTAATTAAACTAAAACATCTAGAATTTTAAAGTTTTAAACACATTTTATGGAAATTGCTTTAGAAATAATGCACATTATTTCTATGTAAGTTTATGACTGATCATGTTGTACTGGGATCATCAGGGTCAGGTTTCAACTAAAATTTGTTAATTGTTCAGTTAGATGTATTTACATGTATGCATGTGTATTAATTATCTTTGTAGTCAGGGTTTTTATTGTTAATGTATACTAAAACCATAAAGAAATATGATTACTTAAAATAAACTAAAACTTAAAAAAAAAAAACTCAAACCCATCTTATTTCAGCTGTTTGCCAAGGCAACATTTCTCATTTTCATTTAAGTTAAAATGACTAACACTAAATAAACTAAAACTTAAAAACAAAAAAAAACAAAAAACGAAAAACGAAACAAAAAAGAATAAAAAACTAATAAAAATGATAAAAACACAACATATCTAGTAAAACTTTAAAATTAAAACAAAAACTGAAAATATAAAAAATGAAATCTAATTCAAAGTAATAACAAAAACAGTAATACTTTATCGATGAGGTTGTAGTATGGCACAGTAATTAGGAAAATTAAAAATGGCTTTTCATGAAAAATAGGTTGTCGAATCCTGGTTTAAGACAATAATACTTAAATATGAATGCTATTCCAGGAGCAAGAAAGGATGTTGATCCAATTGCATGTACTAGAAAACTTAGTCACATTTCATGTTCATTTGCTACTCGATTGGGGTCAAGTGCTTTTTTTGGTAGTCTGCCGGTAAACGTGTCACCGCGTCATCCCGCCCCATCCTGAATAAAGGTGTGTAAAAGTCTTAAAATAGAGGCACTTCAGATTCCCATTATGTAATCTTTGCAGCACTGGGATTTTAACAATGAGATGCGAAAGAGGAAATGCATATACCTGCTGTGTCCCACTTCCTTTGACGGGTGACCTCATGATCACTCACTGCCTGAAACTGGCATTAATTCACACACACACATTCTTAAAGAGGTTTACTGAGCATGACGGTCAGGTAGTCTTTAAGGAATGCTCTAGTGCATTAAACATTAACAGCTTTAATTAGTGCTGCTTGTTTGCTAGGTAAATCATCACTAGTATAGGAGGGTGTGCTGGTATTTACTAAATGATCAGATGCACCATCTTCACCTGCTAGACTGTAAAGCAGATTAAAAAATTCCAAGGATGGACCTTAAACAAATCTAGAGATCAGAAGGTCATGTTTTATTGTCTGTACATCCTGTCCAGCACAGGTTGAGGCTTGAGACTCACACCCTTTTATGGTCGGTAGTATGATATCATTTCATAATAAGTGGGGTGTTGGTAAAGCGGATGTTGATGACCACTCACTGATACCAGTGTGGAAATACTGTGGTTTGGTACGTCTGTGGAAGCTGTGCATGTGCAAACGTCTGAGACCAGCTTGAATAATCAAATAAAATCATAATAAATCATTAGCAGATGCATATTCACTAGTGGTCTCAGACATTAAAAAGACATGATGTCATGGAGTTCACTAAACGCTGTGCATCATGTTCGCTTACTCACCTGACTACATTGGTTTTTCTCTTTCTCCCGTTTCCGGGTGAAGTCATTGGTCGTCATAATTCCTGTCATGAGAAGTCAAGTGAACTAGAGGAAGTGCAGTAGGAAATGGGCAAGATGCAATTCAAGTACCACCTTTTTGATTTCCTCTGAATGTCACTATAGTACGACGTAATTCTTTATTCGTCACAGACACACTCCCTGCATTTACCATCTGTCTTTTATCATTCATTTATTACTGTATGCTTGTAGGCTCCAAGGGTGACAGATGCATCATGTCACCCTCATGATATTTTAGACAGTTTACAAAAACTGTGTATTTTTACTATTAAGTAGTTGCTTATTAGTATGCATACTAGCATATTGGCTGTTTATTAGTACTTTTAAAGCACATTTTATTTTGCATAACCATATTTTAGATCCCTTAATCCAACTTTATACCTAAGTTTAACTTCTAGTTATATATATATATATATTAGGGGTGTAACGGTACACAGATATCACAGCTCGGTACGTTACGGTTTGATACACTTTCAGTACGACAGAAAAAAAAAATCTACTATGCTAGATTTCTTTTCATTTATTTTAAACAAACAGTAGTACAAATTCTAATTCTTTCCACCTACATGTGAAAATACTAAATATTATATCAAATTATAATGTCATATAGGCTATAAAATCTGCAGTACATGTATACATACAAGGAATAAATACTTGACATATATTTAATTTAGTTAACTGATAGACAAGGGAAAAAAACTGTGCGATACGTAATGTAGCCTATATTTGCTGAGTTTCAGTTCAGTTTTGTGACAGAAAGGAAACTCAAATGGCAGAAAGCAACATCCTATTTGTTTTTTAAGTTGATTTTGCTGGTATGAGAAAAGTTGAAGTAATCGTGCCGGTGCACACAAACACAAAACATACCAGTTCCAGGCTTCTAGCATTGCTAGAACTTCACAGCGCAGTTGGTACTTTATCAAAATAAAACACAGTGAACCAAACATCAGCACGCCCGCCTCACCGTGTCACTGTTAGAACGAGACTGAAGTACAAAGTCTATGATTTACATCATAAATAATAGTTTAGCATTTGGATACATTGTAAATATGAAAATAATTTTTTAATATTTGGATTTGTGCCAAATGATAGAGGTAGGACACAAGAGCACAAAGCTCCATTTCGCAAACAGTTGAGTGCGCAAGATTTTTTAGAATTTAAGTATTTCTTTACCGTGCATTATGTATTGTTTATATTTTAATGTTTTATGCAAGTTGCATTGTAAATAAAAGTAATTAATAACTCATTTATTTGAGCATTTTGAGTATAAGCTAGTTGCATCATAAATAAAATGTATTGTTATTATTAAAAAGTGTCATTTATCAGAGCGTTTTGAGTATAAGCAAGTTGTGTTGTAAATAAAATGTATTATTATTAATACAAAGTGCCATTAATCGGAGCATTTCGAGTATAAGCAAGTTGCATTGTAAATAAAATGCATTATTATTACTAAAAAGTGTCATTTATCAGAGCGTTTTTAGTATAAGTAAGCTGCATTGTAAATAAAATGTATTATTATTGATAAAAAAGCCTCATTTATCTGAGCGTTTTGAGTATAAGCCAATTGTATTGTAAACAAAATGTATTATTATTACTAAAAAGCCCCATTTATCAGAGCGTTTTGAGCATAAGCTAGTTGCGTTGTAAATAAAATGTATTATCATTAATAAAAAAGCCTCATTTATCTGAGCGTTTTGAGTAGAAGCAAGTTGTATTGTAAATAAAATGTATTATTACTAAAGCGTCATTTATCAGAGCGTTTAAGTATAAGCAAGTTGCACTGCAAATAAAATGTATTATTAGTACTAAAAAGCGTAATTTATCGGAGCGTTTTGAGTATAAGCAAGTTGCACTGTAAATAAAATATATTATTATTATTATTAAAAAATGCCATTTATCAGAGCGTGTTGAGTATAAATTGTAAATAAAATGTATTATAATTACTAAAAAGCCTAATTTGTCGGAGCGGTTTGAGTATAAGCAAGTTGCATTGTAAATATCATTTATTATTAATAATAAAAAATGCCATTTATCGGAGCAGTCTGAGTTTAACCCAGCTGCATTGTAAATAAAATGTATTATTATTATTATTTATTGGAAAATGACATTTATCAGAGGATTGAGAGTATAAGCAAGTTGCATTGTAAATAAAATCTATTATTACTAAAAAGCTTAATTTATTGGAGTGTTTTGGATATATGCAAGTTGCATTGTGAAAAAAAAAAAAATTATTAAAAACTCATTTATCTGAGCGTTTTGAGTATAAACAAGTTGCATTGTAGATAAAATGTATTATTATTAAAAAGTGTCATTTATTAAGCGTTTTGAGTATAAGTTGCATTGAAAATAAAATGTATTGTCGGCACCGATGGCCTCGTGGTTAGTGTGCCGACATACAGCGCGACTGTGGTTGTGGCGACCTGAGTGGATTCCTGTCTCGAGGTCCTTTGCAGATCCATCCCCCCTCTCTTCACCCAATGCTTTCCTGTCTGCTCTCTACTGTCCTATCAAAATGAAGGCAAAAGGCCAAAAATATAACTTGGAAAAAAAAAGAAAGAAATTAAAATGTATTATTAATAAAAACTCAAGCAAAATGTTTGACAAAAAGCATTTTGCTAATGCTCAAACAATAGATCATCTGAAGAAAATGATAGATAAAAGATAATATTGTGAAACATTGTGAAACATGAAACATATTGTGAAACATTGTGAAATGCATTAGAATACCATGGCATTACCATCTGATGCCATCAGTGTTTTTGGTACTTTTAACTAAGAATTTGCTTTTTGTCTGTGATGTTCCCTAACATGTGTTGATGTATCTGTGTGTGTGTGTGTGCAGGAGAGCAGCATTCAGATCGCTATCAAACAGTGCCGGCAGGAGCTCAGCGCCAAGAATAAGGGCAGATGGAGTTTAGAGATTCAGATCATGAAAAGGTGAGCATATCCTGTCCAGAGTCAATTTCCTGTTTTCGGTCCCCGTACAGCAGTACAGTTCACACACGCACATTCTGAAGAGACTGATCAGCGTCAGAGAGGCTGGAACTTGTTCATGAGAAACAAACTATCACCGTTGTCAGACTGTGATAAAATAATGAAAACAGGGTATGTCATGACCCATTAACAGTAATTCTGCTAATGACGCCACCCATGTTTTTTGGCTGATATCATGTTGGTTTTCACGTCATAGCAGTTCCTTCTTTAAAGAGAAAGCGCTATTTTCATGCTATTTTTCCGTCTTTCGCCCACTGAATCTCTTCTGTGTTTACCATCTTGTAATGTGCCATGCATTAAGGGACCACGCAAAGCCTTCCGTGGTTATTCGGCTATTTATATATGTTTTTATGAACAAAAGCTCTGAGCAAAACAAAGAGGGATGAATTTATGACACCACAGTAGTAAAAAGCGACCCAGTCTAGCGGCCGCAGCATCGGTTTGCGCCGTCACAACACCTTCAGGCTCATCTTAAATTAGGAGCGAGTGCCATCTCTGGAGGTTTTCCTCATGTTATTGGTTTAGGGCTGAGTTTGTTGTGGCCGCATTCATGTCCAGTTGTTTATTGGAAACTGCTTATTATATTAAGGCGTATGTGGGTTTGAACACATGTAAACTATTATGAGGAAATATCAAATTTTTGAAGGCTCTCCACAACATGTCAGCGACAGTATGGGACAGTTGTTTCTTTGCACCATCTGGGCCAGATATTTAAAATGTTGGTTCACCCAAAAATGAAAATTAAGTCATCACTTATTCATCCTGGGGCCAGATGCATAAATTTAAGCATGTTGGCTGTGTCTTAAAGGGGTCATCGGATGCCCATTTTCCACAAGTTGATATGATTCTTTAGGCTCTTAATGAAAAGTCTCTAATATACTTTGGTTAAAAATTCTCAATGGTTGTGTAAAAACACCCTTTTTACCTTGTCATAATGAGCTCTGCAAAAATCATCCCATTCTGATGGATAGTTCCTTTAAATGCAAATGAGCTCTGCTCGCCCCGCCCCTCTCTTCTCTCTGTGGAGTGAGGAGCTGTGCTCGGAGAGATTGTTTACTTTAGCCGCATTTAGCACGTTTAGCCGCAAAACTTGCTAACTAGCATGTTATTAGGAAAGGTGATTACAGAGATTCATAAAAAAAACACTTATACTCAATTTTGCTGAAAGTGAAGCTGGATCACGAATAATTTGCGCGGACATAGATGCATTTATGTAGATCGGGAGGCGCATTCCCTTCACAAACAAACGTAATCCACTGCATCTTCAGCGGCTCAGATGACGGGAGTAAATGCTGACCACTACGTTCATTATTACATCCAGCAACACAACACCTCAGTCGCTCAATTGCTGATATTCTTGTCTAACTTACATCCCTGCTCCGGCATCGAAACAGTGGAGGTTGGACTGTTACAGCTAATCTGAGGTAAGACGCTCATGTCAATCAACTATCGTGGGAGCGGCCTCTGTTGGTGTGATGCCACACTGACAAGCATCTGAGAATGGCTCTATTTGAAAAAGGGGATATTATTTTTACAGATTAATTAAAAACCACTGCATGGATTTTTGTCATAATAGGGTAGATGTGTACATACACTGCCAATACACATTAACGTTCAAACAACATGTAAAAGTGAACTTTACATCCGATGACCCTTTAAGAACTAGTTTGACTAACTAGCAGTTAAGAGGTAATGAGTCTTTTTCAGATTCTAATTTAGACCAATGTTTTGTTTTTGTGCAACTGATTTAAAAAAAGATAACCAAAAGAAAAAAAATAGATTACTATTTTTACTATCTTGTAGCCCAGGATGGCTCCATGTGACATGCCCTGTATATTCCAAAAATTCTGGGGGTTTACGATAGGGTTTGGTGAAAAACAATCCAAAATTGTATTTTTTTTAATGGAAATCCTGACCTTGGTCTAGATCTTCTGAGCATGACTTGTATTTGTTGCAGTAAGTTATTGTCTTTACATGTGTCAACTTCTGATTCATCTGACAACTGGAGTTTCGGTCTTATTTTTTGGGGGATATTTCATGTCATGTTTTTAGTAATCTTGATTTCTCAATAGTGCACTTGCATGCTTTTCTTGCTAGGACTAGGTGATTAATCTAATTTTATTTTCAGTTATTATTATTACTTCCAGTCATTTTGTAAAACGAAATTGAGATAAAATCATTATTGTTGATGTATATATATATATATATATATATATATATATATATATATATGTATAAAGAGTTTATTTGCAAAAAATGGATATTATATTTATATATATCCAGCTTCACCTATATATATTTACACACTGCCATTCAAAAGTTTGAGATCAGTAGGATTTTTAATGTTTTATAAAGAAGACTTTTCTGCTCATCAGGGCTGCATTTATTTGATTAAAAATACAGAAAAAACAGTAATATTGTGAAATATTATTGCAATTTAAAATAGTGTTTTTCTATTTTAGTATAGTTAAAAAAAGAATTTATTCCTGTGATGCAAAGCTGAATTTTCAGCATCATTACTCCAGTCTTAAGTGTTACGTGATTCTTCAGAGATCATTCTAATATACTGATTTATCGTCAGTGTTGGTAACATTTGTGCTGCTTAATATTTTTTGTTTTCTTTTTTGAAACCTGTGATACTTTTTCTGGATTCTTTGATGAATAAAAAGTTTTCTAACAATATACACTGCTGTTCAAAAGTTTGGGGTCAGTACATTTTTTTATTCTTCCTTTTTTTTGAAAGAAATTAATACTTTTATTCACCAAGGATGTGTTAAATTAATAAAAAGTGATGGCATAGATTTACATTGTCAGAAAAGATTTATATTTTGAATAAATGTTGTCATTTTCAACTTGTTATTCATCAAAGAATCCTGAAAAAAAAAGAATCACAGGTTCCAACAAAAATGTTTGGCAACACAATTGTTTCCAACATTGATAATTCTAATAATAAATCGGCATATTACAATGATTCAGATTATGTGACACTTAAGACTGGAGGAGTAACAGCCTATGAAAATTCAGCTTTGCATCACAGGAATAAATTATATTTTAAAGTATATTAAAATAAAAACCATTATTTTATATTGTAATAACATTTTGCAGTATTATTGTTTTTTTTCTGTATTTTTGATCAAATAAATGCAGCCTTGATGAGCATAAGAGACTTCTTTAAAAAAACATATATATACACTGATCCCAAACATATATATACACTGACCAAAATTATAAACGCAACACTTTTGTGTTTGCCCCCATTTTACATGAGCTGAACTCAAAGACCTAAGACTTTTCCTATGTACACAAAAGGCCTATTCTCTCAAATATTGTTTACAAATCTGTCTAAATCTGTGTTAGTGAGCACTTCTCCTTTGCCGAGATAATCCATCCACCTCACAGGTGTGACATATCAAGATGCTGATTAGACAGCATGATTATTGCACACGTGTGCCTTAGGCTGGCCACAATAAAAGGCCACTCTAAAATGTGCAGTTTTACTGTACTGGGGGGGTCAGTATCTGGCGTGACCACCATTTGCCTCGCGCAGTGCAACGCATCTCCTTCACATAGAGTTGATCAGGTTGTTGATTGTGGCCTGTTGAATGTTGGTTCACTCCTCTTCAATGGCTGTGCGAAGTTGCTGGATATTGGCAGGAATCGGAACATGCTGTCATATACACCTGCCCATACCATAACCCCACCACCATCATGGGCCACTCGGTCCACAACGTTGACATCAGCAAATCGCTCACCCACACAATGCCATACATGCCGTCTGCCATCTGCCCTGTACAGTGAAAACCGGGATTAATCTGTGAAGAGAACACCTCTCCAGAGTGCCAGACACCATTGAATGTGAGCATTTGCCCACTCAAGTCAGTTACGATGACGAATTGCAGTCAGTTCGAGACCCCGATGAGGACGATGAGCATGCAGATGAGCTTCCCTGAGATGGTTTCTGACAGTTTGTGCAGAAATTCTTTGGTTATGCAAACCAATTGTTGCAGGAGCTGTCTGGGTGGCTGGTCTCAGACAATCTTGGACATCTGTGGCATTGTGCTGTGTGATAAAACTACACATTTTAGAGTGGCCTTTTATTGTGGCCAGCCTAAGGCACACCTGTGCAATAATCATACTGTCTAATCAGCATCTTGATATGCCACACCTGTGAGGTGGATGGATTATCTCGGCAAAGAAGAAGTGCTCGCTAACACAGATTTAGACAGATTTGTGAACAATATTTGAGAGAAATAGGCCTTTTGTGTACATAGACAAAGTCTTAGATCTTTGAGCTCAGCTCATGAAAATGGGGGTAAAAACAAAAGTATTGCATTTATCATTTTGGTCAGTGTGGTTTATTTATAATTTTTGCATTTTTTTTTTCAGTTTAATTATATTTTAAGTTCAAGGACATCCACTGTAAAATTTTTATTCAATTTAAATGAATCCCGTTTCCAAAGTCAATAATTGTGGTAGATAATCATGTTCTGAATATTGACCAGAATAATCGTGATTATGATTTTTGCCCTAATCAAGCAGTCTTGCCATATCTTGTTTATATAAAATTAATACTACTGTGGTTTTTTATAGATTTTGATTTGAGAAGAAATCCCATTTAGCACAATCCAGAGGTCTGGGTTTCATCAGTACTAAATTTAACCAGTGTATGAGTTACATTGTGCACACAAACCATCCCTAGAGTTATTTAATACACATTTAAATAGTTAAAGTTGTTGATTGAGTGTCACAGTGTGAGTTTTTCCGTGATGTTGTGGTGTGGTTGGATGGGTTGTGCTAGTTAACCAGGCTGCGGTGGTTGTGTGACAAGCGACAGGGGTTGGGGGACGTGTTGGTTTTCTCAAATTTATAGCAGGCTGTCCCCAGACTTGGTCTGAGCCACAAACCTGGACTCAAACACATCTCAATGTATAAAGCCAAACCACAACGATCACACACACACATACACACACACACACACAAATGTTTTTGGGGAACACACCCAGGCCAACTGAGTTTCTCTGTTTCATGCATTCAGTGATCATCAACCCTTAATTATGACGATATCAGTGTTAAGTCTCAGAAATGACCTTCAGCTGCAGCTGCTCAACCTTTTTTGTGGAGGGAAATGAATCCCATCATGTTTTCCAGGGCATTTGACTGTATTGGCAACAGCTCAGAAATAAACTAACGTCAAAACGGCACGCAGTCTGATTAAACTCACCCCTTCGCGATAAATGACCAGAGATTGTCAGACGTGTTAGACTCTGACGTGTCCACCGTAAACCCTGTGAGCGGTCATGTAATGATAACATACCATTTGTGATGACTCCCAGCTGTCTGTGTCATAACTTTCCAACAAGAATTTTTCTCAGATTGAGATTCAAAGCGCTGATTGTTGTAATGTTTGGTCATCTTGAACACTGGTTATTGTTGAAAAACCACTATAGTTACACTGCATGACTTTTTAATATGTTTTTAATGGCCTTTTTAAAATCTCTCTAATACTTTCAAACGAAAAGCAACACTACGCGAGATATAATTAATCTTTAATCTGAATGTATCTTGACTTACTGCAATGGAAAATGTATTTTCAGTTATTGAAATTGAACAATTATTCAGTTTAAACAAGAAAAAAGCAAGTGAAAAAATCTGCCAGTGCATTATGACAAAATACACTCTCACTCAAGAAACAATCTGATGCAGTGATTTTAATGAATGTTTGATATTTTAACTGAAAAACAAGATGAAACTACAGCTACAAGGACTAAAATTGTCAGAATCAGAATTATGTCTTGATGCTACAATTTGTGTTTGTAAGTAAATTACAGTCACAATGTAACTGCGGTAGTGACAGATCTTCCATATTGTAACATACAGTTGAGGTCAAAAGTTTGCATATACCTTGCAGAATCTGCAAAATGTTAATTATTTTACAAAAATAAGAGGGATCATACAAAATGCATGTTAATTTTTTTATTTAGCACTGACTAAATAAAAAAGATATTTCACATAAAAGATGTTTACAGATGTGTACAGATGAATTTATAAAGATGACCCTGTTCAAAAGTTTACATACTCTTGATTCTTAATACTATGTTGTTACCTGAATGATCCACATCTGTGTTTTTTTCTGCTTAGTGATAGTTGTTCATGAGTCCCTTGTTTGTCCTAAACAGTTAAACTGTCCGCTATTCTTCAAAAAAATTCTTCAGGTCCAACAAATTTTTTTTTTTTTTAGCATTTTTGTGTAGTTGAACCCTTTCCAACAATGACCGTATGATTTTGAGGAGCATCTTTTCACACTGAGGACAACTGAGGGACTCATGAACAACTATTACAGAAGGTTCAAATGCTCACTGATGCTCCAGAAGTAAAAACAATGCATTAAGGTCTGGGGGGTGAAAACTTTTGAATTTTAAGATCAGGTTAAATTTAATTTATTTTGTCTTCTGGGAAACATGCAGGTATCTTCTGTAGCTTCTGAAGGGCAGTACTAAATTGAAAGAAAATACATGATATTTAGGCAAAATAAGAAACATGTACTGTAGGATTACAAATTTAAGAAACTGTTTAAAATATGCTGATCCTATGTTCTGACACATAGCATCACATGAAAACCTAAGGTGCAGTACATTGTATTTAGCATTTAAGGTAAATATGATGACATCAAACAAATGATTCTCTCAAGCGAAGTTTGTAGCAAGAGGTTTGTGCCAGTTCCTGTTCTCTTATTGTAAGTCAAATGAGTCAGATTGCTGAGAAGCTCACCTTTTGTTTGTAATGGCTCTTGGTACCTCTGCCCAGTCTTTGAGTAGTTATGATGAGTGGATTAGGACTGGTGTAAATGGTACAGGCTGCTATACCTGAATACTTAATTTGCATGCTTTGTTTGGGGTTGTCACCCAGGTGCTTTGTCTTCAGATCTAAGCTCTGCCCCCTAAATGTATATAAACTACACTGATCTATAATAGAGAACTGGATAGCTCATAACGTCATAGAAGTGAAGCCACTGCGCCGCCATATTGCTATTCCCTAGCAAACATTCTATTGAATTAATAGGAAATTATATGATTTTAATGAGAAAACATCACCCAAGTCAGCGTTTTCATATCTGACGTCTCACTGTAAATTCTCACAACACAAATGTCCTAAGCATGTAAACGTTTATTTGTATAATGTCCGGAATTCCCTCTGCTTATTAAAAAGTTACGTTCATATACATTACAGGAGCGAACATCAGATGAACATGATAAACATCGGACGATCACCATGTTTACAAATGACAAAATGCTCATTCTGAAATCTGAATAAACATTTATGCTTTGTATACATATAATTGAATCACTGTTTATGCTGTTTTGTTACAGTGTTTTTATTCGTACAGGCTAAATGCATGTTTCAACAATTATTTCGTGAACATCATTTTGAAGCAGGTAAAGATTTAAACGTTTGTTAATTCAGCCTACATACCATTCATGTTGAGATAAATGTTAATAATAAATGTTAATAATACAAAAATGTCAAAGATAACATTCTGAATATAGAAACATCAAATGATTTAAATAAAATAAAAGATAAAATGAAAACGAAACTTTAAAAATGAAACTGTCAGCAGGTGGCGGTAAGTCACTCATTTTATCACTAAATCATTAATTCGGGAATGAAGCAAGTGATCAAATGTGTAATTGAATCAATGACTCAGATTCGTTAAGAACGCATGTTCATTCATAAACAAAACACGACTGTGTTTGAATAGAGATGCAGCTCAGCTGTGACTTTGTTTCAGACTATTTTGATATAATTGGGCAAAATCGGGTAGAGTTATAGTCAGCTAATGTAAGGTACTTAATATAATAGAATTTGAAGAGTTTGAAATTGATGTTGCTCAATTAGGGACATTAAAATATACACATCATAACTTGGAGAAACAATGCTTACTAATTACATATGGTACGGATTTAAATACATCAAGCTTTCCAAGATTTGAATTTCAATACAGCATAGAAAAATATAGTAAGAGGCTTGTGTTGTATTATTTATTGTATATTCAAATCAATTTCAGATATCAATACCAGATATACGTTCATGTTTAATATGTCCTGCATAATTCCTTACATAAAGAAATATATTTTGTGTTGGATCAGTTAACTGTGTCGGCAAGTGCGCAGCTGACACACCCACCTGAACGATTGGAAAACATTGCTTATCCTGCCCAAAAAGACGATAAACATCGCAGATAACATTTTAAGTAAAACTTAATTTATATACACATATTATAAAAACTAGTCCTGTGTGACTGATACACTTAAAATCGGGTGATATTAGGTCAGCGGTTTGGCTGTGAGTCAGTGGTGCTCTCTGCAGGTAGGGAATAGAAAGATGGCGGATCGAACACTTCCAGTGGCTTCACTGCCTGACGCAATGAGCAATCCAGTCATTATATATAGATCCTACAATGTATCACTGCCTTAGAAGACGACTTTGATGACTGCAGCGCCAAGCAGCGAGTATCTGAATAAAGAGAAACGTCTGCTTCAAGATATCCAAAACGTCTCCTGGTCTCTAAGAAAAAAATTCACAATAGTACACATCTTCATTCTGTTCAAATGTTTTCACCCCCTGGCTCTTAATGCATTGTTTTTCTTTCTGGAGCATCAGTGAACGTTTGAACCTTCCAACTGAGTCCCTCAGTTGTCCTCAGTGTGAATAGAGGCATCTTAAAATCATACAGTCATTGTTGAAAAGGGTTCAAATACACAAAAATGCTGAAAAACCAAAGAATTTGTGGGACCTGAAGGATGTTTCTGAAGAACAGCAGGCAGTTTAACTGTTCAGGACAAACAAGGGACTCATGAATAACTACTACTAAACAAAAAAACAGATGTTCGTTCAGGTAACGACACAGTATTAAGAATAAAGTGTATGTAAACTTTTGAACAGGGTAATTTTTATAAATTCAACTATTATTTTCTCTTGTAGACTACATGTAAACGTCTTTTATGTGAAATATCTTATTCAGGTCAGTACTAAATAAAAAAATAAAAAATAACATGCATTTTGTATGATCCCTCTGATTTTGGTAAAATAATGAACATTTTGCAGATTCTGCAGAAACTTTTGACCTCAACTGTATATGCGAGTAAAATGCTGAAACTGAAAAAGATTGTAGGAAGTCATTTTTAATAATTTTAAGTGGGCAAAATGAGAAAAGTTTGTCATTTCATTGGAAGATTGAGGTTTTTGGTAAATTACGGGCTCAAAAAAAAGTGCACAAATAAAACTTTCACAATTAAGATGCATTTTGAAATCCAACAGCATGAATTTCTATTTAATGCTAATTTTAAAATTCATTTTACTTCGTTTACTTTACTTTTGGGTTCAAAATAGGGCTCAAATGTGGACCTCCAGGCACCTGTGGCATGCTCTATTTAATGCAGCAATCTTAGTTTTGGATACTATACAGTATTGAGTAAATTCAGTTTAGTTATTGAATTGATGCAACTGGTGAACTGAGGGTTAGGAGTGGTCTTTTACTGTTGAAAATGATCTCAAGCACAATACGTTTATTTCTCCAAAGCATTGCCTTGTAATTGAACGGAAATTAAAACGTGTGACACATTTTCAGAGTTTAGATGCTGAATCTTTGTGGAGATAAAGAAAAGCTAAAGAGATGCAATGAAACACCTCTTACGCAAATCACCCGTCTTTACTCAAGACCTAATATTTGTTATTACAGCAATTATATCAGAATGTTTGCCCGTGAAGGTTAAAACGAGCTGTTTATGTTCACAGATGATAGTTTTAGTGTCGCCGCCACAGTGATCCTGTTATGGTGCCTGGAATCCATTTGTTTTTACTCCTCTTTGTCCTGAGCGTGTGTTTTATAGAAGGTTCGTGTAGGGCAGGCCCGGCCAGCCGTCTGAATATTACAAACACATTTTTAATAACAACATTATGTAACCCAAATTATGGGAGGGTTGTATGTACGTTGAGTTCTCTGTTGTTTGCACGTTACGATGAAACGTCTCTCTCCTCGCAGGTTGAATCATATGAATGTGGTGGCGGCGAGAGACGTTCCAGAAGAACTCCAGAAACTGGCCACAAATGACCTGCCATTGCTGGCTATGGAGTACTGCCAAGGAGGAGACCTACGCAAGGTGTGGCACTTGTTTTTGGGCATGTACTATGGTGAAAGCATTTTTGGACATGCAGCATAATAATACCATAGTATATGAATATTCTAATAAATTTAGTTGTAGGGCTGCACTATTAATCAAAATAAAACAAAACTGAAAGGCTGTGATATTAATTAAAATAATATATGCACTGCATGTCCCAGAGTGAAGCTCGGGATTGTTCATTTACACATGAGCAGCTCATTACCTACAGGCATTTGCAACGTCTCACAGCAACCCGGTTTACAGGAAAATCTTCGTTTTTTTTACATAAAAAAAAAAATCATGTTTTTTAATTGTTTTTATTGCTTTAGTTAGCTGTATTTTTGTTGTTGTTGTTGTTATTTTCACTTAATCAAAATAACCCAACTGCAGATTGATTTAGATTAATTGGAATGCACAATAAAAAACATGATTTTTGAGAACTGTTAAAAAATGAACTCTTCTCCACCAACGATCTTCCCAAATTTGTAATGAGAAGCACTTGTCAACAAAATAGACGCTTTAAGGGCCTCCTACAGTTTTCCCATCAAAATAAAAGTTTGATTGGTTTAATGTTTGAAAAAGAAAAAATTAAGACAGCCATAAATATTCGCATTGTCATTAGAATATTAAAGTATTTCTTATTTTGTGAAACAAAGATTCACATGTAATGTACTCACCCCCCTTGTCATCCAAAATGTTCATATCTTTCTTTCTTCAGTCGTTAAGAAATTATGTTTTTTGAGGAAAACATTTCAGGATGTTTCTCCATGTAACGGACTGATATGGTGCCCCAATTTTGAACTTCCAAAATGCAGTTTAAATGCGACTTCAAACGATCCCAAATGCGGTTGTAAACGAGTCCAGCTGAGAAAGAAGGGTCTTATCTAGTGAAACGATCGGTTATTTTCATTTAAAAAAATACAATTTAAATACTTTTTAATCTCAAATGCTCGTCTTGTCTTTCTCTGCCTGCCAAGACAGTTAGGGTAACTCCAATCGTTTTTTCTCCCTCAACTTCAAAAATCATTTCAAAATCATCCTACATCGTCTTTGCAAAGTGAACATGCAAAGAAGATCAAACACCCTCAACAAAACAGGTAAAACAGCGATATAGGACGATTTTGAAGTTTAAAACATGAGAACATGAGATGGGAGTTTTTCGACAAACCCTAACTGTCACGAACTGGAAAAAAACAGTCCAGAGTGAGACAAGACGAGTGTCTGACATTAAAAAATATATAAACTGTATTATTTTTATGAAAATAACCGATCGTTTAGCTAGATAAGACCCTTCTTTCTCGGCTGAGATTGTTTACACCACATTTGGGATCGTTTGATGCCGCATTTAAAAATCGGGGCACCATATCAGTCCATTATATGGAGAAAAATTGTTTCCTAAAATGTTTTCCTAAAAACAATTTCTTTACAACTAAAGAAAGAAAGACATAAACATCTTGGATGACAAGGGGGTGAGTACATTATATGTGAATCTTTGTTTTGGAAGTAGACATCTCCTTTAATAATTATGCTTTTTTTTAGTAATAATAATAATAATACTTTATATTATTTTATAGCCATACTTATATAAACAGTTCTCCTCAAAAGTTTACATACTCCTTGCAGAATATGCAAAAATGTTAAGGGATGCACAATATTATCGGAACATGACTGTTCAGTAGTGATTAGTTTCACTGTTTTGGATCCAAAGAAAAAATAAATATCACAAACATGACACTTGTAAATTCAATAAATTTATTGATTTTATTTTAGTTATTTTAAAAGCTTTCAATGTACTCTTATTATAAAAATAACTTTAATAATGTTTATTTAAGCAACTTATATCAGCATATAAGCAAAAATCCAATATTGTGAATCCCTAATTTCACAGATGTTTACATACAGTCCACAAGAAAAAATAATAGCTGAATTTATTAAAACGACCCTGTTCCAAAGTTTACATCCTTACTGATATACCGTGTTGTTACCTGAATGATCCATATAATAGTTGTGTATAAGTCACTCAGTGGAAAGATGGATCTCAAAATCATATATCCACAGCTGGAAAGGGGTCAAATATGAAGAAATTGCTGGAAAACTAAAAAAAATATGCAAGACCTCAAGGATTTTTCTGAAGAACAGTGGGCAGTTGAATTGCTCAGGACAAACGACAAAAGGGATTTGTGAACAACTATAACAAAACAAACAAAAAAAAACAGTCTTGGATCATTTAGGTAACAACAGAGTATTAGGACAGTTCTAAATAAAAAATATATATATATTAATAACACGCAGTTTTGATGATCCCTCTTATTTTGTTAGAATTACTAACATTTTTGCAGCTGATTTTTTTGCACATTTTTAAATTGCACTTGCAATCAGAAAAATCACTTTTTGCAAATCTATTTGCATGCTATCAAAACAATCTCTGTATTTCCAGTATCTGAACCTGCTTGAGAACTGCTGTGGCATGAGAGAAGCTGCTGTACTGACACTGATTCAGGATATATGTGAGTCTGCATACACCAGCCAATGTTATTCCCACCAGTTGCAACACAAAAAACACATCCAGCTGCTTAACTCAGGTTTTCCAGCACAGTTTTTCCACACACGGCCAGCCAGACTGGTTGACCTTCATCACGTGATCAGGTGAACACATGCGAGCTGTAAGAGCTCAGGTGAACGTCTGTGTTTTGGCTGCGTCCGTTTATGTTTCTGCTGAGTTTGTGTCGGATCTGCTCTTGTAAATGTCAGAATATAAACAGAGTCAAATATTTGACCCAGATTTGTAGCTGGAAATTGTTGGAGAGTATGAATCAGACCGATCAGACATCCAAGAAAAGTAGTCTGACATTATTCAGTGTAAAACGTTTTCAGCAAGAAAAGGAGAAACAAAGCACTTCGGAAATGGTGTGGAAGATCTATTCAAACTTATAGACTTTAAAAGAATAGTTAGTCTAGAAATTACAATTCGGTCATCATTTATTCACTGTCCTGTCATCCCAAACTTGTATGACTTCATTTTGAATGTGGAACATTAAAGGAAATGTTTAGTTTAATTTAACCATGATTCATTTAACTATCAACTTTGTTTCCGACATTTTCGTAGAACACCTAGAAATAAAAACAGAACCAAATGAGTCACTAGTCGTCATCCAGTAAGAACACAGAGAGAGAAAAGAATTTGGAGCAGCTAATTTCGTTTGATGAGTTCATATTAGGGATGTTCATTTCGGTTATTTTTCCTAAATGACAGCCGATGCTCATTAACCGATTATAAACCGTTAACCAACAAGATTATTTAAAATTACAATTGAATTATTTTAGAAAGGAGAAGTGTCTGTGACCCATTAAAAATACCAAAATTTGTTTTCCAGGGATTAATTTTACATGTGCAAAAAGCAGCAAACAAAAGAACATGAGGATTCACATGGACACATCACATCACACATCTGCAGCGCTTCTGCGAACGGAATATAATATATATATAACATGAATAGGCCAATACGATAAATAATAGCAAAACGAAAGAAAAAACTGAATTAGAAGGAGTCGTTTCCACTGTTAGAAGGAAAAAAAATTAAGTGATTGCGCCGGTGCCGCACGCGCACACACAGTTAAGCATTGCTAACTTGACAATGCAGCCTTTCCATTATAATAAAATACATTCAACCAAACATATGGAAAAATCACACTGCTTAATCGTTAAACGTACTGCTATGATATTATGCCAAACAATTTGTTTTATGTGAAAACTGGAATGTGAGAAGTACAAAACCAGGTTTACATAAATAATATTTTGGCTTTCAAGTACATCTCGAATACGGAAACATTTGGATTTGTGTCGTATGAGAGACCCAACGTTAGTTTTGCTTTAGCCTAAATGAATTTGTTTTGGCTTGTCGTTGTAGCTTCTTATATTTTAATTCTTTTTCTTTTCTGAATTAAATTTAAAGGATTTTTTGTGGAGTGAGGGAAACTAAAATAGCAACTTAACGTTATAGGCCTATGCAATTTATCTTTTTTTTTCTCTCAAAAATGCAATTTTATTTTAACCATCCAGCAACCGTTTTAAAATACTTTGATAAACTACTGAGGAAAAAAAAAGATTGTATTAATCGGTCAAAATTATTTCTGTTAAAATGAGCATCCCTAGTTCATATGGAGACTTTTGATTGCAGACTTTGCTATTTTGGGAAATCTGGGCAAAGTTGGACACATTAGGGCTGTGACGGTATGGAATTTTTTCTTACCGTGGTGAAGAAGCAACAAATCATGCAGTTTGACGGGTACACACACAGGGTATGCGGTACATTTTGGTTCATTTTCCTCGTTAACTGATGCTCCTTAAACAACGCTTTCTGATGCTCATTAACTGAGAAGAATTAGAATGTTCATTTAGATTTAAAAAGATTTAAATTAAATTAGAACTTAGTGCATGCATACTAGTGCAATAGCAGCACAAACATCCGAACTATAAGGATTCTCACATCATAAAATCACACACCTGTAGCGCTTCTGTGTAGGGAGAAAAACAGAATAAAACAACATAATAAAAATACAATAAATAGTCCTAAATTAAACTGCACCACAAGTTCAAGGAAACCGAAAAGGTTGAAAGCGCACCCTATTTGTTGTCTTTATTTTACAAAAGCACAATGTTTTGTTTTTATTGTAAGTACACAAAATAAAAGTAAGCGCTTTATAGTTTCGAATAATGTCTTATTTTTATCTGTATGACCAAAAATGACAGAAAACAAAAAAAAAATCCAAGTGATCGCGCCGGAGCTTCTTGTGGGAAACATTTGTATTCGTGCCAAATGAGAGATGTAGCCTAAAGGGGCATTTCAGTTTCAGAAATGCCTGAGCACTGTCTGTCATCAAAGTATTTCTGTATAACTGAGTTTGTGCTCCACTAAAAGAAAAAAATGAGAATGAGAAAATGATGTCAAGTAAGCAAACTATTTAACAAGTAATGTGATATTTCAACTGAGCTATGACTTTTAGTCACTATAGTGTTATCACTTCGTTTACATTCATTCCAGAACTATCAAGTTCAAACTGGATCTACAGAAAGGTCATACTTGCCATTGTATTACAACATGTGACCATACTGCACACAACTCTGTATACTCTGTGGTCCAACAGAGATTTTCCTGTTAAATCACAATTGTGAACCTGGTTTTAGTCACTGCCTCATCCTGTTCAGTGTCCTCCCTTCAGTCAAAACACAGCATTTTCTAAATGATCTCTATGAACATTCCTGGTCTGTCAATTGATGTGTCAGGGTGATGTTTTCAGTAATGTGGACTGCTTTTACTGTGTGACCTTATTATTGAGTTTATTGGGAAACGTTTAGAAAAATAATGTGATTTTACTTGGAAATTCACTTTGGCAGTCAGTAGGAGTGCTGGCTTTGATTTGATGTAGGAATAGTCCCAAAAGACCCAAAAATGCCTGTCATCATTTACGCAAAAGTCACGGAAAAAAAACAAAAATAATTTTCCACAGAAGGAATGAAGTTTGTGTAAATAATGACAATGTTCATTTCTGTGTGTACTGTCCATTTAGAAGAAATGTGTCTTAATTTTGTCAGTGTTAAAATATCTGAGTTTAATAATCAAAGTCACTATAAATTAATCACTGACTTCGTAAGACCAGACACTGGTTTAACCAATGACATATGTTGGGGAGAGACGTCAGTCATTCGTTTTTGCACAAAAATGGCACACTTCTTCATAGTTTGGCAACCGATTGGAGAACTCTTGCTGAGTAAGGTAGTTAAAATTAGTTTAACTGTTGACATTTATATCTGGACAAACATTTGAAGGAAACTCTTAAGCACTGAGGTTTGTTACCACAACATTAACACACACTGTACATTCAGGATCTGCATGAGTTGGCTGAGCATTTGTCTAAACTTGTATTCGTTATCTCTATAACTAATACATGGGCATTTTAGAACGTCATATATGAGTTATTAATTAAAAAACTCTCTCTCTCTTTAGCCTCAGCACTGACGTACCTCCACGGGATGAGAATTATTCACAGAGACCTCAAACCAGAAAACATTGTCCTTCAACAGGGAGAAAAAAGGGTGAGTGCAGAGTGAAGTCTGATTCACTAAACAATGTTTCATAATTATTTTGCAGTAACTGATTTCTGAAAACACTACTTTAGTACTTTTATTGCTGCATTTTCTCCTGTAGTTGGTTCATAAGATCATAGATCTGGGTTACGCTAAAGAGCTGGACCAGAGCAGCCTGTGCACATCGTTTGTTGGGACGCTGCAATATTTGGTGGGTACAACATTGGATCTGTACAAAATGCAAGACTTCTCATTGTTCAGACTCTCATCTATACCGATATAAAGTAATTTCTCTCTCTGTTTTGCTGTCTATTTGTCTCTCTCAGGCCCCTGAGCTGTTAGAACAGCAGAAGTACACGGTGGCAGTGGATTACTGGAGTTTTGGGACACTGGTGTTTGAGTGCATCACAGGATTCAGGCCTTTTCTACCAACCTGGCAACCCGTGCAATGGTACTTATGTCCTCAGCTGTCTGTGGCTGAATTTTACATTTGCAAGGCCTAATACACAGATCTGATGTTTCTCTGTTAGATTGTTTTTTCTCAACATTATTAGGGTTTTTTTCATAGTTGCACTTGTTTAGTTTTATTAGTTTCTATTTCAGTATTACAGATGTTTTAGGAGTTGAATGTTTCTTGTGGTTATTCCCATTCTTCTAAACCAATGAATTTACTTTTTTTCAAAAGTACAAAAGTTTACATATGTTTGATTCTTAATGCTGTGTTGTTACTTTGTTAAGTAATAGTTCATTAGTTCCTTGTTTGTCCTGAACAGTTAAACTGCCCGCTGTTTTTCAGTAAAATCCATTTTACCCTTTCCAACAATAACTGTATGATTTTGAGATGCATCTTTTAACACTGAGGACAACTGAGGGACTCATATGCAACTATTACAGAAGGTTCAAACACTCACTGATGCTCCATAAAGAAACATGATGCATTAAGAGCCGGGGGTGAAAACTTTTGAACAGAAAGAGGATACATTTTTCTTATTTTGCCTAAATATCACATTTTTTCCATTTAGTACGGCCCTTCAGAAGCTACAGAAGACACATACATGTTTCCCAAAAGGCAAAAGTTTAATTTACCCTAATCTTCAAATTCAAAAGTTTTCACCCCCCAGCCTTTCACCCTTAATGCATTGTGTTTCCTTCTGGAGCATCAGTGAGTGTTTGCACCTTCTGTAACAGTTGCATATGAGTCCCTCAGTTTGAAAAGATGGATCTTAAAATCATACAGTCACTGTTGGAAAGGGTTCAAATACACAAAAATACTGAAAAAACAAAGAATTTGTGGAACCTGAAGGATTTTTCTGAAGAACAGCGGACAGTTTAACTGTTTAGGACAAACAAGTGACTCATGAACAACTATCACTAAACAAATAAAAACAGCTGTGAATCATTCAGGTAACAACAGTATTAAGAATCAAGTGTATGTAAACTTTTGAACAGGGCCATTTTTATAAATTCAGCTATTATTTTCTCTTGTTGGCTATATGTAAACGTATTTTATGTTTAATATCTTCTTCAGGTCAGTACTAAATAAAAAATAACATGCATTTTGTATGGTCCCTCTTATTATTCTGCAAGGTGTATGTAAACATTTGACCTCAACTGTACTTGGTAAAATATTTTAAAGCATGTGTTTAGAAACAAGAAAAATTCTTTACAAAATATTCCTGTTTTTAATTAATTTAAATGACTTTACTAGGTCTAAAAATCACACTTTTAAAATGAGGCTTCCTTATATATCCCAGTTTTTCAAAACTGTGGGAATCACATCAAATTCGTCAAAGAAAATTAAATATCATGTTTTAAAAAACTGCCTTGGAAATTTACTGAGGTGTGAGAACCACTGTTTTAGAGCTTCTTGCTTCCTATCCTGCTAACTAAATAAAACAGGATGATAAGGAAGGTTAATTGTAACTGAGCTAGATTGACATGCAGATGTTTATTTTCTAAAATAAATAATAAAAAACTATTTTTCTTTCTTATCGCTAACATACCATTGGTGGGCGCATGTGTGTACTTGCCATTTTAAATTGAGTATAAATGCAGCCTTAGTGTGATTTGTTATATTCCATTTGTGACCATGGACCACAAAACCATCGTAAGTAGCACGGGTATATTTGTAGCAACAGCCAAAAATACATTGTATGGGTCAAAATGATCGATTTTTCTTTTATGCCAAAAATCATTGGGATATTAAGTAAAGATCATGTTCCATGAAGATATTTTGCAAATTTACTACCATTAATATATCAAAACCTAATTTTGGATTAGAAATATGCATTGCTAAGAACTTCATTTGGACAACTTTAAAGGCGACTTTCTCAATATTTTGATTTTTTTTTTGCAACCTCAGATTCCAGATTTTTATATAGTTGTATCTCGGCCAAATATTGTCTTATCCTAACAAAACATACATCAACAGAAAGCTTATTTATTCAGTTCAGTTTCAAAAAATGACCCTTCTGATTAGTTTTGTCGTCCAGGGTCACATTTATATATGAATCTATCAGAAAGACTTGAAACAAAAGCAAATTCATGACCCGATAGCTTGAGTTCTAAGTAAACCTTGATGAAACACTATTGTTCTAATATTTAGTTTGAGTAAAGATAATATTCCTGTTTCAACAGTTTGTTATTCCAGAGGTTTCTGTACTGTGATTGGCCGCGCTCCAGTATTCTCACCACATAGACTGTTTTTAAAACATACCCTCTGAGAACGTAGAATGATCAAGATCTTTCAAGATCTGACGCCGGCACTGAAGGGTGTGTTTCAAAATAAATCCAGGTTGGCTGGAACTTAAATTGCTCTCTTTCTTCTCAGGCACAGCAAGCTGCTGCAGAAACAAGTGGATGATATTGTAGTTTATGAGGATCTGACAGGAGAAGTGCGATTCTCCAAACACCTGCCGAACCCTCACAACCTCAACAAGTGAGTCCCACGGTTACATGAACGGGTGGATCTGTTATTATTTTTACTGTTTTTTTTTTCTTCTTTTTTTTTTACGATACATTCAATTCTGTTGAATTACATTTTAGAAATTAAAAAATAATATAGACTGGGACTTGATTTTATCCATCGGTATTTGATTGGATCATGAGCTTTCATGTGACATTATTGGTTAATTTAATTTCCCCCCTCCAACTTGGTTAAAGCAACAGAACATAAATGTCTTACAATTAAATTTTTTTTCTTTAGAACGTATAAATCACAAGAAAATCAGCAACATTTATTAAATTTTTTTTAAGTACGTGTAGATTTTAAACCCGGAAGATGAAAATAGAGCAAAAAAGCTCAAAATTAACCAGTTTTCTCCAACAATTAAAATTAATGGATGCTAATATTGTCATATATGATGTGCAACACAAACACCTCTGCTCAAATCTCAGAAAAAGTAGTCTGGGGTTTCATGAACCTTTAATGGTTTTAGTTCTAGTTAATGATAATAACCCTGATATTAACCCACGTGGTTAATCTAACTCTGTGTTTTAGACTGTTAGCTGGTGAACTGGAGAGCTGGCTGCAAATGATGCTGAGATGGTCACCTAAAGAGCGAGGCAAAGATTTAAAACAGCGGAGCAAAGACAGTCAGGACGGGGCCAAAGACTCTGAAGAGGACAGTAAAGAAAGCAGTTCAGAGGCCGGCAAAGACTCTCCAAAAGCCTCCTGTTTCTGCTTTGATGAATTAAGCCGCATTCTGAATCTAAAGGTAGACAAAGCTTTTGTTGAGGGGATGATTGTAGTTTCACGTGTAAGCATGTCTAAGGATAAATTGTCTCTGTCTCCTCAGCTGGTCCACGTGCTCAACATGACCTCTGCTGAAATATTCACCTACTCGGTGCAGCCGCAAGAGGATGTGGCGTCCCTGCAGGAGCGAATCGCGCAGGACGCTCGGATTCCTCCGGCCAATCAAGAGCTGCTGCTGGAGGCGGGGCTTGCGCTTGAGCCGCACAACAGTGTCATGCAATGTGCAATCGATTACAGCGTACGTTTGGTGGAACAGAACTTTTTTTTTTTTTTAAAGTAAGCTGATTTTTTTCACACAGGTTATCCAGAGTGTTAATATCATCCTGATTGTTTTGTGTTGTTTAGATGATGGACAATCGGCGGGCAGACGAGCCCCTGGTTTTCCTGTTTGACCGTTCATGTTACAGCTACGAGCCTCAGTTTACACCGCGTGTCCTTCCTGAGAACATCCGATTTGTCCGTGAGTTACTGTTCAATTGCAAGATGTAAACTCAGAATTAAGAGCAAACAAGTCACAATTCTTAAAAAGTCTGAACTGAGATCAAATTTCCTATATATGTATTTATTCTTTTTTCTAAATAGCTTTATAAAACAGGCTTCCACTTAAAAAACTACACTACCATTCTAAAGATTTTTAATGTTTTTTTAAAGAAGTCTCTTCTGCTCACCAGGCTTGCATTTATTTAATCCAAAGTACAGCAAAAACACTAAAATTTTGAAATATTTTTACTATTTAAAATAACTGCTTTCTACTGGAATGTATTTTAAAATGTAATTTATTCCTGTGATCAAAGCTGAATTTTCAGCATCATTACTCCAGTCTTCAGTGTCACATGATCCTTCAGAAATCATTCTGATATGCTCATTTAAAAAAACAATGATATTAATTATATAAATTAAATTAAAAGTGATGATGAAGACGTTTATAATATTACAAAAGATTCCGATTTCAGATATATCCTGTTCTTCTGAACTTCCTGTTTATCAAAAAATCCTGAAACAATTCTACTCCGCTGTTTTCAACATAATAATAATAATACATTTTTTGACAGCAAAAAAGTGAGGGGTGCAAAATTGTAATCTTGGAAATGTTATTAAATAAATAAAATGTAATTTTATTTTTTTTATTATTAGTATTATTTTTTTTAAAAAAGATCGCTTGACATTCTTTCCAATTATTATTAAAAAATAAGCACTTTATATCATTTCCAAAAAGATTAATTTCATTTTATTATTAGTATCATTTTTTTAAACATGCAATTGACATTCTTTTGTTACTATTTTTTTTAAATAAGCACTTGATATCCTTTCCAAAAAAATAATTTATTACAAATAATTAGCAAGGAAGATAGTAAAAAAAAAAGAAGATAGTAAAAAAGATAGATTTTTTTTAATCCCTTTATATCCATTGATTAATTGTTTAAATAATAGATACTTGATATCCTTTTCAAATAATTAATTAGCTTATTATTATTATTATTCTTTTTATTATTATTATTTTAAAAAACAAGCACTTGATATCCTTTCCAAATAATTAATTTTATTTTGTTATTTTTATTATTATTATTTTATTTATTTTTTTTTCATGAGCACTTAACATACTTTCAGAATCAGAATATTAAAATGATTTCTGAAGGATCATGTGACTGGAGTAATGATGCTAAAAAATCAGCTATGAAATCACAGAAATAAATTACATTTTAAAATATATTCAAATAGAAAACAGTTACTGTTAAACAGTAAAAATATTTCAAAATTTTACTGTTTTTGCCGTACTTTGGATCAAATAAATCCAGACTTGGTGAGCAGAAGAGACTTCTTTAAAAAGAAGTCTAAAAAAAAAACATTAAAAATCTTATGGTTCAAAAACGTTTGACTGGTAGTGTATATATAGTGTATATAATTATTTTTTTATGAAAGGCACAATTACCTTATATATAACCTAATATATTACCATAAATATAAAAAATGTAAACGCAGTTTTTAAAATATAGAATAATAAAAAACAATGTTAAAGAATGTTTTAGTCCAAATTAAAATGTAAAACAAAATGGCTGTTTGAAAGCATAAATATCGCTTGACTTTCCTCTTCTCCGTGACAAGCGTGTCCAAAACCGAATGTACTACAGCCTGTTTTGTTTCTTGGGAAAACCGCATTATTTCTGCCTTTCTCTAAAAGTGAATTTGCATTTTCATTCAGCTGGTCTCCCACACTTGTTCCCACCACACTACTTGACCATGCTGGGTTTGTGTACATGACAATGCATATACCTTTTTTACACAGTGTTGTAAAATTTAAGCAACGAGCATCCTAAAGATGCATTCTAAAAATTCAAGACATTGTAAAGTATATACAATAAGACGACTGTTCATTAGCGCAGTATATAAGAAGGGCTCTTAAACTGATCTGTGTTTCGTGATTTAGAGAACGAGCCCAAGCGCTTGCTGCCCTACAGCTCCCAGAGACGCACGTGGGGTCAAGCGTGGCACACTATCCGGGCGCTGAAGGAGGACTGGCAGAGACTGCAGCAAGGCCAGAAAGTAGCCATGTAAGACAAAAAGCGCTCTGTAGGAGATAACGCTGATATGAGAGGTTGTAAGTGACTCATTTACTCTCTCTGCGTTCCAGCATGAGTCTCCTTAGACATAACGGCACGCTGTCAAAGCAGAAGAACGAGATGGTGTCCATGCACCAGAGGTTAAAAGCCACGCTGGAGTTCTTCAGCACCAGTCTGCACATCGACATCGACAAATACCAGGAGCAGAGAGCGACGGGCATCGGTACGACACACGACCAGAGTCAAATACTAGTGTACTGCTTATTGCTGTTTAAAAGCAGTTTGTGAGTCTTACATGACCTCATTATGTTGAATGGTTTATTGTGTTAGAGGTATCCAATTATCATCTTACAAATTAAAATGGTTATTTAGTAATTGAATCTAATTTGATGTGACAATATATTAACTTCTAATCAAATAATTAGTAAGGAAGATAGTTAAAAAGCACCTGCTTATTGGTTATTAATTCATTTATGTTATTTATTCTGTTACTATAATCTGTTATTTATTTTATTTTTTCAAAAAATCCCTTTATATCTTTTATAAATAAATTTATTATTTTTAAAAATAAGCACTTGATATTCTTTCCAAATAAGTATTTTTTTAATTATTAGTATATATTTTTAAATAAGCACTTGACATTCTTTCCAAATAATTGTTATTAAAAAGTAGCACTTGATATCCTTTACAAATATTTTAATTATTATTATTATTTTTTTTTTTTTTTTAAATAACCACTTGACTTTCTTTCCAAATAATTAATGTATTCATTTATTATAAATAATTAGCACAGAAGATAACACAGGAGATAGTTTTTAAAAAGCCCTTTATATGATTTTTTTTAAATGAGCACTTGATATCCTTTCCAAATAATTAATTTATTATTATTATTATAAAAAAAACTTAATTTCATTTTTTATTATATATTTTTTTAAATCACTTGACATTCTTTCCAAATAATAATAATATTATTATAAAAAAATAACATTCGCTTGACATATCCTTTCCAAATATTTAATGTATTCATTTATTATTATTGTTATTATTATTAATTATTATTATTAATGTAATAAAAAAAACATTTAACATCCTTTCCAAATAATTAATTTATTATTATTATTATCATCATTCAAAAAATAAGCACTCTCTCAATTAATTTTGTCACACTGGAAATGGAAGGTCAAATTTCACACACTACACTGTAGGATATAGCAGTAGTAGGACATATGTTGTTTTTCCAGATTCCATGCAAAAAATATCTAAATAATGAGTTTGCATACGCAGTTTACATACTGCATATTTAAGAAATAGTATGATAGTTATGCTATTCCACACATAACCAAACACACAGGTGCTCAATTCTGTTTGATATTACTTTCAGAATGCGTGAACGCTAAGTGTTTATTTGCTCATGTTGTGTGTTGTTTACATGTTTTCCAGCCTCTGAAAAATTATTGAGTGTCTGGAGAGAAATGGAGCAAACTGCCCTGGACTGTGGACAGGTAAGAAGAGCGTATGTGTGATTTCAGTGATCACAGCTAATGTTTGTGTTGTTGCAACTGTATGTTTTAGTGTAATGTGATTGTAATGTGTTTATGTCAGACAGAAGACGTGAATAAGCTGGAGGAGGAGATGATGACCCTTCAGACTGATATCGTGGACCTGCAGAGACAGCCGTGGAGGAGTGGAGAGGCTTTAGAGACGCTGTAAATCAAAACACACACTCACTCTACTCTCACGTTAGTCATACCGATGACGTAATAATTGGTGTAAGGATCGGCGATATCAGTTGAAACGATGAATCATAAACAATGATAGATATTAAAAATAATAGTGTTGATGTTAATATTATTACATTATTTTTTTATATTGCATACATTTGTTTCATTGCAATTTGCCAGGACTGTTCAAAATAAACAAAATCTTAAATGCAGGTTATTATTTTTTAATCATATTTGATAGATAAGGCTGTTATGTATTATATAGTCTGATATAGTGAGAATATGAAAGAAAACAAACAGCTCAGTTTTATTCAGAGGCCCAAACTGAGCAAAAATATGCAATTTGGTGCATTCTGGGATGTAGTAGATATGTGCGTCAGGTTTTTCAGCAGTTTTGATCATGTTGATCATTTAAGATACAGTGTAGACATTATATTAAACTCTGAAATATCTGTCAAAGATTCAGTGTCGTGAACCTCACAAACAAAGTGTCACTGTAGAGTGATACCTCATAAACCTGACTTTGTTTCCCAGCAGACTGATGTAAATCACCTGCATATGAACTCACTCACTTGTGTTGTGTTTTGTAGTGAGGTGAAGGCCATGGAGCTCTTCCGTAAACTGAGAGAGAAACCCAGAGGTAAGAAAGACGTTCTCATCTTCCTTAGGACGAGCTGATTCGTCATGTGTTCTAAAAGTCTCTTTATGTCTCCAGAGCAGCGTAGTGTGGGCGACTGTCAGGAAGTCATCAAACTGGTGGTTCAGGCCGTACAGTTCTACGAGAGGAAGTTACGGGACTTTTACACACACCTGAGGTCAGCTTATGTGTGATATTTAATCAGATTCCATGAAAAACTTCTCTGCTTGTTATATATGAGCTCTGTTTCAAACCTTGCTGTCTACATAGGAACCTTCCTTCTATGTAATCGGATTACTTTTTTCAAGTAACTAGTAAAGAAACCATTACTTTTAATTTTATAATGGAACATCTTTAGTTACTTTTTAAAATGTCACGCAAGTTACTTTGTTTTCCCATTTATTCACTGACTGCTCTCCTGTGCCCATGTTGAAGGAAATTAGCTGTTTATTAGCTGCATCAGTATGTTTCCATCACTTTGTTTGTATGTACATTTTGAAGTATCACATCAAAAACAAGTGATGGAAATGCCAAATTAAAAACAATAAAGTTGATGGAAAAAAAAATCTCTAAATTTACAAGGTTACCATTACCACCCTCATCCAGTTGAACAACTTGATTGAAATGCACCTAATTCGCATGAGGCTTTTTTTTTTTTGCAAACTTCGAAAAGATTCACTTCACGTTTAGGTCTTTTAAGTTTTTCTTATTAAAGGGTCATCGGATGCCCATTTTTTCACAAGTTGATATGATTCTTTAGGAGCTTAATGAAAAATCTATAATATACTTTTGTTAAAAATTCCTAATGGTAGTGTAAAACAACACCCTTTTTACCTTGCCAAAATAAGCTCGGCAAAAATCATCCTATTCTGGTCGAGGTTCCTTTAAATGTTAATGAGCTTTGCTCACCCCGCCCCTCTGTTCTCTCTGTGGAGTGACAAGCATGTTTACTTTAGCCACATTTAGCCGCTAAACTTGCTAACTTAACTAGCACGTTATTATGAAAGGCGATAGCAAAGATTCATTTTAAAAAAAAAACCTATACACATTCTGTAATTGAAGCTGGATCACGAATGATTCGCGTGAACATGGACGGATATATGTAGATCGGGAAGTGCATTCCCTTCACAAACAAATGTAATCCGCTGCATCTTCAGTGCATCTTATTAAATTCATTATTACATCCAGCAACACAACACCTCAATTGCTCAATTGGAGATACTCTTCTCTAACTTACATCCCTGCTCCGGCATCGAAAGAATGGAAGTCAGACTGTTACAGTTGATTTAAGGCGGGTCTGAGGTAAGACGCTCATGTCAGTCAACTATTGAGGGAGCGGCCTCTGAGGATGGCTCGATTTGAAAAAGGGGATATTATTTTTACAGATTAATTAAAAACCACTGCATGGATTTTTATCATTATAGGGTAGATTTGTACATACACTGCCAACACACATTAATGTTCAAACAACATGTAAAAGTGAACTTTGCATCCTATGACCCCTTTAAAAAACAAATGAGCAAGCCCAGCCCAGGTGACAAAAAGTAACGTAATGTATTACTTTCTGTAAATAGTAACTAAGTTACATAATTAGTTACTTTTTCATGATGTAATACAATTCTTTAATGCATTATTTTCAGAAGTAACTTAAGAAGTAAACTAGTATTGAATCTTAAAAGTGAGTGTGCAAAATGCTACTAAAATATCAACGTATGCCAAATATTACTGTACACAAATGTTGGATAAAATAGTTAATAAAATGAAATTATTTCAGTTATCTCGAAATTATCCTCAGTGAAAAACACATTTGATGTTTGGCATATAAAGAAAAGCAGCACTTACTTCTCCTACCTTTTTTATGAACTTCATGTCCGGAGAACATCAGTGATGCTTTACAATGCCGCAGACCTAGTAATGTTGTCAAAAGGACCTGTATTTTGGTAGTAAAAATCATACAAAATGTAAAATACCGACTGCATTCGGTACCCGCTGATTGTCAGCTGCTGTGAAACCTTCAAACGTGTATTTGTGCGTAGGTTGCCAGGTGTGCGAAACCAAACCATCAAAATTGCTAATCAAAATTAACCTAAGCAGGCAAATCGTATTTTTCTGTTTCTCTATTTCTCGTGGAAATAGCGGTTCGGGGCGGAGGCCGGAGATCCCTTTAATTTGCGGACTAAAAAAACAACCCAAGGCAATGGTGTAAAAATAGTCCAATTCGGCTAGAAAACTTGGCAACACAGGCTCTCTGAAGCACGTCAACGGATTCTGTTTACAACGTATTTTTTTAAACGATGTGCGTTGTGGCCAATCATAGATCTGTTTGTTGAGCGCGAGAACGCAGTGTTCAAGTAAATTATGAAAAGCAACTGTATTATTACAGATATATACCGACTCGGTAGCCGATGATATACAGCTGCTTTCAAATCCTCCCGCGCGATTTTGTGCAAGCTCTGTGTGGAGAGCGTAAGCGGTTTCTAATTACAACGTATTTTTTTTTGAAGCGGTGAGCATTGTGGCCAATCACAGACCTGTCTGTTGAGCACGAGAATGCAGTGGCCAATCAGAGACGTTCGAGATTGCGTTAGTCAGAATCCACTCTACGTTGCTGAAAACTCCTGTTCATAATGACCAACAAAGTATAAACGCCATAGTCATTGTGCTGTATGATTATATGTGATTATAAAGCGACTTTTTGCAAGAGCGCAAAACTATAACTTAACACAAAATAAATTACACAAAACTTTACAGAAAAATAAATATAAATAAAGAATAAAACAAACTCTGCACTTGTTCTATTACATGTAATGTGTTTTCTATTATGCATTTTATTAGTCACTTTTCACCTTATTGTTTGAAAAAATGTTTACTTGATAAAAAATGTTTTATTTACTTAACTTTACTTACAATTATTAGATTTAATAATTAACTTCATTTTTCAATTTCACTAAAATTGAGCTGAATAATGACTATTGTCTTATGTATTATTAGATTTAATAATTAACTTCATTTTTCAATTTCACTAAATTGAGCTAAATAATGACTATTGTCTTATGCATGGATGGATTTTGCAACATTATTGTCCAGTTTATCTCTGTGAAGCTTCTTTGAAGCAAGTGCTATAGAACCAAATGTGACTTAAAATTAATTTTTATGTTTTCAAATAAAATAGTTTTAGTAGATTTTTGGTTAAGTACTGAGAACTGTAGAATTTAACTGGTATATCATGACAACACTACTAGGTAGGTAGCTGAGGTTTTGAAGCAGATCTATTTATGTTCATGTCTAATTATTCTGTATCTTAATGCATTGAAAATGAACTAATTAGTATGGAATTTGTACCTTTGAACTTGATCATTGCAATGTTTTTATATACTTTCTTTGCTCCATCCTACATTATGTCAGGGAATTACTTGTTCTGTGATCAAATGTGCAAAAAAAAGTTAAATTCTAATGTGCATGTGTGTGTTTGTGTGCAGTAAGACGATGGTGTGCCGTCAGAGAGTTCTGGAGCTGCTGCCGCGTGTGGAGGGGATGGTGAGCGCGATGGCCCGCAGCGAGAAACAACTGCTGCACCTGCAGGAGAAGAGACAGAAGGAGCTGTGGAACCTGCTCAAAGTGGCCTGCGTATGCATACTACTCACACTACTTCTGCAGTATGCATGTGTGCACATGCACAACACAGTGTGCTTGACTTAATCTTGTGTGTTTCAGAGTAAGGTTCGTAGTCCAGTAAGTGGCAGTCCAGATGGAGGACGAACTCCACCGGCCCCAGCACACCCGCTGATGTCCCACAGACCGTCCGACGTACCGCAAATGTGAGTCCAGTTTCAACATGTGAGACACGCTTTGCATTCATGTGCTTGTTTCCATCATGAGTGTTTTTCTCTCACGTGTGCTTAGAGACGAGTCTCAGCTTGTGATTGAAGAGAGCAAGATGTTTGAAAGCCGCCTGCAGAGTTTAGTGCAAGACACCATTCAGGAAACAGAGACTAGCATGCAGGTAACTAATTTAAGAAATAACTCATTTTATAGATTTTTACTGAATTTCAAAATTCAAAAATAAAACTTTGCTAAAAATATATTCACTCTTACGTCATCTAAGATGTCATTGAGATGGTTCCTTCATCAGATTTTGAGAAATGTAGCATTTTATCACTTGCTCACCCATGGATCCTTTGTAGTGAATGGGTGCCATCAGAATGGAAGTCCAAACAGCTAATAAAAACATCAGCAGCTTTTGGTTTCACAGGATGCAAACTGATGGACCGGATTGTTTGTTGATTACTGTGATGTTTTTATCAGCTGTTTGGACTCTCATTCTGACGGCACCCATTCAGTACAAAGGATCCACTGGTGAGCTAATGATGGAATGCTACATTTCTCCAAATCTGTTGAGGAAACAAACTCTTTGAGATTGTTTTATGAATCCAGCCTCATTAAAACATGTCCATAAACACACAGATCAGATATTCATTTCTCTTTCAGATACTGAGAGAGTGGAAGTGGTTGAACGGAGGGCAGGATTTGGCTTGTTAATATTAGTCAAGGATTCTTGCATCAGAATACTTCACAATTTTCCAGCCTGTCTGATGCTTTCTATGCAAATGCCTCTTCACATTTAGTGCACTTTTAATTGTGTACTATTATTGTTGTTGGATCCATAGCTTGTGCTGTTCCCTATTTGTAAGTCGCTTTGGATAAAAGCATCTGCATATTGAATAAATGAAAATGTAAATCCATCCTAGTTCCTCATTACATTGTTGTGACTAGATCAAGTGTCTGATCACTTAGTGGGTGTCAGTGTATAAATGTGGACAATTGTTGTGTTTACCCTTTATGATGTTGGAAAGATGTTTTGATAAAAAGTAAACCTGTCCAGATCATACACATGAGTGTGTGAACTTATAAAATATGTAAAATACAGTTTCAGTTAGGAAAATTATTTTTTTATGCCGAGAAAAAATAGCACCTTTTCTTTGGTAAACAAAGCTTTTTTACACACAAAAAAATAAAATAAAATGTTGTATCCAAGTGTTTGTGTGTTCTTGTTTTTTTAGTGTAATTTCATTAAATGTAAATATTTTTAAAGGTTTTTTTTTATATATATATATCCAAAGTTTTTTTATATGAAAAAATAGCAATTAAATACACAGCATTATTGAGATACTAAGTTTTTATTCATATTTTGAATTAGTTTTTATTTTTTGTTTTGGTAATTTGTGTGTGTTTGTAATTTTTTTGTTATTTTTAAATATGTCTGCATATTTTTATTTTCTACAAAAAAAGTTCTAAGTGTGTGTGTTAGTTTTCTAGCGTAATTTCAAATTAATATAAATTGTGTTTGCTTTCTATAAAGTATAAAAAGCAAATGGAAATAGGTTTTGTTCAGCCAGCATTCCTCTTTATTGAGTTCCACAACATCAGTTTCTTCTTCAAGTCCTCCGCTTTTAACATAAATCAGTTTTTTTTATGGGGATAAAACCAAAAAACTCATGGACCATCATCTAATAACTCCAGCCCACAAACACACAACAAACCAGTGATAAAATATTACACGTTTGGCAATGAACGTTATACAGAACGTGGGCAAACGTGAGGGGCTTGACATTCAGAGAGGCGTTTCTGATTAAACATTAAACCCATGAACAATAAGCACAACATACACATCAGATCCTGTGCGACTCTTTAGAAACCAAAAGTTTTTATCTAGTTAAAAAAAAATTATATGGTGCCACGTGTATAACATTAAAAGCGCTATGATATGTTGCTATAGTGACTGAGAGGAAGCTGTTGTCGTGACATTGTCACATAGTGAGCTGGTGGTGGAGGATTGGTGTGGCTAGGAATCATGTGACTGGTGATCCTGTGTCTTATTGGTTCTACAGGGGTTCAAGGCCAGATTAGTTAAGGAGGAATTACGGGGGAAAGGGTGACGTGTGTTTTAGCAGGTGCTGAAGTCGTGCCGTCAGCTCCCTGTGTTTCTTTACTTTCCATCAATGCTTCTATGCTTCCGTCTGTGCGTCATTACACCTCCAGCTCAAAGCCCATGCCCACCTTATGTCCTCCGGCGTTGAAGTTCTTAGCATCGATCAGAGCAGACAGAGTGAGTTTCACACCTGCAGAGGATACAGGACGGTCATTAGCACTTATTATGTTGGCTTGACAAAACATACTGAAATCCTATTTATGCTTCTTCTTCTCAGACTAAAGCTACAATCAAACTTGGCTCGACTTTCAGACTGTTCTGACTCTGTACACTATATATTTTCTAACTGATCAGACCTATGTTTTTGTAAACCAGACAATCAAAACTATGAAAAATCCTATAAGCTTTCATTTGGGGGTCAAGCAATGTGTTAAATCGTGTTAGCAACATGCTAAATCATGCAAGCAACATGCTAAAACATGTTAGCAATGTGTTAAATTGTAAAACATGTTTAAACATGTTATAAACACGATACATAAGGCTTACAGTGTGCTACAACCTGTTAGCAATGTGCTAAATCATGGTAACAACATGTTAAAATATGTTAACAATGTGCTAAACTGTAAAACATGTTAAAAACATGTTGAAACATGTTAGAAACACAATAAATCAGGTTAACAAAATGCTAAAACATAGTAGCAATTTGTTAAACAAGCAAAGTGCTAAGACATGTTAGCAATGTGCTAAATCATAACATGTTAAAACATGTTAACAATGTGTTAAATTATAAAACATGTTAAAAAACACAATAAACCATGATTACAATGTGCTTAAATGTTAGCAATGTGCTAAGCCATAGTAGCAACATGTTAAATCAAGCTAACAATGTTTTAAAACATGCTAGCAACATGCTAAAACATGTTAAGACATAACCAGCAATGTGTTAAATAATTTTTGCAACATGTTGAAACATGTTAGAAACGTGCTAAATCATCCTAACAGCATGTTAAAACATGTTCAAACATGCTAGCAACATGCTAAAAATATTAAAAGCATGTTTTTGAAACATGTTTACAGCATGTACAAAACTACTAAAAACATGTACTAAAACATGTTAACAAGTTAACATGTCAGCAACATGTTAAATCATGTTAGCAATGTGTTAAATTAAGGTAACAGTGTGCAAAACAATGGTTGCAATATGATAAAACATGTTAAATCACATTGAAACATGCTAAATCATACTAACAGCATGCTGAAACATGTTAACATTAAAACATGTTCAAACATGCTAGGAATGTGTTAAAACAAAATGAATGCTTTGAAAACATGTTAAAATATAGCTAGTAATGTGTTAAATAATTTTTGCAACATGATAAAACGTTAAAACATGTTGAAACGTTAAAAACATGCCAAATCATGCTAACAGCATGTTAAAACAAAAAACTAGCAATATGCTAAAAACATTTTGAAACATATTAACAACATGCTAAACCATGCTATCAAAATGCTAAAACATGTTAACAAGTTAAAACATGTTAGCAATGTGCTAAATCATGTTAAGTCATGCTTGCAACGTAAAACATATTAAACATAAAACACATTAAAAGAAGTTGAAACATGTTAGAAACATGCTAAATCATGCTATCAAAATGTTAAAACATGTTAACAAGTAAAAACATGCTAGCAATATGTTAAAACATGTTAGCAATGTGCTAAATCATCCTTCCAACATTTAAAAAGTTAAAACAAGTTGAAACGTTAGAAACATGCTAAATATTGTTATTAACATGTTAAAAATGTTAAAACATGTTGAAACAGGCTAGCAATGTGCTGTTAAAACATAGTAGTAACATGCTAAATCATGCTATCAAAAATGTTAAAACATGTTAACAAGTTAAAACATGCTAGTAACGTTAAATCATGCAAGAAACATGCTAAAACATACCAGCAACATGCTTAACATGTTAACAATGTGTTACATCATGTTAGCAACATGCTAAATCATGCTTGCAACATGAAGAACATGTTAAAAGAAGTTGAAACATTAGAAACATGCTAAATCACACTAATAGCATGTTGAAACACATAAGCAACATGCTAAATCATGTTATCAAAATGCTACAACATGTCAACAACATGCTAAGTTGTTGTTGTAAGTGTTAGCATTTTAAAACATTTTAACAATGTGCTAAATCATGCTAGCAACATGCTGTGCAAGAACATTTTAATAACATTTTATTGGCTTCGAGTAAAATCTTTCTGAAGCATTTTCAACCTTTTAAACAATCTAGCAAACATCACAGTTTGTTTACAAACTTTATTCATGTAGTTAATATATGAATGAATGTCTGATTATTAATAACATGAAGGTGTTTGTTCACCTGGCCGGAGGCTCTGTGTGTATCCTACTCCAACCAGACTAGCGTTGTTCACTTTAGCCTGAAGAGAGACACAGGATTATGATCCACAGTCAGTGATATTTGTCAGTTGTTACAGGATATGTGCTTTGTACTCACAGAGATAGAGGAGTCTTTATCTAGCTGGTATTTGGCAGCGATGCCAAAGCGTGTGTTGTTACTGCCTGCGGTCCAGGCCAGATTCACCGCCGTCTCCAACTGATCATTCACCTTCTGATAGATGGAGCCGCCGAACTCTGTGCCATCATTACTGCAACACACAACACGATTAACCTCAAAAAGTTGAAATATTATTTGTTAATCACATCTCATTAGCACTGTAAGCCAGGATTATTATCGTTAATTCAACTAACACCATTAAGAAAGGTAAATGATGATATATTAGTGGAATTTGTAATGTGAAGTGTTGCAGAAGTGTTTCCTCACACATTGGTGTGTAGCTGGAAGTCTCCTGCCTTGTAGCCCAAAGCGAAGTTGTTCTGGGCCAGTTTGGACTTGGCCGTATCAAAGGCCATCTGATACCCGGCCAGCCAGCCTTCGTAACCCAGAACGGCTGCGGCGTGAATCGTCGGTCCGGCCAGGTCGAAATCTATATCACAGCCCACATTCATGTAATCGCGCTTATAGCCCGTCTTCAGCTTACCGCTCTTCTTCCTGAAGACAGCAGAGAGAGAATGAAAGTGTAGTTACTGAATAAGCTGAATAATAATAATTATTATTATTATTATAAATAATAACAACAATAATATATAAATAATAATATTAATGATAAAATAAAACACTTTTTATTAAGACTTTTCATTTTTTATTTCAAGATTATTATTGTTTTTTTAATAATATATTTTATTATTTATTTTTATTGCAATTATTTTCATTAATTAAAAATAATATCAATCAATATCATTCAGATAAATGAATAAATCATGTTAACAACTTAAAATATGCTAACAATGTACTAAATCATGTTAGAACATGCTAAATCATGCTAACCGCATGATAAAAATGTTAAAACATGCTAGCATTATACTAAAAACAAAAAGCATGTTTTTGAAAACATGTTAAAAACATGTTAGCAAAATTCTAAATTATGTTAACAACTTAAAATAAACAATGTGCTAAATCATGTTAGAACATGCTAAATCATGTTAACCGCTTGGTAAACATGTTCAAACATGTTCAAACATGCTAGCATTATGTTAAAAACAAAAATCATGTTTTTGAAAACATGTTAAAAGCATGTTAGCATCATGCTAAATCATGTTATCATCTTAAAATATGCTAACGATGTGCTAAATCATGCTAGAACATGCTAAATCATGCTAAAAAATGTTAAAACATGTTCAAACAAAAAACATGTTAGCATCATGCTATCAAAATGCTAAAAAATGTTAACAAGTTAAAACATGCTAACAACGTGCTAAATCTTACTAGCAACAAAATATTACTTTTATTAAAGAAAGTAGCTTTTTTAAAAACATTTATTTTATAGTTTTACCAATATTGTTGTTCTATAAAAGTTACTTTTTTAAATTAAGTTAATTTTATTATTTTTTAGTTTTACTGATATTGTTGTTTTATTTTTATTAATACATTTTATCTTTTTTATTTAAAAAAAAGTATTTTTTTTAATTAAAAATAATATCATCCATATTCATTATCTTAATTTGATATTCAATACATCAAAACACATGGTGACAATTCTTAAATGTAAAATCCAAAAAAGTTTTATTAAAGTGACTTTTTTTTTTTTACATTAAAACATGCTGAAACATGTTAGAAAATTGCTAAAATATGTTATCAAGTTAAAAAATGCAGACAATGTGCTAAATTATGTTAGAACATGCTAAAATAATGCTAACTGCATGCTAAAAATGTTTAAACGTTCTAACATGCTAGCATTATGCTAAAAACAAAAAGCATATTTTTGAAAACATGTTAAAACATGCTAAATCATGTTAACAACTTAAAATATGCTCATAATGTGCTAAATCATGTTAGAACATGTTAAATCATGTTAACCGCATGCCAAAACAAAAAGCATGTTTTTGAAAACATGTTAAAAACATGTTAGCAACATGCTAAATCATGTTAGAACATGCTAAATCATGCTAACCTCATGCTAAAAATGTTAAAACATGTTAGAAACATGCTAGCATTATGCAAAAACAAAAAGCATGTTTTTGAAAACATGTTAAAACATGTTAGCAACATGCTAAATCATGTTAAAAATGTTTAAACGTTTAAACAAAAAACATGTTAGCATAATGCTATCAAAATGCTAAAAGATGTTAACAAGTTAAAACATGCTAACAACGTGCTAAATCTTACTAGCAACAAAATATTACTTTTATTAAAGAAAGTAGCTTTTTTTTTTAAGACATTTATTTTATAGTTTTACCAATATTGTTGTTCTATAAAAGTTACTTTTTTAAATTAAGACATTACTTTTATTATTTTTTAGTTTTACTGATATTGTTGTTTTATTTTTATTAATATATTTTATCTTTTTTATTTAAAAAAAAGTATTTTTTTTTAAATTAAAAATAATATAATCTATATTCATTATCTTAATTTGATATTCAATACATCAAAACACATGGTGACAATTTACAACTGTCACATTTCAAAATGCAAAATCCAAAAAGTTACTTTTTTAAATTAAAGTGACTTCTTAATAACAAAACTTCATCTTTTGTCCAATCAAAGTGTTGACGTACCCAGTGTTGGGCACAAATGAAGTATCCAATCCCACCTTCAGACCTTTGGCCAGCTTCACAGAAACAAGACAAAATAGTGCATTAAATAACCATTTAAAAGCTTCATGCATGTTTTAGAAATGGCGGCCTGGACTCACCTGATCTTCCAGAGTCACTTCCGTTGTCAGAACATTATCTGTGTTCCACTTCTGGTTCAAAGTCAAGCCCAGATCATTCACTTTATACTTGGTCTCCAGGTTTCCAGCCGCCTTTCCGGTGTCTGTGTTACTGGAACCACCGGTGGAGAACTCCTGAGAAACCAGAGAGAAACACGGGAAGTGACAGGATGCAGGGAAAGAGAAGAAAAACAATAGAGAGGGAGGAAGAGGAGGGTTTCACAGATTAACAGGAAAAAAAGAAAAAGGATGAGGAGGGTTGGGTTGCCCCAGCTGCTTGTCAAAAGTCATGTCAATTCATACTAGGAACCTAGTTAGTACCAAGTTAGCTTGTAACTAGCTCAGTATTTTATTTGGTTGCACCATCTGTTATTCAAATCCAAGATTTAAAACTACATAATTTAATTCATTCAGATTCAATTAAACTTCATCATATAAAGAAGCTTTATATTATTATTATTTTTAATTAAATTATTACTTTTTCTTAATTTGTCAATTGTCAATTTAGTTGCATAATTTATTCTTTTATTTAAAGATTTTTGTTTTATTTTTAACTTGTCGTAATATATTTATTATTTTTTAGTTTAAAATGTATATTAAGTTTAAAACAGGGTGACAATTCATAATTATTTAACATTTTTTATTAAGATATTTCTATTCAAAAAATCCAAATATATTTTATTTGTTAAAAAATAATATCATTCATTAGCTTAATTTAATGTTAAATACAGCAAACATGGTGACAATTTACAGTTGGCACATTTCAAAATACACAATCCAACATCAACAAAATATTACTTTTATTAAATAAAAAGTAAATTTTCTTAATGAAGACACTTATTTTATTATTTTTTTAGGTTTTCTAATATTCTTATTGTTTTGTTTTTATTAATTTATTTTAGCATTTTTATTAATTGTTTTATGTAAAAAAAAAAATCCAAAAATGTTACCTTTATTAAAGAAAAAGTTACTCATTTATTTTTTATGCATAACTATATTTTATTCTTTTATTTAAAGATTTTTGTCTTATTTTTAACTTGTGATAATATATTTTATTATTTTTTGTTTAAAATGTATGTTATTTTCTATTAATTAAAAATAATATAATTCCTGCCAGACTTTATTGATGCACATTTGTAACAGGAAAAGTATTAAAAATTTTGCATTTCACAATTACCTTAATCATATAAATACTGAACACAAATTTAATTGTTTGCCAGTCAGCTACATTGACTGAGGCCACAGTGTATTTGGTTTTAAACTTGAATTATGGGAACATCATTTTCACGCAACGACGACGAACATGAAACATCCTGAACGTTAGTGCAAAAACAAATTTAGCTAGAGAGGTTGAGCCGCCAAAAGAGACTTAACAAATTCACATCCATATATAAAACATCCCAGTCTTACCATCTGACATCAACGTCCAATTAAGAAAGCAAGAAAGACAGAAAGAAACAGGTTAGGAAAGAGATACACTGATGCAAACATTCAGATTCATGTGGAATGACAAAATCATTCCCAACCGGGGTATTATCATTAACTACAACTAAATCTATAAATTCCATAAATTCATAAATTCTATAAAAATCCATAAATTCTGTACTTGAAATAAAAGTAAGGTTATCTGAAATTTTAAAAAATCTCATTAAAAAAAAATCTAATTTAAACTATAAGCAATAAAATAAATAAATACAACTAAAATAAAAATTAATCAAAACTTACATCAAATACAAGTACACAGTGCAGATATCAGATGGTAATGCCATGACACTTTGACATATGCCACGGTACTGGCTGATTAGTACCATGGTACTTGTTGGCACTTGGTAAAGAAACAGAGAGAAAAAGAGCAACTCACAACTCCACTCTGAGACTTGGTCTTCAGGTCCAGTTTAACAGCTCCAAAGCCTGGGAAAAGAGGTAGAAAAATGTTGAATTAATAAGTTAAATATTCATGTTACTGATCTGAATCATTTCAAATCAGACGATCAAGACCAACATACAAAAATGCTTTAGTGTTTCTACAGTACTGACACATTATTAGATGCAAATGCGTGGCATATTAAAATCTAAAAATATGACATAACTTGGGGACCAAAATATAGAAAAATATATAAAATATAAAAAAAGAAATATAATATTAAATATCAGCTGAAATTTGTCTTTTCTGCCTAGACTTATATATATATATATATAAAATTATATATATATATATATATATATATATATATATAGTTAATATATTTATATAATGACATATTTCATAATATATTATATAATATGGATATAATATACAGTTGTGTGGAGCAGTGTTATTTTAATATCACTGAGATACTACTATAGTTTTATAGTTATTATATATTTTCTATTTTTTTTATATTTTATATTTTTTATTTTAATTTTAGTTATTCATTTTGAATTTTAGCAATTTTATTGTGTGTTTTGTCATTTTTATTAGGTTTTTTTTATGTCTATATAGTTTTTATTCATTTTTTTATTTCAGTTTTAGATATTTTAGTTTTTCATCAGGTTAAGATAAATTAAATTGATTACCCAAATGTTGCCTTGAGCACTAGCTCAAATTAAAATAAGTAATAATGAGAAGAATAATTTTGTGTTATTTCAGTTTTTATTTTATTTTATATTATTTATGTTATTTTATGTTATTTTATACAATAAGCCTAAAGAAGCATTACACCTGGATGGGATCTATCATACAATGACTGATTTTACACAATGCAAAGCAACATATATAGTCAAATCTACAACCTCAAATGCTATACATCAGTATTTCCACTAGTGCTACAAACTGCAGGATCAAGACTCTTATAAACACTCCCAGACCAACTGAATGTGTTTGTATGTCCATGCTCAATGTCCTTTGCATTATACTCCCATGAGGCTTTGGGAAGGAAAGCGATGGCCTATTTCTTCTAGAACTTTTTCCTGTCACTTAACCTTAAACTGTCCATCTGTCAGAAGGTCAGTATTGATTCCTCTGTGTTACTATCATGTTAAAGAAATCTATGAAATCCAGAAATCTGACTGAAATAACACTGAATAGTGACACTTTTGGCAGTAATGTGGCTCTGAAATGTCACTCACCATATCCTTTGCTGAAGATATCTTTGGCAGATTTGCCAAGGTCCGCGTACGCAGGAGGGACGGACATGTTTGCTGGACAAAAAAAGAGACAAGGAGACACTTTAGAGACACTGAGTTACTTGAAGCTCTTTGGTCGTGTGACATTGTGCATGTAAAGTTGCGCAACATGTTTACAACAGTCTTCAAATACCAGCAGCACACGCCTCCTGACAGTCCAGTGTCCTACAGAAGGCTGGAAAAACAGCTGAGAGTGCCAAAGGCAGCACACTAGTGCAGGTACTGTGCAGCGTTTGCTCTAATCATCACTGCGCTGCAGTGCGAAGCATCACATGTGTTAACAGCTCATCATTACACACGCTTTACACTGGAGGATCAAAAGCAGCATAAGACTATCAGCTGCAGCAGAGTCTGTTTCTATCCTCACACACACAAACACACACACACACAGGGGTCTTCAAAGGAAAGTTCTGGGTTCAACATAAGTTCTACAGTATATTGTCCATCACCATAGAAAATCATGTCAAAAACAGTCAGAAATTAGATTTACAGTGATGCATGTAGACTGAAGTGTGTGGTGTTTGTGTGCCAGAGGGTTTAAAAGCCAAAATGCACAGCTTGTATTTCTTTTAAAGCAATTATATTTAATTGTTTGTTTTATTTGAGCTGTAAAATGTCTAAATCATCATGAAACTTGTTATGTAATACAGATTCCTGTGAGGATGTAGCTCTGGGGTCCTTGTGTAACGTGTGAAAATTACCTGTCGTTCTATGTATGTATGTATCTATCTGTCTATTGATCTATCTATCTGTCTGTCTGTCTGTCTGTCTGTCTGTCATCTGTCTATCTATTATCATCTATCTATCTATCTATCTATCTATCTATCTATCATCAGTCATTCTATCTATCCATCTATCTATCCATCCATCTATTTAGTTCTAAATTATAGTTTTATCTGTCTATTTATCTATCTGTCTGTCGTTCTATCTATCTATCTATCTATCGTTCTATCCATCAATCAATCATTCTATCTAGGTCTATCTATCCATCTATCTATCTATCTATCTATCTATTTAGTTCTAAATTATAGTTTTATCTGTCTATTCATCTATCTGTCTGTCGTTCTGTCTGTCTGTCTATCTATCATTCTATCCATCTATCTATTATTCTATCCATCAATCAATCATTCTATCTAGGTCTATCTATCTATCTGTCTATCCATCTATCTATCTATTTAGTTCTAAATTATAGTTTTATCTATATCTATTCATCTATCTGTCTGTCGTTCTATCTATCTATCTATCTGTCTGTCTATCTATAGGTCTATATATCTATCGTCTGTTCTATGTATCTATCGTTCTATCTATCATCTATCTGTCTGTCTATCTATAGGTCTATATATCTATTGTTTGTTCTGTCTATCTATGTATCATTCTATCTATCATCTATCTGTCTGTCTATCTATAGGTCTATATATCTATTGTTTGTTCTGTCTATCTATGTATCATTCTATCTATCATCTATCTGTCTGTCTATCTATAGGTCTATATATCTATCGTTTGTTCTATGTATCTATCATTCTATCTATCATCTATCTGTCTGTCTATCTATAGGTCTATTTATCTATCGTTCGTTCTATCTATCTATCTATTGTTCTATCCAACGTTCTATGTATCTATCTATCTAGTTCTATCTATCTATCTGTCTGTCTGTCTGTCTGTCTATCGTTCTATCGCTCTATGTATATATCTATCCATCAATCAATCATTCTGTCTAGTTCTATCTAGTTCTGTCTATCTATAGTTTTATCTGTCTATCCTTCTGTCGTTCTATCTATCTATCTATCTATCTGTCTATCTGTCTATGTATCTATCTATCCATCAATCAATCATTCTATCTATCTATCTATCTATCTATCTATCTATCTGTCTGTGTGAGGTTATTGTTGGTCCCGTCCTCTCTCTGTCAGTCACTCACCGCATGTCTTTGGCTTGCAGTGATGGCAGCTCTCACTGCTTCCTTTCACATGCGCCTCTTTCTGCTTGTGTCCTTTCTCAGACATGATCTGGGGTCAGAGATCACAATCAAACACACACCATCAAGCACAGCACACCGACTACCTGCATAACACAATGACGGTCTGGAGCCTGCGGCGTCGTTGAGCATCACCAGGTGTGCGAGATCAGACGGAGGGGATCGCCATGGCAACTGCTGAAGCATTGATCCCAGGTGACGGGTGCTGATGCAGCATCTTTTCCGAGCACGTCCCCCTCCCTCCGATCCCCAGACACATGTGCTAAAAATAGATTCAACTGACACCACGGCTCCATGTGACGTGAGGCGATACGAAATGGGAAATGTTTTACTCGACACTGAACACTTTGACACCGGGATGCATCCACATATAGATTCATTCTTCAGAGATGGATTGAACTTTTATCAGATGTGTTTAAAATTATGCACGCATAAGATGACGACTCTGTCGGTCTTCTAAAAAAGCTACATTTTATTCTAGATCACATGGTGGTCGCCACTATATTACCAGCTTTAAAAGCCAATTAAAAATCAACCTGCTATTCATCACCATTGAAGCACAGCTCTCACAGTCTCAGTCTGGTGCCAGATGGTCATAAATCAAGAACAAATCACTGCACTTTAGTGAACATCCTCAGACACAAAGGCCATTAGAGTGAGTGCAGCTCATGGGAAAAACACACATCTCAAAGACAATCTCAAAACATTTGTAATAAGAGCTTACTGTCTTTAAAATGCAATCATTATGTTGTACTAAATGTAATACTCTTTTGTTTTGCAGGTCCATATGATCTCATATGTTAATATTATCTGTTTGTCTATCTTTCTGTCTATCTATCTATATTATTACTAATATAAAAATACAAATCATTTTTAAGAATTATTATACAATCAATGTGGAAAACTTTTTTGAATAGTTTTATCTATTTTGGCATCATAATAACTAAAACCATTAGACTACAATAATAAAAAACAACATTATGGATATATAGGCTATGAATAATATAATAAATTATATTAACTTAATCTGTGAACATTGTTTCTTAATGAATGCGCATTATTTTATAGGGTCACTGGATGTTTTACTCTAGAGACCCACCAGATGGTGCCATTTACTAGTAGAATTAATAATCTCTGAAGCAGAAAAGTGCAAAAATCTGTAAACATATCACCTTCCCTATAAATCTGTAATAAACAACTCAAACACACATGCATATATACAACACTATTATGCCTATACCATATGCAATGACACTGTGACTCTTTAAAAACGTTAAAGATATATTAAGAAATTAATAAACTGTTTCATTTTCAGTTGTGGCTGAACATTCAGTTCTGCTTGAGACCAAACTAATTAACTAATGGTTCAGTGAGCTACTGTGATTTTAAAGCAAGCCTAGCCTGTCACAGACTTGTCCTTATTGATCTTAGATCTTTTAAGATAAGTCCCTTAAAACGTGACCAACTTCTAACAAAGCAACAAAATAACATGTTTATAATGTATAGGAAAACAATGAGAGAGAAGAGAACAATGGCAGACATCACAATGAGCTCCATATGAGCTTGATATGACAAACACCACATGCACATTGACACACATGTAGTTCAGATGATGTTTTAGTGGATCTGATCATGTTTTTAATCAGTTGGATAACAGCTGTCATTCAGCCCCGTCCCAACCAAACCACACAAAGAAAGAAATTCGCTCAAGGCTGCACAAGCATCGCGCATGACTGACGCGACGCACGCACGCCGCACGCACAACGCCCAGATAACGAATAACTGTCAGCTTGAAACCTTCAAGATCAGTTATCAGCATCAATTAGAGTATTCGCTTCACATCGCGGGTTTACTGGTTTATTTCGGACTGTTAAATCAGAGGGGGCGCGCCGCGAAACACTGTCCGTTATTCCGCGGAATATTATTACGATCATCACAGAAACAGTTACATTGTAACAAAAAGATCAATAAGACTTTCAGTGATACAAAGTTTCAAATTCCACCCGTCAAAATCAAAGTTCCACGAGCAGTGAGAGAATCAGTGTCCTTGATGAAACACTGACATATTGTAGCCTGTGTAAAAACACAAATTAGACGCATAATACAGCGCCGTGAGAATTAAAACGCGTGATTTTAAGACTAAAACGTGAATGTGTGTACCAGTGATTTAATAATCATCAGTATTATGCTGTCATGACGTCTCTGCGGCCCTAAACGCGAACTGTCTGAATAACTACAGCTCCAACGTGAACAAAAATAGCATAAGCGCTCATTATTTCTCTGCAAAATGCAGCCGAGTCTTTAAACGCTTGTGCATTTCTGGCGTGTCGAGTAATGTTTCAGTGCAGCATGCTTTGAGGATAAATCGGTAACCACCTACCGTGTTTGGCGTGTCGATGTTCCTGACGGTGTTTCTGTACAGAGCGAGAGAGGACAGACTGAAGGAGAACGCAGCGGAGGCGCGTAAACCGCGCATGCGCAATCTGCAGCCGTCTCCTATTTTTTACTCCTATATTATGTAAATGTATATGATATCTAACTTTATTTCGCAACTTTTAAGTCTTTATTAGAAACACATTATTATTCAGACAGATTTTTGCAAACTGACCTCTCTATCTGCATGAATTAACGCTGACAGACTGCAATGATTGTATAAACGTCCTTTAGGATCGGGTCCACATTACTTTGTTAGATGCTGATTATATTAAGATGGAGACAGTAAGCACATATTGAACTAAATATTAAATGTATTTATAATAATTCCAATAATACTAATAATCGTATTTATTGTGCATAGATAAATATACACAATGTAAAAGCTTAGATGGCAAAACCGCTGCTGTGTCTTTAAGACGTTGCCATGGTGAAGCTTTGCGCTTGTTGTTAATGCGTCATCAGTCTGCGTGTAACCGAAGAAAAGAGCAAATACCGTGCAGTATCTGCTCAATTATCAAAGAATTAGAGATTTAATTAAAGGTAAGCTTCTTCAGGAACTAATTTTCATTATATATGGTACCGTTTATGTTCTCAAACAGAATAATATGGCGACTGATCATTCTGATTCGGCTATTATGTGAATCAGCAGGTGTTTACTAACGGTAAGAGTTCATGCAGGACCACTATCTGTGATCTGAAACATGAAAATGAATTATGCACATCATATAATTAGTCCTGCTTGCTAGACGCTAATATAAATTAAGGTGGGTTTATATAGTAATAATTACCTGTTGACACGTTGATCATTAGATGAATATTAAAATCAGTCTGGTCTGAATATAAAATAATTCATATATAAATATAGGAATACAATATAATATAAATACAACGTGATAATTATATTAAAATATAAAATTATATTAAATTACATTAACTCTAAATACTAAGAGCATTCTGTCCTGAATATAAAACAATTAATATATAAAATAAATATGATATAAATAATAAATTGGAAATCATTTTAAATAAACAGTATTTATATGTGACCCTGGACCACAAAACCAGTCTTAAGTAGCATGGTCATATTTGTAGCAATAGCCAAAAATACATTGTATGGGTCAAAATGATAGATTTTTTTAATGCCAAAAATCATTAGGATATTAAGTAAAGATCATGTTCCATGAAGATATTTAGTAAATTTCTGTAAATATATCAAAATGTAATTCCTGATTAGTAATATGCATTGCTATGAACTTTAAAGGCAATTTTGTCAATATTTAGATATTTTTTGCACCCTCAGTTTCCAGATTTTCAAATAGTTGGCCAAATATCCTAACAAACCACACATCAGTGGAAAGCTTATTTATGATTTTTCAGATGATGTATAAATCTCAACAATTGACTGGTTTTGTGGTCCTGGGTCACATATTAACTTTTAAAATGTTAAATTATATATATATATATATATATAAGATTTACACAAACTGAGTTATGAAACAAGTTTGATTTTAGGTTTAGTTTGTATTTTGACATACTAGCTGAATTAAACTTGTCCTAAACTCCTCTGCAGCAGCAGTATGTGTGAAGGGCCCTCAGCGATCTCTGGCCCCATTCCTCCAGACCCCACACTGTTTCCTGAATATTACAAACGCCCGTTCTCTGGTAAGATTGAAAAATGTGATACTCACTTCGTTTTGCATGTGTGATGCTTCATCTCATCTCTTTGGTTTTTTGATGAAGCTCGTGGTCGGCTGGAGGGAAACGCTCAGAATGGCTCGTCTCCTCTTCTGAAGGGTCCTTTAGCACCAGATCCTGGGTGTTACAGCGCCCACTCTACCCCTCGACCCCGCATCGGTGCCAATGCTGCTCACATCCTGGAGAGAGGACAGAGTGGGGTTGTGGGAGACCTGCTGAAGCTGGAGGGAGTGGCGCTGAACCCCAGTCCAGCCAAACCTAGTATGATCAGAATATATGGCTGCATTTATTTGATTAAAAATACAGTAAAAACTGTAAAATTGTGAAATATTATTATTATTTGAAATAGCTGTTTTCCATTTGAGCATATTTATTTCTGTGATGCAAAGCTGAGTTTTCAGCAACATTACTCCATTTCTTTAGAAATCATTAAAATATGCTGATTTGCTAGTCAAGAAACAGAAAGGATTTTTTGATGAACAGAAAGTTTAAAAGAACAGCATTTATCTAAAAGAGAAATCTTTTGTAATATAAATGTTTGCTTTTGTAACATATAAAAATGTCCATGTCTCCACGCTCTTCTTTGCCAGAACCTGCCATACGGGATTTTGGTAAAGAAAATGTGCGCAAGCTACGTGAAATCCAAAAGCGTTTTCGAGAGCTGGAGGCGCAGAGAGAACATGCCAAACCTATGCCAGTTAAAGCACTCTGGATCTCTCCAAAATACCAGGATGTTCCCTCCAGGGTAATGGCCCAGTTACAGGTGAGCAAGTTGGAACTCATATTTTAAAATTATTCCCTTGGTAATTTCTAAATAGTTCAGTGCAGTAGCAGTGAGGTACTTTCTAAAGTTTTGTTAGAATTTGATGTTAGACAGTAAATGCAAATAAATAAAACAAGTGCAGAGTCTATATCTATAAAGTGTGAAGGGCAGCCTACTTGCCTGTCAATCAAAAACAGTAAAGCATCGCCTATTTACTTGTCAGTCAACAATAGTGAAGAACCGCCTACTTACCTGTCAATCACCAATACTGAAGCACCGCCTATGTACCTGTCAATCAGCAATAATGAAGCACCTCCTACTTACCTGTTAATCAAGAACAGTGAAGCACCGCCTTCTTACCGGTTAATCAACAATAGTGAAGAACCGCCTACTTACCTGTCAGTTAAGAACATTAAAGGACCGCCTATTTACCTGTCAATCAACAATAGTGAAGAACAGCATACTTACCTGTCAGTCAAAAACAGTGAAGAACCGCCTACTTACCTGTCAGTTAAAGGGGTCATCGAATGCCCATTTTCCACAAGTTGATATGATTCTTTAGGGTGTTAATAAAAGTCTATAATATACTTTGTTAAAAATTCTCAATGGTTGTGTAAAACAACACCCTTTTTACCTTGTCAAAATGAGCTCTGCAAAAATCATCCCATTCTAATGGATTGATCCTTTAAATGTAAATGAGCTCTGCTCGCCCCGCCCCTCTCTTCTCTCTGTGGAGTGACGAGCTGCTCTGAGAGATTTTTTACTTTAGCCGCATTTAGGGCGTTTAGCCACGAAACTTGCTAACTTGCACGTTATTAGGAAAGGTGATTGCAGAGATTCATAAAAAAACCCTTATACTCACTTATGCTGTAGGTGAAGCTGGATCATGGATGATTTGCGCAAACATAGACACATTTATGTAGATCGGGAGGTGCATTCCCTTCACAAACAAACGTAATCCACTGCATCTTCAGCAGCTCAGATTTCGGGAGTAAATGACGACCACTATGTTCATTATTACATCCAGCAACACAACACCTCAATCGTTCAGTCGGAGATATTCTTGTCTAATTTACATCCCTGCTCTGGCATTGAAACAATGGATGTTAATGGACTGTTACAGCTGATTTAGGGCGGGTCTGAGGTAAGACGCTCATGTCAATCAACTATCGTGGGAGCAGCCTCTGTCGTTGTGACGACACACCGACAGGCATCTGAGAATGGCTTGATTTGAAAAGGGGGATATTATTTTTACAGATTAATTAAAAACCACTGCTTTGATTTTTATCATTATAGGGTAAATTTGTACATACACATTAATGTTCAAAAGTTTGCATCCGATGACCCCTTTAGGAACAATAACGGGCCGCCTACTTACCTGTCAATCAACATTGGACTAAAAACAAGGGTTTTAAACCTCAGTCTTTGTGTCTGTGTAGGAGACAAGCCCTCCTAAGAAACTCGAATGTCAGAACTTCCTAAAGGCTCATTCTGTGTGTGGCGCTGGCGGTCGACTGCCACTCCGCCGCTCAGAGAGTGGACCATCACCAGCGGCAGGAGACTCTGAGGTGTGTGATACATTAATATGCATACTAAAATGGACATTTTATTAGTCCTCTGTGTCTTTCATAAGAGTAGCTTCTCTCTCATTGTGCCATGTTTATATGTGTGTAGATGCACGTGAGAGGACACACGGTGGACTTTGTGAGTCATAACGCTCGTGCCGCAGGAAAGACGAACCTGAGGAGATCTCAGTCTTTGCAGAACCTCAGAGACAAAACGCCACCCAGCGCTGTGAAGGGCAAAGTACCACAATAGTGAGTTACTGATTTGCACTACAGTTCAAAAGATTGCAGTCAGTAAGATTTTATAATGTTTTTGAGAGAAGCCTCTTCTGCTCACCAAGGATGCATTTTATTATTATTATTTCAGGATTCACAGATGAATAGACAGTTCAAAAGAACAGCATTTATTTGAAATAGAAATATTTGGTAACATTATAAAAGTCTTTACTGTCACTTTTGATCAGTTCAATGCAACCTTACTAAATAAAAGTATTTATTTTTATCTTTCTTATGGACCCCAAACTTTTTGCATGTTAGTATATAATCTTATATATATAATCTTGAAATCTTGATGAAATCTTCAAGTGATATTTTGCATCACTACATTGGATTAAACAATGACCTCTCATTTGGTTATTAGTCTGGAGCAGAGGAAGTTGCAGTGGAAGAAAGAGGAGGAGGAGAGAAGAAGAAACACTCCTGATCCATCTGTTCCTGCTGGACACACACAGATGTCTGAAAGAGAGAGACAGGAGACCCTGCAATCCCTCAAAGAAAGTACGTCTTCATTAACAGTTTCACCTTAAGTTTATGATTATTCATGAGAGGATTGATTGATTTCTGTGTGTCTGTGTAGCTCACAGGTCTCTGGTCAGTGAGCTTCTATCTCTCCCAGTGAAAGCGGACACAATGAGCGTCCGCTCTCGACGCGCTCAACTCGATCAGCGTCTCTCAGAGGTCGAGGAGGCCATCAAAATATTCTCACGGGAGAAAGTCTATGTGAAAGTCGACTCTTAAACACCATATTCATATCAGGCTGTTTTTTCTGTGTTTATATATTTATTAGTTAGCAGCAGTTGCTTTTCATTTCCAGAGTTCGCTGCATTTAAGCGCTTAGATATGTGTCTAAATATGACACATATTAGTAGCAGAATCTTTTTGTTGTTTTTTGCTAATCATATTGTGTATTCATGCTTTGGTTAGATAATTATGAGAAAAAACAGCATCAGATTAAAAAGTCATAATTATAAAGTCAAAATTATATGAAAAACATCAAAATGATGACATGAAAACAGACATTTTATCAAACTGTTAATCTCATAATTATGACTTAGTGTGTAATAATTTTGATTTTATCTCATAATTATCTCAAAATTGACTTTTATCTCACATTTATGACTTAATATGTGACAGCTTTGACTTTATCTCATCATTATGACTTTTTATCTCATAGTTATGACATTTTATGTCATGATTATGATTTACCAACATATGCTTTTTTTCTCATGTGGCAGGAATGGGTTTCCATAGTATTTGGTGGATTTGTTTAAAAGTTCAGAATTGTCTGTAAATTAGGGAATTTTTACATGTAGATTTTGTAATGAAAAGTATTCTGCTGCCATGTACAGTAACAGTTGTTGAATGTCTACAATGGCAAGGTGCTGAGTTTTAAATGGATCATAATGCTGACATTTAGTATGTTGCTAGCAAATCTTTATATTTCATAGTCTTGATGTGTCATTGAAATGAATTTTATTATTGCAGTACTAAAAAGTGGTGCTTTTTATACAGTACACAAGCTGTTCTGCTTTGATTGGCTCTTTACATAATCACGAGTAACTGCACCAATCATAAAAACTCATAGCAAATATCTTTGTACAACAGAAAAGTAAATACACAGTGTTTGTTTTATAATGTTAATTAAGCTCCATAAAGTAGCCTAAAAATATTTGCATCACCTAAAATCTGAATGCAGTTGTTTAATAATGGTACATAAATGTGAAAACAATTTTGCTTATTTTCATTTGATCAACTGGTGTGGCAGTGATTTTTACAATGTGTATGAAATTATTTCAGATCGGTTGTTCTGTCATTTAAAACCTTGGTTAGGTATTTAGCTTGGAAAAAAGCGGCATCTTTCTTTATGATAAATTCATTTGTTTACGTAACATTCAGAAATGTGCGTAATTTGAGCTTCCAAAAGTACATTATGAGGCGAGTGTATTTATCATGGACTGGGCGTGTTCCTATGTATAAATATTAAATGAACGTCTCTGATTGGTCGGCGTCAGCGTAATGGGAGTGGTCTCTAAGCCCCGCCCCCGCCATATTGCGTGGCTGCGGTGCTAATGCTAAGGCTTTGTCCTGCAGTGTTGGACATTTGCTCAGCTGTTGTCTTGGATGGTAAAAAGTCAAAACACATTTATCCACACATATTTTAGATTATTCTCAACTATGAGTAAAAGAAAGGCGCCACAGGAAACTTTGAACGAAGGAATCACAGATTTTCTCATAGGTGAGTTTTACTTATGACAGCTCAGGTTAGCATGCGGCTGAGCTAACTGGACCTTTAAATGCCGAATGAATAGAAATAGATCGGTTTTGCAGACAAATGTCTGTTTGAAACAAGAAACTTTACTTTCGTGGGATATTAGACCTATCTTTACACCCAAATGGAAATAAAACACCAATGATGACCATTTTTTTTGCGGTTTGATACATGCTATTAGGGTACAGTTTCAAGATTAGTGCTTCATCTACAAAATAAAAGCACGCAGTGTTTATATTAATTTTAAATTTATAAATAACATAATAGATATTTGAAATTATTTCATACTTAGTATTTTATTTATGTTTAAATATGTTTATATTTAACACATATTGTTTGGTAGCAACTATGATCCGATTCTCCTGATTGTTTTGTTTGTTTACTCGACAAATGGCGAAAAGCTATTTATAGTAATATTTTGCAGCTAATACACTGAGGCATATCTAAACTCTTAGTTTTAATGGTGTTTCTGGTTTCAGAGTTGGCCAATTATGAGAGAAATGTCAACAGAGCCATCCATAAATACAATGCTTACAGGTAAGCCTTATCTATTATGTTGAATAATGTAAGATATAATGTCATAACTAGACACATGGGAAGAGTAACTCATGTTTATACTCTGTCTGGTGTTCTCTGTTCAGAAAAGCAGCATCAGTGATCGCCAAATACCCTCAGAAGATCAAAAGTGGGACAGAAGCAAAGAAACTGGTACAGATTCTTTGTTTCTACTAGTATAAGTGTTCTGAAATATGAGTAACACTTGATTTTTTTAAACTTATTCCAGTACACGTTTTCTATAAAGAACTGTTTTTTCCTCTCAGGATGGAGTTGGTGCAAAGATAGCTGAGAAAATCGACGAGTTTTTGACGACAGGAAAACTGCGCAAGCTGGAAAAGGTATCTGAGTGCATTAGAAATGCATGTTTTATAGATGACTTAACCTTTGATAAACCAAATGAGAGCATATACATGCACATATGAGAAACAAATCTGTATTCTAACATGTTCATGGTCTGTTCGTTCTGTAGATTCGCAGTGACGACACAAGCTCCTCCATCAACTTCTTAACCAGAGTAACTGGAATCGGGTACGACGCCCTTTATTTCAGGTGAACAATAACAATAGTGTTTAAAATGCAATTCACACTCATTATAATTCTTTTTTAGTCCTGCTGCAGCCAGAAAGTTTTATGATGAAGGCGTCAGGAACTTAGAAGGTTTGTATATGGTTATTTTGCATATATATATTTATTTTCCATCACATGTATGCGTTTAAATGCTCATCTAATGTTTTAGATCTGAAGAAGATTGAACACAAACTCAACCACCATCAGCAAATCGGGTTAAAGTAAGTCTTGATTTGATTAGATAAAATAGTGAATTATGTCTGAGCAATGATAATATTCATTTGACTTCATGTTAGTGCTAATCTAGATCAGGGGTTTTATTTATTTTTTTATAATTTATTATTTATTTATAGAATTTATTTATTTTAACTATTATGTTATTATGATTAAAATACCTCTAAAAGTATTTAAAAAAAATGCTGAATAATTAATTTGATGATAAAATAACACACAATACTACAAATGCAGTCAAAAAAAAAATATAAAATAAAATCACCAACTAAATAAATAATTTGATTACAGTGCATTTTAAATTTATTTGTAAAATGACTGACTCTCCGCACCCTTGTTTGAAAACCCCTGATCTAGAGGACAAATGTTTGATTTCTGAATTATATGTATTTCGTTCTTTATTGATGGAGATTTTAATTTTTATGCTTCTGTCCTCATCTATTATAGGTACTTTGAAGAGTTTGAGAAGAGAATCCCTCGTGCAGAAATGCAGAAAATGGAGGTTGGGGTTTCTTTCAATGATCTTCATGATTTATTTCTACAGATTTCTAAAGTCTCACTGTGTTTAACTGATGTTTTCAGGCTCTGATACTGAAGGAACTGGATCTGGTGGATCCTGAGTACATTGGCACCATCTGTGGCAGCTACAGACGAGGTTATTGATCGTTCTGATCCAGATATTTGATGTCAGTTATCACTTTTATCATCTCAATGTGTCACGATTACATTTGTTAATGTTCAGGAGCCGAGTCGAGTGGTGATATTGATATACTGCTGACCCATCCAGACTTCACCTCTCAGTCTGAGAAACAGGTAAACGTTCAGTTTTAAGGATTGGATGTTGATTTAATAGATGCAGGGTTTTCCTCTCACAACTCCTGTGATTTCTGTCCTGCAGCCGAAACTCCTTCATGCTGTTGTGGATCATCTGGAGTCCATTGGCTTCATAACTGACACGCTTTCTAAAGGAGAAACTAAGTTTATGGTGGGTCTCTGTCTGTTTCAGTCTGCATCTTAATTAATGATAATAAATCAATAATAAATAAGGCATATGTTTTTCCTCAGGGTGTTTGTCAGCTGAATAAAGAAGAGGATGATGAGGAAGAGCATTTTCACCGCCGTATCGACATCAGGTTCTGATTATTTACATAATGTCTTTTGTAGTGATATTTTAGTGTCGTTGATATAGGTTTTATGAATACTTTGAATTGAACTTTTTATAAATTTAACACATCCTTGGTGAATAAAAGTATTAATTTCTTTAAAAAAAAGAAAGAATACAAATTTACTGATCCCAGACTTTTGAACATTAGTGTACATTGTTAGAAAACCTTTCTATTTTAAATAAATGCTGTTCTTTTTAACCATTTATTGATCAAAGAATCCTGAAAAAAGTATCACGAAAAATATTAGAATGATTTCTGAAGGATCATGTGACACTTAAGACTGAACAGCTGATGAAAATTCAGCTTTGCATCACAGGAATAAATTATATTTTGAAGTATATTAAAACAAAAAACATTATTTTATATTGTAATAACATTTTGCAATGTAATACTGTATTTTCTGTACTTCACATGGTATTTTCTGTATTTTTGATCAAATACATGCCACCTTGATGAGCATAAGAGACTTCTTTAAAAAAACATTCCCAAACTTTTAAGCGGCAGTGTAACTCATATTTATTTTTATTTTTAATACATATTGTAACAATGTTCGTAGAACGGGAAGAAGGAGGCGGGAACCGGCGAACATTTAAACAGTTTAATAATAAAATAAACAAACACAAAAGTAAAGCGGCAGCTTCTCACGGACGACTGCCGCACACAAATCACAAAATAAAGTCCAGGCCTGGTCCTCTCTGGTCTTCCACTGTCGTCGCTCCTCCTTTTATCCTTCCGGAGCTCCTCCGTGGGACTCGAGACCGGTGAGTGGCGCAGGTGTCGCTCATTACCATTATACTCCACCGGCCTCGTTCCGTTCCCACGGCTCTCGGCCCCGCCCCACTCATCATATATATATATATATATATATATATATATATATATATATATATATATTTATTTTATATATATATATTTATAATATATTATATATATTTTAATGATTTTTTCATATATGTTTATATAGGTTTCATCAATTAGTTTATTTTGATACTTTAATTGAGAAAAAATGAGAAATGTTGGCAACTAGCTGAAATAAAATAAGTTTTAATATTTTATTTTATTTAACATGGTTATTTCAAATAACACATTTTTAGTGTTTTTAGCAAACAGTAATAATAATAATAATAATAATTAATATTGCATGCAGTTTAAGTTACTTCTGAGAGTAAAATAAAATATTATTTAGCTGTTTCAATGAAACATCAGTACTAAATAGATCAACAATTTCAATTAGACTGAATTTTAAAATGGACCAAGATGTAAAATATACAAATTACCATTTTAAAATCTAATATTGCATATTACAAAACTAAAATCGAAAATCATTTCCTCCATCTGTAGTAGAAAACATCCTGTTTTATCATATTGTGCTCCTTTCCAGCATATTGTTTCTCTCTCTGGATCTGCAGGCTTATTCCAAAGGATCAGTATTACTGCGGTGTGCTGTACTTCACTGGCAGTGACATATTCAACAAAAACATGAGGACTCACGCACTAGAGAAGGGCTTCACTCTCAATGAATACACTATCCGTCCACTGGGCGTCACTGGTGAGACACACATTTATACATTACTGCAGAGGTTCTCAACCTTTTGGAACTAAAGCCCCCCCAAACCTCCCCTATCATGTCGCACGCCCCCCCCCACCCCCTCCAACAGATAGATAGATAGGGTTTTTTTTTTTAACTTTTTTTTTTGGATTTTTGTACTTTGTTATACTTTTCATAACTTATGATTTTTAAAATAACTATTATGAGTTTTATAAAACTATATAAAAAGTATTATTTTACGTGTAAAGCATGTTGCATTTCATTCGTTCTTTGCATTCTTCAAGCATTCGCATACTGTCCGCCCTATATAATATTCAGTACTATTTAGGGCGGATGTTATACGAATTTGGAAGGTGTGGGGGGTCTATAAAGTCTGTAAGATTGTACATTTTACATGCTAGTCTGCATTTTAATATTAAAACAATATTAAGAGTATAGTTAGTTAAAATGTTTTATTTAATTTTATAAATTAGTCCATTTAAAATGTTATAAATAAGTCCGGGCTTCGGGACAATTTTCAAGTTATAGTTCAGACTCAGGCCGGGCCTCGGGTCGGTTTTAGGCTTTTCCTTATTTTGATATTTTATACATACACCAATTATGGTGATGAAAACAAATTTCTGCGCTGGTGGAAACAACACGAGACTTCACTTTCGCTTTCACTTTCGAGACCGACTCGGAAAGCGTTTAGTGTCTCCGCCAGCAGCAGCAAATCAGCGCAGCTGGAAGATCCGCGTTCAAGCGCACGCAATAGGCTGAAAATGCCACAAAGCACCAGCAAACGTAATTACAATGAATGTTTCGGGGAAAATAAGGGGATATTTTAATTATTTATTAATAAACCAGTGTTTTCAGTGTCGCAAGGATGAAGTTGCCGATCCTGACTCGGACGCGCCTTTAGGGAAATGCATCTTTACAGATTACATATAGAAAGAGTTTTTGTGACAGAGTATTTGTTTTATTTCGTTAATTAATCATTTCAAGCGTTCTATAGATATATGTATCATGTCTGTGAGGTATGCATTTGCTGAGTTTCGGTTCAATTTGTGAAACGCTCCTGTTGAGGCAACAGAAAACGCATCATATTTGTTTTCTTTATTTAATAAAAGCACCTTTTGCAACGTTTTGTTGATGCTTTGATTGCACACAAATAAAAGTTGACCCTTAACAGTTGCGAAAGATTGAGCAAAAATGACGGAATATTTTAAATTGTTTCCACTGAAAAAACAATGCAAGTCATCGCGCTGGCGCCTCAGTGTCCTGCAGTGCGCCTTTAGCTTCCACTCTCCGCACAAATTTGGGTATGCGTCTAATAGCGCACATTTATCTGTTTAACGTTGAAACTAACATTGTTTTATACTTGAACTCTTTTGGGCCTATATCTATAGATTTTATTTTAAACAAGTCGTGATGATTTGAGAAGGCAAAATTGATCAAACAGTCCTTACATTAAAAAAAACAAAAACTTTAGGCTATATTTAATGAACAAAAATGCTCCAAACATTTTTCTAAATTAACGTAACAAAATAATGAAACGAAATAAAATCACTTTACCATTACATACAAAACTGAACTTTCAATAGATGAAACAGTAGTATAAAAGAGGAAAAAGACGGGCTCAGGCCGATAATTCTGATCGGACAAGGCCCGGTCTAGGAAATATATATGAGGCCCGTGCAGGGCTTTAATGAGCATTTATCCGAATACTTTAATTATTATTCAATGTTTGCAACACAGAAATGTAACCTATACCGTGTATCCTGGTCATAAAGCTTGTTCAAACAAAGCTTAACTTACATGAGCAGAGCTCTCTCTGGATCAGCGGTTGCGCGAAAGCAGGTTTAAATATTCCGATGTGACTGCGATTTCAAAGGTTTTATAGGCATGGAGAAAATCATCATCATATAGCAGTAAGATTGCGTGTGTTTGAATCGAGATTGCGACCTTTCAATGAATAATCCATATGAGTCTATAGGCTATGTATTTTTGTATGTCAAAATTTGCACCAGACGTCAAAAGTTACCCGCGCCCAGGCCCGGGCGGCCCCCCGGTTCCGCGATCCATGATTTGCGCCCCCCTTCCGATCCCTCCGCACCCCCCCAGTGGGGCGCGCCCCCCCTGTTGAGAACCACTGCATTACTGCATAGAAGAAGCGTTGAAGATTTGTGAATTTCTGTCCATCTGTGTAAGTATAGCTTACCTGGTGCTGGTTTACTTTGTAGTTGATGTGTCTCATGACTCTCTTTGATTCAGGTGTGGCTGGAGAGCCTCTGCTGGTGGACAGTGAGAAGGACATCTTTGACTACATCCAGTGGAAATACAGGGAACCGAAGGATCGAAGCGAGTGAAACAAAGACATAGACAAAGAGATGATATTCAACCTCAAACTGTGTGTGTGTGCTGGTCATTTAGGTCATATTAGTGTATTTTAAGAGTAGAAGAGAGGTGTAGGGAGAAATGTGTATGTGTTTTAAAGTTGTGAAAGCAGCTACATAATAGTAGCTGATGGTGCTTTTTATCAGTGATAATAGCCATGCTTAATATTTTGTTTTAAATCCAAGAGAACAGATATTACATCGTGAGACTGTCATTCTCTCAAAAGTTTAGCAGCAAACATGTCTTTCTTTCAATGTACTCAACTCAAAACAAAATATGAATGATGATTGTCTGTGGTTGTGTTATTTAAAATCCATTATGATGTCATGGGATATTTTTATTTAGATAATAGTCTACCATAATATGACACAAAAGATTTTTGACGTTTGTGTGAAAACTTGGATTTTGCATTAAAAATCCCACAAATCAGTTCATGTCCTTTTCATTTTCTGTTTTTCTTTTTTCATTCTCAGTGTTGTTAATACTGCAGACACAGATCTGGTTCATGCCCAACATGGGTGTGTATGGTCCTGTCCAAGTTTTATTTTTTTCGATGCACATTGCTCATCTGTGTGTTTCCAGCGAATAGTCTACCCCGGTACTAAACTACCTCAACAATCTTCTCACCATCATAGTAAGCCAGCTCCACTGCTATTGAAACAGCTCTCACCTCATGGGTTGTGTGCGTAGTCTTCCGTTCAATATTCTCTGAAGTTGTCCTGACTGGATCAGCCTGGTCTGGTCACTTGGGGCTTGGAAGGAATTCTTTCAGGTTCAGATAATGGGTTATAATAAATAAATCACTCTGAGTCATGTTTTAAGAGAGGTTAAATCGAATCACCATTTGAAATGGTTTCGGTTTAATATAACAATAACTCATAAGCAATAAATTCAAAATAACAGCGAGAAAGTCTTCACCCGAGGTGTGGCAAGGAAGATGATCAAGCACTGGCATTTTATAGTCTGCCACAAGCATCACAAAGTCTCCTCCTTGCATGTCCATATAAGTCACACATTTTGGTACATACACATACACATACACATCATATTACTCTTTTTCATGTGTGGGGGCCCCCGGCCTATTGCCATGACAACTCCTAAATATATTATAAGTGTGGTTTTAGGCTCACTCAGATGTTGCAAGAGTCACAAGTTCAACCTGTACATACACATTATCTTCAAGTGCAATCAGACAGACCCATTTTCATTGTAGACACCTTTCATAATGCCTTTAGTATCTTAAGCAAAAAATCTTTTTTCCTGTGCAGCAACAACATACTTCTGCAAATTAAATGTAACACATCTTGCATAGCCAAGAAAAGTAAAATACAAGCAATCACTCTTATTCTCTTGTTTATGTCTCCTTGTTTTCTGATCAATCGAATCAATTCCCTTAGTTTAACAATCATCCTCTGGTGTTCCTCTGGGTTTCTCTCATCCTTCCCTCTGACGTTTCCTCCTTTCCTCTTTCTTATCCCGCTTGATTTGCCGTTTTTGAAGCATTTCTACAAACAAATCGTTGAGGTAAATTTCACATTTTTCTGGTTCATTATTCCTCCTATAAGATTGTTTGGGAAATGGCACATTGCCAGCTGATACAACACAAGTTAATCTTATCTTGCTTTTTTAACCAATACTACAGACAGTTTTTGTTTCAGTTCAAGCAAGTTATTGCGCCAATACAGTACAAAGTTTTGTGTCTACACTTAAAAGAATAACTTGTAGGATTTACAACTAAAAAAACTCAACAATTTGCACATTTTAAGTACATTTTACTGCTCTGAATAATCCACTTACTATTAAATGTAACATTCATAAAGAAAATAAGTAAATATTACATAATTATGTATAATTTCACGTATATTAAGTAAAATCTACTTACCTAAGTTAAGTAAATTTAACAAAGAAAATAAGTAACTTTAGCTTGACCAGTAAAAGTTGAAGTAATTTTTACTTACTCTAAGCTTACTTGGCAATAGTTTGATTTTACTTAATATAGCACCTAATTAAACCATGCTTTTAAAGTGTATGTTACTTAAAAAAACATATATGTAAATCACAAAATAGATATCATGTAGACACCACGACTACATTTAGTAATGCAGCGCTCACCCGAACACAGAGATACACGTTTTTGAGTATGTGTCATTTTGAGTAGAAAATAAGCTCCAGATGTAACAAAATCACAAGTTACTGAATCTAACAACAAAAGCAATGATAAAACTGTTTAAATACAGCTGGAAAAGTTGAGTATGTTTTACATAGTTCTATAATATTGATATTTACGCTTTAATTCTATGAGCTAGAATAAAAAAATCCCAAAAATATTCCACAAGAGCTTCCCTAATAATGTGCTAGTTAGCAAGTTTAGCGGCTAAATGCGGCTAAAGTAAACAGGCTCGTCTCTCCACAGAGAGAAGAGAGGGGCGGGGTAAGCAGAGCTCATTTGCATTTAAAGCAGCCTTGACCAGAATGAGATGATTTTTGCAGAGCTGATTTTGGCAAGGTAAAAAGTAGAGTTGGGGTACTCGGACTCGTACTCGGACTCGAGTCCGGTCTCGAGTACAGTTTTTGGGCAACTCGGACTTGTCACGGACTTTTGTCTTAAGTAAACCTGAACAGCTGTGAAAAATACCGATGCTTCAAAATATTTGAAATGTGCGTCAGATCTTAAAGCGACAGCAGCGTAAACCTGCAGCAGCCGACCATGTCAAACAATAATCAAACAACAAAAGAAAAACAGAAAATCACTCACTGTTCTTGACTGAATCACTTATTAACTGTAATAAGAATTATCTTTAATGTATACAGTGAAGATTTGGCAGTGTTTTTTTTAACATTTATTACTTCATGAAATGTCTGTAGTCTATTTCTGTAATAGCCTTTATACAGACCTACATAAAAAAAGTGTGTTTACTTGCCTTGAGCTCGAGAATGTTTTACTTACATTAGTTGATTGGTATTTTCTGTATTGAAATTATTATTATTTAAACATGGTGGCAGTTTCTAGCTTGAAAGAAAAATAATTTTTCTAACATCTTTGCAGCAACAGTTTTTATGGGTCCAAAACCATCTTGAGTGTGCATGATTTTCTAATAATTAAATGGCCCATCATCAATTATTCGTTATATAATGTAATTTATTGTAATTAATGTAACTATAAATGCATTCAAAAATAAAAAAGTGTGAGTTTGCTGTGACTTATGGAAAGTATAGGTAGGGCTTTATACACAGTGTATACCATTGTAAAGACTAGGTTTATCCCTCACATCCTCATTTTCATTCAAGGAAAGAAAAAGTCATATACAACCCAAAACACACACAGCCACAATCAGAAATAAAAGAGGTGCTGCAAGAGGCTACAGGTTTTCTGCTCTTAAAGGGGTCATCAAATGCCTATTTTCCACAAGTTGATATGATTCTTTAGGCTCTTAATGAAAAGTCTCTAATATACTTTGATTCAAAAATCTCAATGGTTTTGTAAAACAACACCCTTTTTACCTTGCCAAAATCAGCTCTACAAAAATCATCTCATTCTGATGGATTGTTCCTTTAAATGCAAATGAGCTCTGCTCGCCCCGCCCCTCTCTTCTCTCTGTGGAAAGACGGTCTTGTTTACATTAGCCGCATTTAGCCGCTAAACTTCCTAACTACCACGTTATAAGGAAAGGCGATTGCAAAGATTCATAAAAAAATGCTTCTGCTGTAAGTGAAGCTGGATCATGAATGATTCGCGCGAACATAGACGGATATATGTAGATTGAGAGATGCATTCCATTCACAAACAAACGTAATCTACTGCATCTTCAGCGGCTCAGATGTCGGGAGTAAATGACGACCACTATGTTCATTATTACATCCAGCAACACAACACCTCAATCACTCAATCGGAGATATTCTTGTCTAACCTAACAACCCTGCTCTGGCATCAAAACATGGAAACTTACTGGACTGTTACAGCTGATCTGAGGTAAGAGCTCATACATACACTGCCAACACACATTAATGTTCAAACAACATGAAAAAGTGAACTTAGCATCCGATGACCCCTTTAAGGTCCCATTCACCAAGATACCTACTCCTTTACCCCCACCCTTGAATTTATACATTATCATACATTATACATATATTTACTACATCGATGAATAAAGTCAAGTCCCGCCCTATAACTTTTCACATTCTAAAATCTGTTTCACTCTAAAATATGTCACATTACATAGATCAGCGATTACTTCTGTTGCATGACTTTAAGTTTGCTAAGCAGAGCATGGACACTTATGAGATGTTGTGAAATGAAAAAAAATCAAAATGGCAAGATCCACTAGAGGTTTGCTTTTCTTACATTTCAACTGACATTGCTGACATTTCTAGTTGCAAAGGTTAAAAACAGGGGTGCCCAAACTCGGTCCTGGTCCTTGGTTTAGCTCCAACTTGCCTCAACACACCTGCCAGGGGGTTTCTAGTATGCCTAGTATAAGCTTGATTAGTTGGTTCACGTGTGTTTAATTGGGGCTGGAGCTAAAATCTGTAGGACACCTCCCTCCAGGACCGAGTTTGGGCAACCCTGGATTAAAACAATGTTAAGATACTGACAAACAGTAGTGTTTCCTTGGATTCGGACAGACTCGACTCGGACTCGGCCCTTTGGGACTCGGACTTGTCTCGGACTCGATTGGTAAAAGACTCAGACTCGACTTGGACTCGACTTAGGTGGACTCAAACACAACACTAGTAAAAAGGGTGTTGTTTTACACAACCATTGAGAATTTTTAACCAAAGTATATTATAGACTTTTCATTAAGACCCTAAAGAATCATATCAACTTGTGGAAAATGGGCATCTGATGACCCCTTTAAGGGACCCCCCATAACACCCAAAAAGATATACTTGGGGGGGCCCCTGTTTTTTCAATAAAACTATAATACTTAAAATATTAAACTAATGAAAATTGAATGAAAAGATCCGATTGCTGTATTAAATTTAGACTTGCTCACATTAAATCATATTTTATTTTTACGCGTTTTTTTTAGCGTTGCGCATTATAACCAATCACACACGACTCTGTTGAGTTTAGAACGCAGTGTCAGAGGCGTTCAGAACAGTCATTGCTGAAACCTGGAGTTTTGTTCAGACTGAAACTCGCGAATTCCCTCATTATAAGCAACAACATGCAGATGTACGAACTATGTAAGTAAGAGATTCATTTATTATACAGTGTATGGACAGCTTCATTGATTATAAGAAGAGGTATGAGTGCTTAAATGCTAGCTAGAGTCGTTCTTTCACTGCGTGGTTCAGTCAAATAAAATGCATTTTCCCAAAATTCAGGGTATGGGGGCAGAAAATGTGATAAAAAAAATTATGTAAATCAAAAATCACAAATGTGATATTGATTTTATACAACAGTTCAATAAACTAGAAGTTAATATTAAGAGACTTACGTTTTAAACACCATATTGCCTAGTTTTGCTCTGTTTCGCCAACAAAAAATCATTCCAAACATAGCTTGTTGCTGTTTTGCGTCTCTGAACAACATGAAGGTGTTTCGTTCCTGAATGAATCAACCGTTTAAATGATTCAATCGCAATGACTCGCTTATTAACAGTGACTTACTGACACCTGTAATTCCACATTTAAAGTACCTTTTCTTTTTTTTAAAAATAATTTCAAATATCAACATTCAATGTTTTAGGATTAAAATATTACAACATTATTCATGCATTTGTAACTGATGGTTAAATGCATTCATGTCCTGCATTAAACAGTGGGTAAATACATCTAAATGCCAGTTCAGATGCAGCGTTTGTGTTTCCTCTATATTGAAAAGATGAGTTTTGTTGATAGTGATTTTATTTGTGTGGTAACAGCCTAAAATGTCCTATTATTCTAAGTTACTTTATTGATTAAATATAAGAATTTGACGCAAAACATAATGCACACTTTTAGAAAAATGAATGACTTTATAAAGGTAAAAAAAAAATGCCCACAAAAGATAAAAATCACTTTAAACTTGTTTGTAATTCTTCTTTGGTTTGTGATTGTTTGGTACACCTAATTCACTGAAAAAAATAAGCCTTTATCTTAGAATTAGGCTTTCTCAATGATAACAAGGTCAAGACAAAAATATGAATCATATTTATATAAGGTTTATTAATTTATTAATTTATTTTTTTTAGAGGGCTTTGACACAATTCCAACACTGCTTAAAGGCCACATATTAGTACTTTAAAAGTACATATTTGTACCTTTTCTCTTTTGTACCTTAGGGTACTGCCCCAGCGACAGAACTGTACCTTTTTTTTCTGACATTAATTATATGTTGATGTTTCTGCAGATATCCATGTGACTCAAGTGTTGTTTTTGCATGTCTTTCGATGAAAGAATGCTACCAGTCAAGTTACTTATACAAACCTTGCATATTTGATTGCATCTGTAACATGACTACACATGGAAAAGACTGTCAACTACATACGAGAGTGAGAGGAGGAAAAGGTAAGATTTTCATTTATTCAGCAGCATAACAACACAAAACTAATCCTCACTAATTCTTAATACACAAAGGCTATTTTTTATTTGTGAGTTTAAACGTAGTAGTTCACTTCCAAAAACAAAATTTTACAGATAATTTACTCACCCCTTTGTCATCCAAGATGTTCATGTCTTTCCTTCTTCAGTCGTAATGAAATTATGTTTTTGGAGGAAAACATTTCAGGAATTATCTCCATATAGTGGACTTCAATCAATGGTGCCCCCAAGTTTGAACCTCCAAAATGCAGTTTAATGCAGCTTCAAATGGCTCTATACGATCCCAGCCGAGGAAGAGGGGTCTTATCTAGCGAAACGATCGGTCATTTTTAAAACAAATTGACAATTTATATACTTTTTAACCTCAAATGCTCCCTTTGTCTCGTCTCTGCGATGCGCATGCGTAGTCTGTGTAATTCGGGTCAATACAGTTAGGGTATGTCGAAAAACTTCAATGTGTACATTGCTGTTTTACTTTTTTTGTAAAGGGCGTTTGATCTTTGCATGTTCACTTTGTAAACACTGAGTCAGTACTATTGAAGCGATGTAGGATGATTTTTAAGTTGGGGAAGAAAACGAGATGGGAATTTTTGGACGTACCCTAACTTTATTGACCCGGGAAAAAAACAGTTCACACAGACATTGACAAGTCGAGCGTTTAAGGTTAAAAAGTATATAAATTATCAATTTGTTTCGAAAATTACCAATTGTTTTGCTAGATAAGACACTTCTTCCTCGGCTCGTTTGGAGCCATTTGAAGCTGCATTTAAACTACATTTTGGAAGTTCAAACGTGCGGGCAGGATTGAAGTCCACTATATGGAGATCATTCCTGAAATGTTTTCCTCAAGAAACAATTTCTTATTGATTGAAGAAAGACATGAACATCTTGGATGACAAGGGGGTGAGTAAATTATCTGTAAATGTTTGTTCTGGAAGAGAACTTCTCTTTTTATAGATCTAACAAGTCAGTAAACTATAGATCATTATATTTTTGTATTTTCTCTTTTATTAATTTTGTGGATTTGTCATTTTTATTACTTTTTTAAAATATGTCTGTAATTTTTATACTTTTTAATTTCAGTTTTGGTTTTATTTATTGTAGTCCATCAAATAAAAAAGATAAATGAAGCAATGTTGCACTTATTTCAGTTAACATTTATTTTATTTCAGGTAACAAAGATGTTATTTTATGTTTTTAAGTTTAGTTAATGATAATAATCCTGACAGCAGGTGACTTTGTCAGCAGCCACGTGCCGGAAAAACAAAACAGTAATTTTAAAGATTTAATTTCTTTGTTTTTTAATGTTATGATGTTCTCAGTCTTTCTTAAATCATCAAACACTTTAAACTGACTGATTAGCAGTGGCTACTAGCAATTAGTGCTTACTAAAGCCTAAATAGGGTGCATCAGAAGATGTTGCTCAGAATGAGCTCTGTTTAACTCGTTCATGTAAATCTCTGTCTTTCCAGATCAACCATGTCAATCGGAAAGGCAGTGATCAAGAATACAGACATGTCTGAGGAGATGCAGCAGGACGCTGTGGAGTGTGCTACAAAGGCCATAGAGAAGCACAACATCGAGAAGGACGTCGCCGCCTATATCAAGAAGGAAAATAGCAATGTTCCAGTGTTTGCTTGTTTCTTCTTCACTTTTTTTTTACTGAGACAGTATGTAGGAACATGTTGGAATTGTTATTCAACAAAGCAAATGTTATTCCATGATGTGAATAATGAAACGTATGACTTTCCTTAACAGGGCTTTGACAAAAAGTACAGCCCCACCTGGCAATGCATCGTGGGAAGGAACTTCGGCAGCTACGTGACTCACGAGTCCAGACATTTCATCTACTTCTACCTGGGTCAGGTGGCCATCCTGCTCTACAAATCCTGCAGTGAAAAACAAAAGTCAAGGTATTTGAACATTAATTTGTATAATGAGCAATTGTGGTTATTGATTGAATACTGAAGCAAATAGATGAAGAAAGAATGACTTCTGTTAACTGGATAAACATATTATTCATATTTTTAACAAGGCTACATCAAATGCATTTTATTATATATTCAGTTTATTTAAATAATGTGTGTGCAAACATCTATGAGGAATTTAACAGATTTTTTTTTCCAGTGATTTGACACAACTGCGCATACCCAGTGCTCGATGAAGGAGCTATAAAATAATACAGAGCAGGTGAAACGCTGTCACTCAAAAGCTATGATGCTTATTTGAAAGTTTTGACTTTTTGGGTCAATTTGTTTTTTCTTTTACAAACGAATGTCCATTGGAATGATTCGTTTGAAATATGATTTTCTTTTTGGTCACAAAACATGAAATGTATCTTGTCATACATTTTGTTTTCTGTAAAATTCAACTTCAGAGTTGAAGGTGCAGATGCCCTGAGACAGCAGTACATTTAAAGCAGATTATTATAAGTGATCAGTCTTATACTGACCTGCGTGTGAGATCCTGACATTTACCTGGTTTTGATGTAATCATAAAAATATGTAGTCCTACTTGTTCTGGAAATCATACAGATAGTTTTAGTTTCAGTTTAAGACCTTGTCTTGTGTCCATACACAGAAAATGAGATCCTGATTTTACATATTCTCACAAATATGTCAAAATGCAATAAACGGTATACTTCATATTTATCTGTAGTTTTCATTTTACTGTTTCAAGTGTCTGTTGAGGTGACAGTATTACCTCAGTTTGTATCATTTATTTATAGAATAAATTAATGAATCAACATATAATCATCACTCTGTTCAGATATCTATATTTATATTTAACTATATCTATCTATCTATCTATATATTGGGGTTCATAAGTGTTTGGTGTAATTCATGTGTTCAAACTGTAGTTCTCTCCTTAAAAATGAAGAGGTCAAAAAACAGATTAATGAGTTCATCCAAATTTCACAAAAAGCCTAAAGTAATAGATTAATTTATGACAAGAGTGCACCTCAGAAATCTACATCATAACAGGAGTTCTGACCTTTGTCACAAAAAGACTTTCTTCGTTGCCTTTTTCCCTATCACGCAATAGAAATCTTAAGCAGTTATATATCATCTGAAAACTTAAAATCTTAAAATTCACCCTTTGAAAACCATTTTAAAACCAGACATTGCATTACCATGGAAATTGTACACCAAAATCATATTACAAAATGTTTCCGTTCATGAATTATAAAAATTTAACTTTGGATAGTGCATTTTCATGTTTATGTTCAAGATAGGGAATGACAGTTAAAGGGCTAACGCCTATAATGCCATTCTAATAACTCTATTCTCACAACATTACACATGATTTTAATTTAACACCACAACACACACGGTTTGCTTTAATGCTTTTATTGATTTGAGGAATGCGTCAGTGAGAAGAGACTAAAGTTCAGAACATTTTGTAAAGATAAGATTGGAAAATGTAAATGTAGTACAATCAAAGTAACTGTGGAGCAGGATGACTGCATATGATCTCACAGGTGTTTAGCACAAAGATAACCCATTAAGTATGAACATTGTACATCATTCCAGCATATTTTAGCTGTGGAGTGGAAATATGAAATTAGTTATTTAAATCATTACAGTAGTGTTAGAAATTTATGTTACTCTCTGACGTGAAAATATATAATGATAAATATTTAAGGTAAAAAAAAAACACACTGTACTCTTACGGGGAATACTGATCTCTCCACAGTTCTCAGGTGAATTGTTATTGTTAGTGTCATGATTTTGTCACCACTTCCTGTTAAACTCTTATTTTGTCAGCTAGCACCCAGCTTCCTGTTCCTGGTCTTGTAATTCCTCCTTTAATTATCCTCATTGGTTTCACCTGTCTCACTAACTATATAAGCCAGTCTCCACTCTTACCTTTTTGCCAGATTGTCTCTTCTGCTCATTGATGAACATTTCAGGCAGCTCCTGAATCTGATCCTTGAAGCCTGTGTGAACTTGATCCTGCCTGGAATCTGTTTTCTCTCTCTCTCTCTCTCTCTGCCTGAACCTCCATCAAGAGTCAGTAAGTTTGACTGTCTTTATCTACTGCTCTGGAAGCTGGATTGTCAGTTCATTGTGGATCTGGATTTGGATTGAGGAACTATTTGTTGTGGACTTGGGACTGGAAAAGGATAAAGGAACTTGGATTGTGTTGTCTTCAGTACTGCTTGTTCTTACTCTTCTATTTCTCCTCAGAACACCTTCTAGAACACTCTAGTGGACTCCTGTGTGGTGCAGTGGACTGTGTCTCTGCCTGTCACGTGGTAGACCGGGGTTCAATTCAAAAGCAGATCACCCCATCCACCTCATGAGACCACCTAAACCCTGTCAGCTATACTGATTCAGTGATCTACTTAGTTCCTGTTAGCGCTCAGGTGGCAGACTAGCTTCTGATCATCTTTACCTATCTCTGATTCATTGTCACCTCACTGTTGCCATCCCCTGGCCTGGAGAAGATTTGCTGGTATCCTGAGAACCTTAACATTAAGAAAACTGAAAATAAACTTTCTAAAACTTATCCACTTGTGTTTGTATGTATTTTTGGGTCCAGTACTAATATCTTTACAGTTAGGTTCCCCAGAGCACCAGTTGGTGTAGTCATAGGGAGTTCCGTCACTCCACAGCCACTGTCCTTCCTAAAGAGCAAAGACAGTTATTATAAGAGTGCACTACTGCACTCAAACGCAATAAAGTTCAACCATCTTTATTAGAAACCTAGTAATAAGTCACTTTAGGCCGCACAACTTACTTGTTCACCATCATGAGCACCCATCCAACAACGTGTGGAAGAAGGCAACAGACTTATCAGAAAATCATACTCCAGTTTATTGTGCACAGAAACAAGATTTGCGTCCAGACTTTGGCAGTTTTTCTAAAGATACAATTTTATTTCATTATTATCAATACAAAATAGTCTTTTTAGCAAAAAGTGTGAATTACATTTTTAGTCCAACAAAATCTTCTTTGATTCATTGTTTGCTCAGTATTCGTTTTCTGTCAAATTTATTTAGAGAAACGGATTTTTTTTTTTTACTTAATAAAAATAAAAATCACTTTACCTCTGCTGTGATCCAGTTAACCTGCTGAGAGAAAAACTTGAAGCATCGGACTCCAAAATTTGTCCATCCATAGGGGCATTGTTTTTTAACTATATCATCTGTATCCAGTATAAAGGTTAGTCTTGTAATATTCACATTATTACTCTTATTGTGCAAATAATATAATAATACAATACTGTATTTTTTCCTACTGTCCATCTCCATAAAGCTATAAAATGCCAAAGGTTTGGCAGAACAAGCTTTTAAATGGAATATTGATTTATTTAATGGAATATTGGTTTATTTAAATAAATGTCTTGTTTACCATGTGCATTCCCCATGGAGAACACAGTGAAAAGAAGCAGAAGACTTCTCAGCATTGCCATGATGAACCTGAAAATCAATAAGCAGGATTAATTTAGTGGATTCTCAATGTATTTTAAAGATAAAGTTATTCAGTAGGTGTCTGTGCCAAAAACTCACCTTGGTGAGGAGATTGTTGCTTTCAGAAACTCAGAGGAAGATTTTGTGAAGTTCCAGAAAGAACCCTGCTTTTATACTTTACTTGATGTCAAGTGTGTATAAGTCACAAGGATGATACAGCATGTGGTTATTTGGTATGTGGACTTGTGTGTTCTCACTCACTAAGACAGTTTGCTCTGTGATGAACTTGTGATGCAAAACCCTAAACACGAGAAAGCAAAATTTAAGCACAACTGCAACGGCTGTTATCGTTTACACACAATAATTCTTCACACTTGTTTCTAAATATTTAAATATACAAAATATAAGCTAGTTGAAAGTGCACACACACACACACATATATATATATATATATATACTGTGCAAAAGTCTTAGGCCACTAGTATTTTCATCAGCTAATAATGGTTTAAGTCAGTTAAAGTCAGTCTGTTGCTGTAGTGTAAGAAATATCAGTTTACATTTCTAAACATTCATTTTGCCATTAATTATAATAATCCAGTGAGATTGAGATTTTTGTATGGAGCACAGGCTGTTGTCAGACTCCTTGTACAAACAGAGATGTGATCTCTCCATCATTCAATCCAGTCTGTCTTAAGAAACAGAAAAAACGGAGACAGACTAAATCCAGAAGAACTGTGGCAACATCTCCAAGATGCTTTAAGAGACCTACACCTACAAAGCTACAGTACTGTTAAAATTTTTAGGCAGTTAGGCAAATAAAATGAGGATGCTGTCAAAAAATCTCAAAAAAATCTCATAAATAGATTTTCTTTATCAATGAACTTCTATTAACTAAAATAAATCAGCATTTGATGTGACCATCCTTTGCATTTAAAGTAGCTTTTGCCCTAGGTGTACTTGTGCAGAGTTTTTCAGATAGCTTTGCAGGTAGGTTACTTGAAACATCTTGGAGATGTTGAAACAGTTCTTCTGGATTTAGTCTGTTTCAGTTTTTCTGTTTCTTCAGAACATATAGGGTGTACCTATTTAAATATGTTTTGAAATGAACCAAACTTTTCTTCTTTTGTCTATGACTGAGAATTGCATTAGAATTGCAAAATATCAATTGTCTTTTTGTGTCTACACAGCATAGGGTATGACAGTTAAAGGGTTAATGCCTATAATACCATATTCTCACAACAATATTACACATGATTTTGATTTAACATCACAACACACAAGGTTTGCTTTAATGCTTTTATTGATTTGAGAAATGCGTCAGTGAGAAGAGACTAAAGTTCAGAACATTTTGTAAAGATAAGATTGGAAAATGTAAATGTAGTACAATCAAAGTAACTGTGGAGCAGGATGACTGCATATGATCTCACAGGTGTTTAGCACAAAGATAGCCCATTAAGGTTGAACATTTTCCATCATTCCAGCAACTTTTAGCTGTGGAGTGGAAATATGAAATGTATTTAAATCATTACAGTAGTGTTAGAAAATGAGCCATTTTATGTTACTCTCTGACATGAAAATATATAATGATAAATATTTAAGGTAAAAAAAAACACTGCATTCTTACAGGGAATACTGATCTCTCCACAGTTCTCAGGTGAACTGTAATTGTTAGGTTCCCCAGAGCACCAGTTGGTGTAGTCATAGGGAGTTCCATCACTCCACAGCCACTGTCCATCCTAAAGAGCAAAGACAGTTATTATAAGAGTGCACTACTGCACTCAGACTCAATAAAGAAGGTCATTTAGTTTGCCTTCAAAGAAGTTCAACCATCTTTATTAGAAATAATAATTCACTTTAGGCCACACAACTTACTTGTTCACCATCATGAGCACCCATCCAAGAATGTGTGGAAGAAGAAGGCAACAGACTTATCAGAAAATCGTTCTCCAGTTTATTGTGCACAGAAGCGAGATTTGCGTCCAGACTTTGGCAGTTTTTCTAAAGATACAATTTTATTTCATTATTATCAATACAAAATAGTCTTTTTAGCAAAAAGTGTAAATTACTTTTTTAGTCCAACAAAATCTTCTTTGATTCATTGTTTGCTCAGTATTTGTTTTCTGTCAAATTTATTTAGAGAAAGGGATTTTTTTTACTTTAAAAATAATAAAAATCACTTTACCTCTGCTGTGATCCAGTTAACCTGCTGAGAGAAGAACTTAAAGCATCGGACTCCAAAATTTGTCCATCCATAGGGACATTTTTCAACTCTATCAACTGTATCCAGTATAAAGGTTAGTCTTGTAATATTCACATTATTACTCTTATTATGCAAATAATATAATAATACAATACTGTATTTTTTTCCTATTATCCCTCTCCATAAAGCTATAAAATGCCAAAGGTTTGGCAGAACAAGTTTTAAATGGAATATTGAGTGTTTATATAAATAAATGTCTTGTTTACCATGTGCATTCCCCATGGAGAACACAGTGAAAAGAAGCAGAAGACTTCTCAGCATTGCCATGATGAACCTGAAAATTAATAAGCAGGATTAATTTTGTGGATTCTCAATGTATTTTAAAGACAAAAGTTAATAAGTAGGTGTCTGTGCCAAAAGCTCACCTTGGTTTTCAGATTGTTGAGGAGATTGTTGCTTTCAGAAACTCAGAGGAAAATTTTGTGAAATTCCAGAAAGAGCCCTGCTTTTATACTTTATTTGATGTCAAGTGTGTATATGTCACAAGGATGAAACAGGATGTTATTTGATATATGTACTTGTGTGTTCTCACTCACTAAGACACAGTTTGCTCTGTGTTACTCTGTGCTTTCACCTCTAAAGGGTTATTAAAATGTAAAGTGTATGTGAGAAGTGAAAGCAGCTCAAACCAAATGTTGTTATATTGAGAAAGTGTATTGTAAAGGGGATGCATTTGCAACGTGTTTGCAGATTGACCTCCTAAAACAGTTGATTGCTTGTATCTTGTATTTTATTTTTCTTAGCTACAAAGAAATGTATATATAAGAAATGTATTATATATATATATATATATTGTGACGAGCGTCTCCGGACTCATCAGCATCGCCCTGGCAACCGACGAGCTACAGCTGCACGCCGTCATCACAGCTGATCGGTCACGGCTGCTGTCTCATCAACGGGCGGCCTTAAAAGCCGCCAGCCCGCTCTACTAGACAGACTTCTGTCTCATGCTGAATCTGCTGGACGCTAACCTCTGTTTTCTCTTTTATCAGAAAGCAGCGAGTGACCGACAGCTCACACAGACGCACGCCTGGACACCCACTTTCACCTGCACGAGAGCGACACAGAGCACCAGCCACGCCAGCACCGCCTTATTTTCGACACGTTTATTTAAAAGTATTGTCAATAAAATCCACCCTCCAGGGTTGTTCACTCAGCTCACCTTGTCGTGTGATTCTTCACCCGTGACTATATATATATATATATATATATGTATATGAAGAGTTCAGATGCAAAACTAGCTAAAAGCCATCTCGGTCAAAAATGAGATAATGATACTGAGTGAATGCTCCAGACACATAATACATGTCCATCAGATACTTTTACTTCAAACTCGCTAAATTCCAACCTCAGCCCAATCAGAACTACCAGTACTTACATAGAAACCTATACAAAGTTGCCAGAAAGAAATGCTCATTTTAAAGAAATACGTCAGATGGATTTAGCTGGTTTTGGACCTGAACTCTTCATATATATATTATATACTGTGAGATGATACAGTTTTTGTATCAGACCTGTTCTATAGGAAAAGTAACCTTAAATGACGTCTGTTGTGATCTGGCGCTATATAGAAAATAAAGTTTACTTGACCTTCAAGGGGGGCGGGGGGTGCCGTTGGGGAGGCGGGCCGCCTCCTCAATATAACGGCAGGGGAAACACTGCCCCACTTTTGGCTTTTTGTCCTCAGAAAAAGACACAGTTCAAAACACTTCCTATATTATAAAAGAGAAAAATCACAATATCTGATTGTCATGACATCATAAGTCTAACAGCTAACATTCTCAGACATCAGAGTACTGATATGACCTGTGAGTCTGACTAGATCAACAAGTAATCAAGATCTGATCAGAGTTTCTCTCACAACTGTTGCAATAACAAATGTGCCTTAGAAATACGCAGTTACAGCAATCAGAGAAAAATTTATATTAAGTATTCAAGAATCAAGAGCCCAGTTAAAACACCTATCTCCACAATGGTGACTTCAAACTTGATTATTTTCAATAAAACATCTAAACCTCAATTCTCAATAAGAAATTTAGTATGAAAGAAATAAAGTCAGACTGGATTGTAATAAGTGTGTGAGAGAGATATGTTGGTGATTTTTTAACTTGTTTTTTTTTTTTACAGTTGTGCTGAAGAGTAGCACTGTCCATTGTGATTTTCACTTAGCTGCAACTTAAAATATATAGTCATTTCAAATCATAATACCTCATTGAACCAACATTCACTAATCAGCATGGAGCACGTGTGCATGTTTTGAATGTGTTCGTTCTGTGCATTATTGGAAGTTGTATGTTGGGTCAATGCAATGGATTTAAGTTGAAATAACATTCTCTCATTTTATATTGTTTGAACTAGGTTATAACAACAAAATTAGAATTACAGGTTGTATCAGATAGAAAAACCTCCTTAAAGCAACAACTGCACATGCTTTAAAATGCTTTAAAAGTAGAATAATCATAGCAGGTTTCCTCCATTAGTCTGTCCATTTAAACATCTGCGTTTAGCTTCAAATGGTGTCTTTGGCGACAGTATTCTATACAAATGATTTGCATTCCGATTCTGACATGCAAAAGCACAACAATACATTTCTTCACTTATTCCATGGATTTTTCCTGTTTCCCTCCACTTGTCACCAGGGTTTTTCCGACACCACATCGCGTGTGCAGCTGCAAGTGACGTAACTGTGACGTCTAATCCAAATTGGTCTATATAAGTTTGGTTACATCTGATAATAGCATTATGGGCCAACAATTCATGGTGATAAACGGCAGCAAGCCAGTCTCCATGTTGAATAGTGAACCATCACAAAAACGTGTTAATCTCCAGATTCTGAGCTGTTTATTTGAATATTTTCTCATTAATACAAATGGTTTGCTTGTGGCTACAGAGCAACCATGGCAAAAAAAAAATCATATGAGGTCACACTTGCAAACATGAGTGATGGAATGCAGCGGGACGTTCTACAGTGTATCCGTATGGCTGCGTATATGTACAAAACAGAAAACGACATTGCTAAATACTTCGCAAAGGTTAATATGAGTTCCTTGGTTTACTGGGTGAATGGGATGTCTCAAGTTTAGGTTTATTCAGTATTGTGAAAATTGTGAGTATAGTGGATCTTTAATACTGTATCTTTCCTTACAGGAATTTGACAGAAAGCATCAACCCAGCTGGTGCTGCATTGTGGGGAACTTTGGAAGCTAGTTTGAAAGCAGCTGTTATGTCTGCTTCTATATGATGGCAACAGATGTATTCTGCTCTTCAAGCGTTAGTTGAGCAACAACAAGTGTTCAAACATTTTATAATAAAGTGCTAATGCAGTGCAACAAACTCAGGCTCTTATTTTAGTCATGCTATTTAAGTTGTGGTGGCATACACAGAATAAATCTTTGGCTGTTTGAAGAAACTTTTTTTTATTATTTATTGTTGTGACATTATTTGCTTTCTAAAATCCTACAGGGATCGATTTACTGATTGTCTTTGTATGTAAATATTAAATGGCACCTTATATCTGTGATAGCATTAGTATTGTAGACTTAAAAATAGAAATTTACATTTAGTTATTTAACAGATGCATTTATCCAAAGCGATTTACAAATAGAAGCAAACAAAACCAACTAAAGAGCAACAATATGTAAGTGCTGCTGACAAGTTTCAGTTAGACTCAGTTAATAAACAAAAAAAAATAGAAAAAGAATAGAAGAATAATAGGAAATGTAGTGTCACGATCGCCACCGGAGGGCACCCTCTCCCAAGTATTAACCAATTCACACTTCACCTCCCATAACACCCCGTGCCTGGGCCTGATGACCTGCTCAGGTGCCTCCCATTAGCCTGCCTTTATAAGCTGCTTCCAGACGTTCACTCCCCGTAAAGTCTTGTTTGCTATTGCTAGATTTCTGAGCGTTTCCCTTGTGTTTTGGATTATCTGTGTTTGACCTGGACTATTAAAGATCTCCGATTCTCTGTCGCCTGCCTTTGGACCTATCGCTTTGTCTTCTGGACTATTGTTTACTCTGCCTTCTGCCTGCCCCGTCTACCGCTCGCCCACGGTTGACTTTTGGATTGTCTCTAGCTGTGTCCCAAAGTGAAGTGCATGGACTTCGAAGGCCACGCCTCCGAAGTACACGAAGGACCCTCCGAAGTGCATGAGACGCTCCACCTTCGCAGGATTTCCTAATTGCGCCACCAGGTGTTCCCGATTACCGCTCCTGTCGCATAGCAATGGTGCGAGAGGGGCGCTGCCATCCTGACAGGTTTAGACGTTTAAGTTATGGAGCCAGCATTGGTCATATTTGTTTTTATATTTTATGTTTTACTGGAGGAGATGGTGGGGATGTACCTCAGGCTTGGCCAAGCAAATTACATTGTTTTGCTGCATCGTTGCCGGATTACCATTTTAAATGCATTCATTGCGTTTGAACCGACTAGAATAATGTAAAGATGCATATTAAAAAAAAAAATAAATAAAATAAATACAAAACCATGCACACAGAAATATATAACAGTTCAAATACTGACTGATATGTTACCGAGGTGCGATTTTATAATAGTTTATTGTCTTGATGGTGAACATATTTAGAAACCCTGATTTTAGGCAGTTAAGTAACCATAAAAATAAAACTCTGAATTTAAAAAAAAAAAACCAAAACTTATGCATTGTTCATCTCAATGTTCAGCGGTAGCAGAGTGTTTGACATGCCTTGTTCTACTGTCCACCGCACTGTCCACCGAGTCGCTGAGGAGTTCGCCATTCGCCACTAAGAGATTCACCTCCCCGAAGACCCCAAAACACATGGCGGCAGGGCTGGATTTAAAATTGATGTTGTTTTTCTAATGTTAAACCTAAGCTATGTTGTAAATAGTTGTAAAAAGTATTTTCAGTAACGTATAGAACAATTTTGTTTTAATGTGAAAAAAAAAAAAAATATTTACAGGACAAAAAATAAAATAAGCGTATAGAAGAGTGTTGTGAAAAAATTATAAGCTGCATTACAGAAATGTACACATTGTAACTTACAAATTGTACAGAATTAGTTCTCTTTTATTAACGTGAATATACAATACAAAAATACAGAATGTACAAAAATTATTCATTTCATTCTTAACTTGCATCACAACAATAAACTACAGAAATTAGGTTGTTTCGTTGACAAAGTGACAAAAAAATGATATTAAAAATTTGTGACACTTGCAGTCCTAAATCAGAGCAAATAAACCATGCCTGTTAACAACAACAGCACAATGAATTTCAGTGGAAAATAAAATACTCTATAACTTGCTTACTTTTATTTTTAAAGTCTTTCCCCAGCACGTTCACTTTCTCTAAAATAGTCCTACAACAAGAGAAAATGGAAACACTTATAATATAAAGAAAGGTTTGCAATCTTAACATTACAAAACATGACACAGCAGGACATGCATAAAGTGCCCCAACAGAACCCAGCAAGCAATAGCCGTCATTTCACCGTCTCGGTTAACTATAGTCCCGATATAGTCCGGCTATGTGTGACCCCCTTCTAGCCCAAAAACCTTGAATTTGGATACATGTCATTGTTTTGGCAAAATAACTTGTGAGATGTATGATATTCCATCACGTAAGCAAAGTGAACAGCGTTTACAATCTGTTTGATTTCATTTCTTTGACATGTTCTATGCGTAGTCTGTTTGTAGCCCAGATTTAGCTCGTAGTCAGACCGGCTATTTGTAGCCCACTCATAGTCAAATCTGATTCATTGTAGTTTTTGGACAGGCAGCGCATGAGATGGTTGATATACCATCATGTTTGCGGTGTCAATAATATCTACTAAGATGTCAGTGTCATTTAATGACATGATATATATGTAGCCAAGTTTTAGCGCTGAGCTGGATGGGCTATGTGTAGTCTGCTTTTAGCCCAACCGGCGAAATCGAGCCAATCAGTGTCTAATTTTAACAGCTTCGCTATAGCCCAGTATAAGACCAGCAATGAGCATGGCCAAAATAGTCTTAAAATTTTTATATTTTATTTCATTATTTTATAGCATTATTAAATAATGCATTATTAATTACGCCAAAATAATGCTAATTTAAATGTTTCAAAAGTTTAATTGCATTTAATAATATGATGTCATGCATTTCACAGGCTGTTAAGTGTAACATTCATACACATTATACAACATAATTTGACTTTCTTTCAATTTATAAATTATTTGCAATAACAATTCCAGACCGCTAGATGGCAATTGTCGCCCTACTGAGACGTGACTACTGGCAACGCGAGACTTGAAAGTTAGTAGAGATCACTGTCGCAAGATCCCGCGATAATTCCGCCGTTTTGAATTTTGTTTTTACACGAGAGAACACTAAGTTTACCTGTGGGAAAACAACGGGAAACAACAAACGATAAAGGACTTTCCTGCTTGGTCTTGGTAAGTATGTGTGTTCATTGTTTATCTGTACTTTATTTGTTATCATGTGTAGGAATCGTGACATTTTAGTGAAGGGAGCAGATCATAGATGATAGTGATCCCTATGGACTAGACCCCACTGTACAGCATGCATGTGATCAGAGGATTCATTGCAAAATTTTATAAATAATAGAGTAAAAGTTCATTTGTATGTGTTTACAAACTCACACTCAAAACAGCAAACAACAGAACAAAAGCTTTGATTAATCTATATTAATTTATACATTGAACACACATTCAGAAGAACTGGACAAATTGAGGAGGAGTTTCTACATCTGGAAAAGCTGTTGGAAAAAGAGGAGATCCAGGCAGCAATGGTGTAAAAAAAACAAACAAACAAACAAACAGACAAACAACAACAACAACAACAACAAAAAAAAAATCTCTCCAAAACAACATTTCCTCACTAGAGCTCTCATCTTTGACAAATTCAGTCATTTATTTTAACTATTATATTGAATTTATGACTGAACAATGGCTTGTTACATACAGAGAAAGCATGAGCTAATTGAATAGAGTATCTTTGTTATTGTACAAGTACAATAAGATTTAGGTTGAAACTTACAAATTGATACTAAAGCTCAAAAATACAAATTGTTTCAAATTGCAATATAAAATGTTCAATTATAAAAAGTTTGCACCAGTATTAAAATAGTGCAAATAGCTAAGATGTGCAATGCAGCATTAAAACCTAACCGGTACAATCAGAAGACATAATGTAAAAAAGCGGTAGGGGAGAATAATTATTCCATGTACATTTAAGGTTGATGTGTGTACTGGGTTACATTTTAGTTACAGCAGCTATCACTGTGTTGTTATGAAATTAGTTGTGCCAGACAATTTTGGACACTTTTAGACTGACGCATATAATATTACCTGCCTGACATTGGCATATATTATTCAGGTGTCAAAGTTGTGCAGAATTGAATGAAGAAACCTCAAAAACAGTGCCAGAAGGATGCTGGAAAGGTAAAGTCTTCAAAGTGTGCCATATTAATCAAACATTGTGGTGTCAATACTTACTAAGTTACAGCGCAAATCAGAAATGTAAAAAATAATTCCTTTACTGGTCATTTTAAAATGTCAGTGAACTTTGTCTGCAATTGTTAACCACCTCAATCTGTATTCTATTTTAGGGTTTTAAAAATTCCCTCATGTTCCCTCATATTCAGACCTTTCTCTCTCAGTTCTCTCTCAAAAAGCTTTTCTTATGCTATTTGTTTTTTCTTATTTTGCAGATGCAGTGATGACCAACTTGTACTTGAGTTGTACTTGAGGAATGCAGTTGGGAAACATTTTATACAAGAAAAAAAACAATAATTAATAATTTCCTTTGAGTTCACTGTTGGTTGTTTTATTTGTTAAAATAAGTAAACCAACAAATTGATTAATCTTTTTTTAATCTATTTTTTTTTTTTTTACGTTGTCATTTATCCGCAATGTTTTAATGTTAAGTGTGATAACATGCTCTTGATTTGTACAATTTATTTCTTTTAAATATCATAAGGTATTACATATATATATATATATATATATATATATATATTTGTTGTGTTTTAGATGTTTATATGTAGGCGTTCATTAGCTGTCTGTTTGAGGACTAGTCTATTCTAGGGCTATGTTTAGACGTCTATTAAATTTTCACTGACAGCCCAGTGACAACCTTATTTTAGCCTAGACGTCTGGGCTGCGTTTCAACGGCTAACAGATGTTTTTTAGACCAAAAATTGCTTGCTGGCAACTCTCACCCGTCATGTTCTTTGAATATAAATTCCATGGTCATCTGCGCGCAAGTGATTCTGGGATATGGTAGGGTGCGAAGTGTCCATCAGATGTACACTTCATTTTCCTGGGAATCGGAGACCGCATTTGAAGTGGCTTTCAAATTACGGCAGTCTTCGTCGCGCCGCGGTGACGCATTCGGCCTTGGAATGCGCACTTCGGAGGGTGCATTCTGAACTGGGACAGCTTACGTCGTGACGCAATCACCCTTCAAATTCGCACTTCGGAGTCCACGCACTTCAGTTTGGGACAGCCTTCGTCGCGCCGCTGTGACGCATTCGCCCTTAAAATACGCACCTCGGAGTACGCACACTCCACTTTGGGACACAGCTTCTGTTGTACCTAAAGCTGTTTCTGATCCCCGCCTGTCTGACCTTGAGTTTGGTTTTAATAAAAGCTGCAGATGGATCTGCATGCCTCTGACCCTTCGTTACATAGAGGGTCTTTTTTAAATAAAAATAAAACAAGTCAAAAGAATAGAGAATGCTAGTGTTAGAGGCAAATTTTTCAAATAAATCATGTAAAAATCAGATTGCAGGTAAAGTGAGACACTTTTTGTAAAACGTGTAGTTTAGATGCCTAGATGTTTTTTCTTTTCCTTTCTTTATTACTTTTGTTAACTTTAAGGTCCAGCTGTAATATTTCAGTTTGCATACACTCTATATAAAGTGTTATTTGCAAGAAATATACCAATAAACATTCTGAGGTCATGTACTGCAGACAAATTATTTTTCAGGTAAAGTAGGCCATCTCTTGTTCATCAAAAATTATTTTGCATCTTAACTAAAAGTACATGATTTATTAACACATATTATCAGCCAAACATATTTAACAACATATTTAACAAAGGTTATAAGTAAAATAAATCAAGTGTAAATCCACATCTAAATTCATGTGTTAAATTCCAAACAACTAAAAAGTGAAAATGTGAAATGTTGTGTTGGCATTAAATTTGATGAAATCTTGAAATCAGAATATTGATTAAAAAAAAAAAAAATACACACAAGCAACAACAAATAGGCAAAAAGATTTATAGAAGAAACATTTAAAATGGTACCCAAATGAAATAAATAATGTCTATGTTCTCTAAACACTTTAAAGGAGAACTCCACTTCCAGAACAACAATTTACAAATAATTTATTCACCCCCTTGTCATCCAAGATGTTCATGTTGTTATGTCTTCAGTCGTAAAGAAATTATGATTTTTGAGGAAAACATTTCAGGATATCCATTATTATTATTATTTCATTATTATTCTCCATATAATGGACTTCACTGGTGCCCCGATTTTGAACTTCCAAAATGTAGTTTAAATGCAGCTTCAGAAGGCTCTAAACGAGGAAGAAGGGTCTTATCTTGTGAAACGATCTGTCATTTTTTTCGAAAAATAAAAATTTGTATACTTTTTAAGCACAAAAGCTTATGTAGCAGAGGCTCTGGGATGTGTGTCCACGATGCTACGAATTAGTGATGGGTCGTTCTTGAGCGATTCGTTCATTTTGATACATAATACGTAATATGTAACATTTTACTTATATTTTGCTAAAATGAACGAAATGACTCAAAAAAAGATTTGTTCATTTTACCGAACGAGACTCAGGTCCGAGTTGGTAAAATGATCCGAACTTCCCATCACTACTACAAATCACGTCTAAGTTCATCATCTGTGTATTCCGGCTAAAAAAAAGTAGAGTATGGTGAAAAACTCCATCTTATTTTCTCCTACAACTTCAGAATCGTCTGACATCGTTGTACCTTTTTGATTGTAAACAGCATTTGACTTACTAGCACTTTCTTAGTCTTTGCGCATTTGCTTTGTAAACACTGGGTCTGTAGTTCCGTGCGACCTTTCGACTTGATTCAATAGTACGTAGCGTAGTGAACGAGCATCCCAGAGCCTGTGCTACACAAGCTTTTGTGCTTAAAAAGTATACAAATCTTTAATTTCTTCTTCGGCTGAGATCGTTTAGAGCCATTTGAAGCTGCATTTAAACTACATTTTGGAAGTTCAAAATCGGGCACCAATGAAGAAGAAAAGTCCTGAAATGTTTTCCTCAAAAACCATAATTTCTTCACGACTGAAGACAGAAAGACATGGACATCTTGAATGACAAGGGGGTGAGTAAATTATTTGTGAATTGTTGTTCTGGAAGTAGAGTTCTCCTTTAAATTTAAAGCAAAAAAAGTAGTGATTACATTCCCCAAAACACCTGTCTTAGCCAAATTCAGCTCAGTCATTTATACAAATGCTTTAGGATAAACTTTTTTCCAAACGTTTACAAACATACCTATTTCATATAATTTCAACACATAATTAAATAAAAGACACAAATACTGTATATTTACGTTGTATACAAGCAGTGACGTTTTAGTCATTGAGATGCATAACGAAAAAACGGTGATTAAGGTATACAATTGAAGGCTAAATTATGTAAAACAGTTACATAATTATATTCGTTATATTCGTGATGGCATCTTTTTTATATTAAAGAATTCCACCGCTCCACATAATCCGCTCATTATTAATGTATTTCTTACCTTTTTCGGTGGCGCTGGCTTCTGATGGAGAAGATTCATGACTGAGACGCGGCTCAGTCATAAATGAGTTCAAATGCTGATGTCAAACTCCTTAAAATTAAAGGAAAATAAAATGATTACCGCATGGCACGTTGCCCAAACTCCCGTATAACGTTAGCCAAACTCTGACACTGAAACATCTCTGCTCACTCCGACTGTTCGGTCATTTGTAACGTTAAACGCTTACGAAACTACTTTTAAAGATATATTTTATGTTATTTCAACAGATAATTAAGGAAAACAGTCGAATAACAAGCAGTATTTTAAGGCATATTGAGCACATAATCCAAATTTCAACTAAATTACAGCCCTAAAACCCAATTCATCCATAACTATATAACTCACATGCTTAATACTGAATGGATAAAAATGCTAAAACAAAGTATATTACTCAAAGTGTCAATAAAGAAAATGAAAAACGGCGTGAAATCGTTAGCCGATTTTAGCTTCAAGGCTAAATGCAGGAGTACATATGAACCAGCAAATAAACTAAACACTTTGCTTTATTATTACATACTTGGTTATATTTAAAGCATTCGACAATTAATCTGATCATATGTGATTTAATTCCTACCTTTTCATCGCCCTTTGGGTTGACAGCCATGGAGAAAAATGCAGTCCTTCTCACCCAATTCAAAATGGCCTCAGTCAAGATGGTGTTAGCAGTCTAATCCACCTCTGTTAAGTACGTTTTACTTAAATAGATCTCTTAAAGGCACACATCTGAAAAGCCTTGTAAAGATCACTCAATATTATACAAACAACATTTAGTTAAAAAACACGTTTGCAATAAATTGATATTAAGTTTGTTACTCAAAATTTTTAAAGTAAATCACCATACATCATTTTATTTGTTGAAAATATTGATATTTTCTTCTTACAATTACAATTCCACTGAGTCATTTTGTTGCTTTATTCTCTATATTGGTGTGACGAGTCGGCCTCCTCCCCTATTTATCATCATTATCCCCCCGTCCGGTAATCACCGCCCTTCACCAGGCTCCCGACGGGAGTGGACGGGCGCCGAAACCGCCAGGTCTGGCGGCGTGTGATGAGGCACACCTGACACGAATGAAGCCTCATCACTGCCGCTGTTGAAATGCCGAGCGCGCCTCTCCTCGGGAGACCGGTTTCTTCCCCGTGCATGCATGCTGGTGTCCTCGTGGGTCCAGGAAGGAAGCGTCGAGGGATCGAGCGCCACCGAAGGACGAGCTGCTGGACCCGCGGTCCGGACGTGAGCCGCACCCGTGAGACGGCCAGGATGCCGGGCCGTTTAATCTCCAGGAGGTGCCGTAGGCCAAGGTGGACGAAGCCGCTAGATGAAGCCGCCGCGGACCTCGGAGGGGAGCGCGTGCGACCGCTGGACTACGCCCCTTACCTGGACCCATCCCTTCTGAACACTGCCCCTCCTTCACGGAACCCCCATCACATCTTACGCACTTAATTGGCGAATCTCACAGCCAAATCAGAAACGCAATAAATTTAAGTCAATAAATGTTATGACTACTACAGTAAATGTTGTATTGTATTATTATATTTGTTTTATGTTATCAGTTGTGGAATCCAGCCATTAATTATACATGTGAGGCAATTTAGCCTGCTTTGAGTATTTTCATTTTATGCAACGTTACACTATACCATCATTATTATTAGTTAGTATTATAGGTCTGAAATATATATATTGTATTTAAACATCATATTGTACGTTTTAATCCCTGGAACACACTACAAACATGATGATCTCACAGAACATTAAGTATTGCTGTATATGTCATAACTGAATAATTAAAAAAAATTGGAGACAGTGGCTGTTTTAATTTTTTACATAATCATGTTTTTTTTTTTGTTTTGTTTACAGTCATGCTTTAATGGACATTAACATAAGACAATACTGCAAAAAAGTTTATTTTGAAGCTTTTATATTTGAAGAGTTCGGATGCAAAATCCTCTAAATCCGTCTGATGTATTTGTTTAAAATGAGCATTTCTTTCTGGCTACTTTGTATAGGTTTCTATGTAAGTACTGGTACTTCTGATTGGGCTGAGGCTGGAATTTAGAGAGTTTGAAGTGAAAGTATTTGATGGACGTATGCTATGTTTCAGGAGCATTCAATCATAATCTCATTTTTGACCGATATGGCTTTTAGCTGGTTTTGCATCTGAACTCTTCATTTATTGTCTAACATTCCCAATATTCTGATTCATGTCCTTACTGTAATTTTCTATGTTGGTATTAATTTAGCATTTATAATGCTAATACTTTCACTTAAAATAGGAATTTCAACCGAAACTGCTTTCTAGAGAGCAAAGATTTTGTGAAGAATAAATGAAAGACAAAGTATGTTTTTGATAATCACTAGTCCAGTGATTGTACGTTATTCTGTGCCGTGATCATTTTTTTATTGCAATAATAACAAAGATTACAGTACGTACAAAACATACAAAAATCCTTTCAATAATACACGATTTATGGTTTAATAGTTAACAGAAGTACAAAAACTTTTAACTCCTCTTATAATCAATGAAGCTGTCCATACACTGTATGATAAATTAATCTCTTACTTACATAGTTCGTACATCTGCACGTTGTTGCTTATGATGAGGGAATTCGCGAGTTCAATCTGATCAAACTCCAGGTTTCAGCAATGACTGTTCTGAACGCCTCTGATTGGCCACTGCATTCTAAACTCAGAGTCGTGTGTGATTGGTTATAATGCGCAACTCTGTAAAAACGCGTAAAAATAAAATATGATTTAACGTGAGCAGGTCTAAATGTAATAAAGCAATCCAATCTTTTCATTTCATTTTCACTAGTTGTATGTTTGAAGTATTATATTTTTATTGAAAAACCAGACTAAGATGACTAAGACTAAAATGTCCAGCAAACAGATATAAGTGGTTGAACATACTCTAGGCCTCAAAACTTAGAGTTGGGGTACTCGGACTCGAGTCCGGTCTCGAGTACAATTTTTAGGCGACTCGGACTTGTCACGGACTCGGATGCATTTTTACTCGGACTTGACTCGGACTCAAGCCTTTCGGACTCGGAAAATATCCCGAGTCCGTCCGAGTCCAGAGACAGTTGACGGAAATGTCACTAACAGCAGACTGACTCGACTGATCTGCACATCGCTGCACACTTATATAAGCTTAATCGTTCGTGCTTTTAAGCCAAAGCCACGCTAAAAATAATAACGTTAACTGACATCTGGACGTGACTCCCCACTAAACATTGGACGTCGGATAGACGTGCAGATCATGTCTATATTGGGTCCGTCGGTCCATGACCAATTATGGACATCTATTCGACGTCCAAACTAGGTCCACTATTTGGACGTCTATCCATTACCCAACTTGGACGTCATTTGGACGTCTATGGCAGTTGCAGTAAATGTGTTTTACAAAATAGAGCCTATCAACATGATTATATATATGAATACAGATTATTTATAAACAAACAAGATTTATTATCTGTATTACTATTTATTTATTTGGTAGCCCATATGTTTTTACAAAACAACCCCATCAATGGACGGAAATTGGACGTCCAAAAATGACATGGAAAAGACGTCAGTACGACGTCACATTGCGCAGTGGGAAAATCAAAACGACTGTGGTGGTCGGTGCCACGGTGGGCAAGTGACGTAACCGGTGTTGCAGAACACCAACTATGGCAGCAAGCCTGTTCTCCGCATTAGGTAAGGTTATGTTTTTTTGTTTTTGTTTTTGTTTTTCTTTGTACAGCAGTCATTGTTAATTCTAAATGTATTTGAATGTAGAATATGTTACATAAGTTATGTTACATAAATATATAAAATATAGAATCAGAATCAGAATTAGCTTTATTCGCCAAGCGTGCGCAAACACACGAGGAATTTGTTGTGGTTTTTTAAGGTGCTGCTGGTACATACATACATACATACAACATTTAAATAAAATAAAAACTTAAAATAAATAGTAATGTATGAATCTGGAGCAGATGATTTATGTACAGATTTGTGCATTATTTCTCTATATACAGCTATATAAATAAGAGATGTGCATGAGTATTTACATAATAATACTACAGAAGTTTCCATAATAATACTACAGAAGAAACAAGCAAGTTGTGTCTGGGGTGAGTAGGGTCTTGGATGATGTTTCCTGCCTGTTTCTTCATTCTGGAGATGTATAAGTCTTGAAGATTGGGCAGGTGCACACCAATGATCCTTTCTGCTGTCCTAACAGTCCGTTGCAGTCTTCTTATATCTGATAAGACATGCATACATATATATATAAAAAATTCTGTTGCTGGCTCGTCTGCCAGTAGGTGCCCCCCCACGCATAAAAGTGCAAATCCACCTATGGCCCTAGTGTATTCCACATAGCTATTATATAGCCTTCATATGCACAGGATACATAAATAGGCCTAGTGAAAACCGTAAATATCAAAAAGACAATCTAAAAACAGCTCTGTTTGGAGATGTGATCTGTACAATAACAGAAAACAGATCTGAGAGAAAGTGTTTAACAGGAAATCCAGCAAAACCAACAAAATGTTATTTATGCTAGCAGTGTCCATGACAGTAATTGATAATGGAGATAATATTGTTTGTTAAAGTCAATATTTAAAGACAGCTGAAGTGTTTAATGTGCAGGCATGCAAAGATTGGATCTTTAACAACAAGAATACATGGCTAATTTGTAGATGGTTTTAACCATGGTTAATTTTCGTAAGGGTGGGATAGTAAAGTGTCCATCCTATGCATACTTCAGAATCACACTGGATAGGTCATTCGGGTACATTTTGCCTACTCTTTTATAAGTACTGTGAATTCGGACACACTTCTTTTGTCACATACTATTTTATGCCTGCTATATAGTAGGGAAGTGTGTGATTTTTTAGATATTGGGAACAGTTTGTCCATTTCTGATTGTTGGGAGGGCTTGAATAAGTGTAATTTTTTACACCTTTTTTTTTTTTTATTATTAAAGTGGAACTTTAATACTGTGTACTTCCCTATAGGAATTTGACAGAAAGTATCCTACCTGGAGTTGTGTTGTGGGGAGTTTTGGTAGTCGTGTGAGTTGGGGCTGTTATGTCTGCTTCACTGTTGGCAGCAAATATATTCTGCTCTTCAAGCCTCACTGAGCAACAGCAACACACATTTTTATAATAAGATGTGGTGTAAGGACTTTGTTAAATAAACTTCTATTTAATTTTTTTAATTCTGGCTTATTTGCTTTCTATGTCAAAAACCTACAGGGATCTATTTAAAAAGTGACCACTGATATTTATCTCATTTTATGTCTGTATCTGCTATGTTATAAAGGTCTTACTGATTTACATTAAAATCTATGAGAATTTCATCTTACTTTTTGACATCTGCTGGATCCCAAGTATATCGGCACCATCTGCAGCAGCTACAGCAGAGGATATTAATCAATCTGATCATTGATGTCAATTATCACTTGTTTTGCATAAACATGCCATAATTTGTTGAGTGGTGATTTTGATATACTGCTGACCAGCCTGAGAAACTTCAAGATTAACTTAAAGTTTTAAAGACTTAAAGATTTAATGCATGCATTTTGTTGTATTTGTGCTTATTTGGGCTGGTTAGTAAAATTTGCAATCACTATGGCACGTCCGGTAAGAATGCAAGTACTCAGATGTTTCTTCTCTAACATTTATTCTCCATTGTAGATGGGAGTACACAAGGGTGTGTGTATGGTCCTGAAAGTATACATACAAGAATTGTAAATAAGAGAATTAATTATTACAATAAACATTCACAACCATATTAAGTCACTGTATAATATTAGTCACTGTATAATTACAATAATCAACATTATATACAGCCTTGCTCCGAGCGGGGCTCGAACCCGCGGACATAACGTCATTAGCGCCATTCCGGCTGCCTTTTGTAAACAACATTACGATGCAATTTAGAACGTGATTCTGACGGTATTTATCCGCACTTGTGCAAATAAATATATAATCCACATCACGCTTCTAATAAACTGGTAAGCAGTTGTCCAAAACACTCTATTACATTACTCACACAGGAAAACATGGCGATTGCTGGGATCGCGATCATGGTACTCAAGCCTACAGTACTGCCGTTAACCTGCAGTCCGTGACTATCTTTAACAGCAACAATATACAGTATATTAACAATAAAGATAAGAACATTTGAACTTACTTTTAGCTGCACGCACAAACTGGAAATAAACTTTGTGGAGAACACTCATTTGGCTCCGCACTGAACTCTGCTGCCACGCACTTCTTTTTACTGTCTAGCGGAACTACTCCCAGATTAAGCTTAAGCTTTACTGATTCGTATTTTGAGCTGTCAATCAAAGAAATCCACCAATGACTTTCACTGTCCGTTATTAGTTTTCATCCTTCAAAACACATTTCGTCTCAAATAAACAAAATTACTATATCTAAAATCTAATATGTCATATTACAAAACTAAATTCTAGAATTCACAATCATTATTACCATCTGTGGAATGAAGCGTCCTGTGCTGGTGGACAGTGAGGACGACATCTTTGATTATATCCAGTGGAAATAAAAGGAACTAAAGGACCGCGAATAAAACAAATAGAGACAAAATCCAACCTCAAAGTGTGTGTGCTGCTCGTTTAGCTCATATTAGTGTATTTTAAGAGTAGAAGAGAGATTTAGAGAGTGATGTTGAGTGTGTTTAACATTTTGGTTTAAATCCAAGAGTGAGGTGAGAGAGAAACAATGTCACAGGCATGTAAATACTGTGAAAACAGATATTAGATATTTTTCAACATACTCAACACTGCTATGCAAGAAACTGAAATCAATGATGATTGTCTGTGGTTATTTAAAATTTATTATGATGTTACTGGGATATTTTTATTTAGATGATAGTGTACCATAATATGACACAAAACATTCTTTTTTCATTTCACAAAAAAGCGACAGTGTACATTAATCAACTTTCATGAATGTAAATGTACCCAAATTAGCCTGAAGCCAGAACCGTCACCATACATCATACATCAATGGAAAGCTTTTTATTCAGCTTTCACATATGTGGCCCTGGACCACAAAACCAGTCATAAGTGTAAATTTCTCAAAATTGAGATTTATGCATCATCTCAAAGCTGAATACATAAGCTTTCCGTTGATGTATGATTTGGCCGAGATACAACCTGGAATACAAATCTGGAATCTAATGGTAAAAAAAGACTGCAGACTCCAAGACTGCAAGTGTGGGTATTTGGACAGGGCACAGATGTACCAGAGAGGGAGAAGCTGTTGCCCTGTAATCCACTGATTAATTCTCCTTGTTACAGATTAAAGAAAAGAACTGGATCTCATTTTTAAGTGGTCGTATGGTCCTTGTGTGTGAGTGTGTCCAATCCAGACATTCTACATGATGAATACTACAAAACCCAGGTCTGATAGTAAATGTGACGCATGCCATTTGTTTTGTTTTGTTTGTGTATGTTTAGGGACCTTGAAATTTTGCAGAAATGATCATCTCTTCAAGCATGTTGCAGGGTATTTTAAAAGAAGGAAGGAATGCTGTCACGTTAGAGGTGGGAAGATTATAGGAAAGAACAGGTGGAGTCAGTTTTTACATTACAGATTACATTAACAGATTAACACAGCTGGAGCGTCACATACACCATGTCTGTACAACCACCGTATAAACAAGACAAAGTGAGAATTATTCTTCTTAGTATTTAATTATATTTTGTATAGACCAATTCTGTGTTGTTGTTTTTTTTGTTTGTTTGTTTGTTTTTTGTGTGCTGGTGGCAGAAAATGTTTCAAGTAGTTTGAAGTAGCCTAGCAGCCTATGGAAGCCATGGAATAAAAAAACAAACAACATCAACTTGACTTTACACTCTTAAAAATAAACGTGCTTTGCGTTGCCATAGAAGAACCTTTTTTGTCTAAATGGTTCCATAAAGAACCATTAACATCTGAAGAACCTTTTTGTTTCGCAAAAGGTTCTTTGTGGCGAAAGAAGGTTCTTCCGGTAATAAAAAGGTAAGAAAGAGATGGTTCTTCAACCCTCTGGACCTCTTCGGTCATTTTTGAACGAAAAAATATACATTTTGAAATTTTAAAAATCGTAGTGAGTTTTAATCATCACAATGAGATGACACTTGGTGACTTTTGTTGCATTAGCTATGTGAACAAAAATCATGGACATGATTAGGATATGGTAAAGGGTCACAAAAAAACAAACAAACAAACAAAAAAAAAAAAAGAAAAAAAAAAAGAAAACTCAGAGAATCTTTTGGTGGTACCACCCAGCAGGCACACAATGTCATATGACGTTAATATTAGGTTAGATTTAGGTTGTGACGTCAGGTGACCAAAATTCAACGTCTAGCCAGCATCTACAACGTTATTTTGACGACAACGTTATTTGACGTCCAATAACGACGTCAAATGATGTTGATATTTGGTTGATTTTAGGTTGTGTTGAAAAGTGACCAAAATCCAATGTTGAGCCAACATCTTAAACCAACGTCATATTGATTATAAATACTGACATTTATTCGTCAGGTATGGCAAACAAAATCCAACGTCTGATAGACGTCATAGTGGTAACGTCCACACAACATCAAGCTTGAACATCATTAGACGTTGATATTTGGTTGTTTTTAGGTTGCGTTGTCAGAGGTGTAAAATCCAGGTTCGGTGAGTAAAAGTCCTCCCCAGTATTTAGTTCCAATCACCGGGATTTGCTAATTAGCACAGTTTTTTTTAACCAGGAGGACAGAGATTGGACCAAAACATTTCTTTCTCAAGTCTCAAGGCAAATCCCAAGTCCTCAAAGAGTTAAAGTTAATGAGATAACTGAATGATGATTGTGCATTAGTGATGAACACCTGCTGTTATTACAGAGGATCATATGTTGACGTTTTACTGGTTAAAATGATGTCACCATCGTGGAGATCAGTATTTGCTCTAGTTGGGCTCTTGACCCTTGACTCCTGGGTTAGATCTTTCTCTGTTACAATGCATATGTTGTTGTAAAGCAGTGAGATCAGAGCTTTCATATGGTGAGATGATCATCAAGAGCTTATATGAACACATACAAAATAACTTTCTTTACTTCTTATGTTAAGATTTTAAAACTAAAATCAAAACTACCGCAGGTTAAGCACCTATAATGTTCTTCTAACAGTTATAGTGAATAAATTTAAAACTTGTATAATGCATGAAACATTTTTTAACATCTGTACTACTTAGACACACACAGACATCAAGAACCAGCATATGAATCTCAGCAATGGTGACAATCAACAAAACGCTTCATGCTGCAAAGCATGTTGGGTAACAGCATAGTAAACACTCCCATCATGCACTGCAGTATGACTAATTACTGTCACCACTGTTGAGGAGCGTATGATAAGTGTTAATGTCTTAAAGCCTGAGCTGATGCAGTTTTTTCTTCCAATACTGAAGCATTACAGTGATGTTCGTTTAATAGGGTTTTTTTTACTGCAGTTGTACAATAGCTACATGTAACTCAATAAATCAAAGAGAGAGACCTCTTCATGATGCTTATCCAAATGAGTTCTATGGAGAGAGTTTTAGCTAATCTGCTGCTGCAAGCGTTCAATTCAGCATTGCACAAATGTTTGCAGTAAAATAGTATTGAAATTACTTTAAATTACTTCAAGAGTCAAGAGACAATCTAAAGCAACCCTTGACCACAATTATGGTGACATTGTGTTTTTTTCTTGACCAATAAAACATCAACATCTAAACTTCTTATAATTCTTAATAAGAGATTCTGCAGACATGAAATAAAGTCAGTCTGGTTAGTAATGAGTGAAGCTGGTGATGCTGTTTGTGGAGATGTTTAATCAGATTTTGAGAGATGATTTTTTTAGTTCTTGTTGTTTTTAGTTCTTTAGTTCTTTTGTAGTTCTTGTGTTTCTCTTTTGCTGCTTGTTAACAGCAGATGTTCATCACTAACACAATCATCATTCAGTTATCTCATTAACTTTAACTCTTTAGGGGCTTGGGATTTTACTTGAGACTTGCTTGAGACTCAATAGGAAGGACTTGGTCCAATCTCTGTCCTCCTGGTTGAAAAACTGTGCTAATTAGCAAATCCAGGTGATTGGAACAAAATACTGGGGAGGACTTTTACTCACGGAACCTGGATTTTACACCTCTGTGCGTTGGAAAGTGACCAAAATCCAATGATGATGAACGTGTTGGGGGAAAAAGAAAACATTTTAATTATTTGTTAGTGCAAATTAATGCTTTCTTCTCAGTCAGTGTTGGCTGAAATGATGAAGTTGCCAATGCCGACACTGCACTCGCCATCTCCACATGAATTTGTCTTTAATAAAGAAATGTACCTTTCCATTCTGACTACGTAATGAAAGATTTTCTTTTCTTTTTTTTTTATTTGGTTCGTTTAATATACATTTCGAGCTTTCTATGGATTTCTTTGTGAGGCAAGTAGCCGATTCATTGCTGTGACGCGCAGAGACAGCAGAAAGTGCACCTCGTTTGTTTTCTCCATTTTAAAAAAGCACCTCCTTTTGGTATTATCGTGCTTGGTAATAATCAAGTTGCGTATATTCAGTGCATATTCAAGAAGCAGCTGTGGCGACGCCCGAAACAGCAGCAGAGACCGGGAATGTGGAATTCTCTCTTTATTTTCTTTCTTTCTTTCTTTTTCTTTTTTTCTTTTCTTTCTTTCTTTCTTTCTTTCTCTCTCTCTCTCTCTCTCTCTCTCTCTGTCTCTTTCTGTCTTTCTTTTTTTCTTGTTTTTACTTCGTACATGCTCGCACCTGTTTCTTGTGGTTTCTCATTAAAACCCATATAAGTTAATAGTGTAAATTACATCACTAATGTCGTAGAATAGCATAGTTTAATACAGCGGGGCACATTGTAACGCAGTGTTACAACTTTCCCCGTCTGCGCGACTGGACTTTAAAACCGGTTATTGGCTTCTGCTTGATCCAGCGAACCATTGAGGAGCTATCTAAACTGATAAATAACAGATTGGAGATTAAAAAATAGCAGATTTGTCTAATTTTAAATTAATACTAAAAACTGAAATAAAAAAAAAATGTACTTTTACTATGGTAAAATAAATATTCAGCCATATCTTCAAAAGGCTTTTGAATTTTGGCGCACTTTTTTCCCCTCTATATAGTGTTGATATGGCAACTAGTAAATACTGTAAATTTGGTTATGCTAGCATGTGTGAAATATTTAAATCACTTGTGTTACAATTGACCCCACGTTAGAATGTGCCCCGCGGTCCCCTATGTAAACTTACGACTTAAATAAAAATGTGCGGAGCGTGTGTCGCGAATAAAGTGAAAATTAAATGAAAAGTCAAGTGTCTATTGCGGCATTACATTTTTTGATTGTCGGTGGCCGTCTTGAGGCGTGAGAAAGGTTCGGAAAATAGCTCAAAAATTACGAAATAATTTTTACAAGTTGGACTCTAAAATGAGCGTAGTATGGCAGGAAATCTGGTCATTTTAATATGTACATGGGGTCATGTGTTAAAATGGAAGCGTATGCGTTCAAATTAATTAGAACAGTCGGCTGCTGCATTAGCACAGCTGCTAAGATTAGCCTACCATTTACATTAGCCTAAGCTAACTTCTAACTGTTGTAGTTTTGAAATACATAAATAAATAAAACCGTTTTAATCATGTTCACGTGGCTGATGACAGCTTTACAAATCACCCAACCCAGTATCACGTGATAAGCGTGATCATGTAAAAGTCAGCACATTTACCATATTTTTACCATAGCAACTGTTGCTTGACCATATTATGTGTATGTGTAGCCGATTCACAATAACCACAACGTTTACCATGGTTTTACATCAGTAACCATAGTTTTTCTGTGGTATTTGTAGTTAAAGCACAATAAACACAACGCTTACCATGGTTTTATGGTGATTTTACGGTATACTATTTGTAAAGCACAGTAATTACAATGCTTGCCACCTTTAATACCTTTTTTTTAATTTTCTTTTTTAAGTAATTGTAATTTAATATTTTTTCTGTCTTGCAGTTACATCAGATCACTTACTCTTTAAAGAAACATCTCTTGTAAATTGCCATCACTTGTTCCTTGTTCCTATTTTATATATGTATATGTAATCCATAATTAATTTACACATAGTTTTGCTCTCTCTTTCTGTGGTCCATCATGACATTTTTATAATCTCATAATTTTGACCAATTCTGTCAGAAAGCTGCTAGAATTAACAGGGATCTTGAACTTGAAGCTCCCAGTGCTGATCTTGAAGAAGCTGCCAAGGAGGCTGAACAAGTTGATTCAACCTTTCACAGTAATGTTAAAGACATTTAGCTATAAGTGATTTGCTTTAAACCAGAACCAGGAATCAGAATTGGACTTGATTCCAAAATTTTTGGAATTGAACAACCCTAATAGCAACCCTGCTATCCAGTCTAATGTATACTGCTTACAAACAAAAGAAAAAAAATAATACACAGTAATCCACAGCTACACGAATCACAACAATCCAAAGTGAACACATGCATAAATACACATATATAAAATAATGCAACACCATTAGTTCTCTCTCAAATAACTAATAATAATGACCAAACAACAAATAGTTTAAATTAAGTCAGCATCCAGCAAATCCAATAATCCTATAAATGCATAATTTATTCATGCTGCAGTGCATGCTGGGAACTCACAAAGCATTAACATTTCAACAATATGGAATTCTTTGTTCAAACAACTGTGTTTGACTAGTTGGGACAACATTTGGGGCAGTTTTGTTGGTCTGAAAATGGTTGTTTCTAGAAAAGAGCATTGTTTAGTATTACTCTCTGATGTGAAAATTATAGGATGATAAATATTTAAGGTAAAAAAAAAACACACTGCACTCTTACAGGGAATACTGATCTCTCCACAGTTCTCAAGTGACTTGTAATTGTCAGGTTGCCCAGGGCACCAGTTGGTGTAGTCATAGGGAGTTCCATCATTCCACAGCCACTGTCCATCCTAAAGAGCAAAATCAGTTATTATAAGAGTGCACTCAAACTCAATAAAGAAGGTCATTTAGTTTGCCTTCGAAGAAGTTCAACCATCTTTATTAGAAATAATAAGTCACTTTAGGCTGCACAACTTACTTGTTCACCATCATGAGCACCCATCCAACAACGTGTGGAAGAAGGCAACAGACTTAACAGAAAATCATTCTCCAGCTTATTGTGCACAGAAGCGAGATTTGCGTCCAGACTTTGGCAGTTTTTCTAAAGATATAATTTTATTTCATTATTATCAATACAAAATAGTCTTTTTTTTTTAGCAAAAAGTGTAAATTGCTTTTTTAGTCAAAATCTTCTTTGATTTATTGTTTGCTCAGTATTCGTTTTCTGTCAAATTTATTTGAAGAAAGGAATTTTTTTTACTTAATAAAAATAAAGAAAAATCACTTTACCTCTGCTGTGATCCAATTAACCTGCTGAGAGAAGAACTTAAAGCATCGGACTCCAAAATTTGTCCATCCATAGGGGCATTTTTCAACTCTATCCACTGTATCCAGTATAAAGGTTAGTCTTGTAATATTCACATTATTACTCTTATTATGCAAATAATATAATAATACAATACTGTATTTTTTTCCTACTATCCCTCTCCATAAAGCTATAAAATGCCAAAGGTTTGGCAGAACAAGCTTTTAAATGGAATATTGAGGGTTTATTTAAATAAATGTCTTGTTTACCATGTGCATTCCCCATGGAGAACACAGTGAAAAGAAGCAGAAGACTTCTCAGCATTGCCATGATGAACCTGAAAATTAATAAACAGGATTACTTTAGTGGATTCTCAATGTATTTTAAAGACAAAGTTATTCAGTAGGTGTCTGTGCCAAAAGCTCACCTTGGTTTTCAGATTGTTGAGGAGATTGTTGCGGAGATTGTTGCTTTCAGAAACTCAGAGGAAAATTTTGTGAAGTTCCAGAAAGAGCCCTGCTTTTATACTTTATTTGATGTCAAGTGTGTATATGTCACAAGGATGAAACAGGATGTTATTTGATATATGTACTTGTGTGTTCTCACTCACTAAGACACAGTTTGCTCTGTGATGAACTTGTGATGCAAAACCCTAAACACAAGAAAGCAAAAGTTAAGCACAACTGCAACACGGCTGTTATCATTTACACACAATAATTCAAAATTCTTCACACTTGTTTTTAAATATTTAAATGCACAAAATATAAGCCAGTTGAAAGTGCACAGAAGGCACAGGTGCATCTGTCAATCTGAGAGGTACAGAAGAGTGTGAATAGGAGTGTGAAAAAAAAAAGATGTTGCGAGTGTCACAGACTGTACAAATACATAATTTTCAGTTGCAATCAGATACACTTTCCTTTATTGCAATATCATACTTCTGCACCTGAATGCAACATTTCTTTGTATAGCTTAGAAAAATAAAATACAAGACACAAGCAATCAACTGTTTTAGGAGGTCCATCTGCAAACGCGTTGCAAATGAATCCCCTTTACAATACACTTCCTCAATATAACAACATTTGGTTTGAGCTGCTTTCACTTCTCATATACGCTTTACATTTTAATAACCCTTAGAGGTGAAAGCAGTGGTTTGAAGCCTTAATGTCTCCAAATCTTCCATAACAGAATTTAATTCAGATTAAAAATCATTCAAAGCAATCAATTCCCTCAGTAATTTCATTATTCTTTTGTTAATATCCTCATTTTCTGATCAACCGAATTAATCCCCTTAGTTTAAAAATCATCCTCTGGTTCTCTCTCATCTTTGCCTCTGACGTTTCCTCCTTTCCTTTATATATATATATGAGAGAGAACCAGAGGAGCACCAGAGGATGATTTTTAAACTAAGGGGATTAATTCGGTTGATCAGAAAACAAAACAAACCACTGCTTTCACCTCTAAGGGTTATATCTAAGGCTGCCGCCCCCTTAATATAATGGCAGGGGAAACACTGCCACACTTTTGGCTTTTTTTCCTCAGAATTGACTAACTCACTATATAATATATAAAGATATATATAAGATAAAAAAGTCGTATAAATTTCTCCATACTAGGAGATATAAACTTACATATGCGAGATTACTGATTATAACTAAATTCAGCCAACCTGAAAAATTTTTTTATTGAAGCATAACAGTCAGTAGATTTCTCCATTTAGGTAAAATTGTCACCATTGTTGAGAATCATGCGCTGATTCTTGATCTTTGTGTGAGTCAAAAAGACACAAATGTTCAAAACATTTCCTATATTATAAAAGAGAAAAATCACAATATCTGATTGTCA
>VONZ01000656.1:275000-424668 GCA_012976165.1 Labeo catla | reverse complement strand
TAACACGCGCTAGGTACACTTCATCCGACTGAAACGCCACACCTGAACTAAATTATCCAGGACTTTAATAAATAGTCCTCTGATATCCCTTTTGCAGCGATGTCTGTGTTGTCCCTGCTCCATGCATTTCCACTTAAAAATAAAAAATAAAACATTGTATCGGTCCCAGGGGCCAGGAGGCAGTATAATGTGGTTATCATGTAATTAAAACTTAAAACAAACAAATAAAAAAAGTTTATAAGTATATCAAATACATCAATCTTATATTTAAAATATATAAAATGTAAAAATAAAATCATTTTAAAATATTTTACTGAAATATAATTTGAATTATTTAAATTAGCATTTATAAATTATAGTAACTATAGTAATAAACTTGGATCCAAATGCATCAAAATACACTAAAATGGAAGCAATTAAGAAAGTAAGTAAATAAATAAATATTCCCCAAAATACACATTGTAATATATTTGAAATAATTTCTCAACATCAAAAATGAAAGGCAGCTCATAATGGCATAGAGACGCTGAATTAAATCCAAATTCAAATTTACATTTATTATATGCTTTAATTCAAAGTTAATGCATTTCCTGGAAAACAAATCCATGATCTCAACTAAACCCTTACTCTACTGTTTGAGCTTCCCGAAATACGTTCTCGAAAGTAGGATGAACCATGATTCACTTGTTTGTGGACAGCTTACTGTATGTAGTAATAGAGTAGATTATGTTATTCAGTCAATGAAAACGTGCACTGTCAAAAAAAAAAACTGTGGCATTAACGGTAAAATACCAGCAACTGTTGTTGCCAGAACTTTACCGTAAAGAATATGGTAGCAACATTTTAGGTTTTACAGTCTTAACTTGAATTCACAGTAAAAAAAAAAAAAAATTAAAAGCATATTTCTTTAACTAATATAATGATAATATACCAACCCACTGATGTAGTAATATCTGTTTCCTACCTTTGTAATACACTGAAAACCACCAAAAGTAAGTGGTGATTAAAATGTCACATGGTGAACCAAAGCTCATCACAGGCAGCTTTTCTACAGTGTACATTGTCATTCAATGAAATAATGCAATAAACATTCATTTAACAACATTGCATGTCATATAAAACCCTAATATAATCATCTGATGAGAAAAAAACCTAAGAAGAAAAGTTGTTTTCAACAAAAAAACATCAAATGTGAAGTGTCATGCACAAAATTCTTAGAATGTCAAATTACGGTTTTCACTGTAAATTATACAAAGACTTTTTTTCACTTCCAAAAAACATGATTTTAACAGTACTTTACTATAAAATTACATTAAATGTAAATGTTAAATCACAGTTATGCACCGTATATAGTACAAAAACTTACTATTAACCAAATTAACAGGTTAACACCAGGGTTGAAACGAGTTGAAAGTGTACCGAGCCACAGAAGAGATACTGTTTTTCAAGCGCCTTCTGTGAGCGCAAATCGAGACAGAGTGAAAATGGACAAATGTGTTTCATTCATTCATTCATGAAAACGTACAAATGAGATTGTAGGAATTCATCAAATGTAAGCAGATTGTACAAAAACAAATAAGTGAGATTGTATGCATACCAAGTTTTAGACAGTCAGTGTGGTGTAAGTTGATCATAGAATGTACAAATTAGTATGAATTCAAATAGCCATCAATTTTTAACCGTCACTGAGGCATAAGCAGATTGTATGAAAACATAACTGAGATCATATGAATTAGCCACCAACTTTTTTACATCCAGTGCAGCAGTGTCAGTCATACCAGTGTAGGGGAGATACATGACACATCCCCAATGAGAATAAACACTTACACACCACTAATACACAGCATTACAAGAGATAAACAGGCAGGTGAACTAAATCAGTAACTAAGGAAACTAACTATGGCCCAATGAAGACTAAACTGAAAAGGTAAAATATGAAACCAAAAAACATGAACACAACCAGAATTAAACAAGACATAAGAAGGGTGGAGGGCTGAGGCATAGCAAGAGGCCCAGAAGTCCTTGGCAAAACCAGGGTTTAGTTTACTACTTTATTAATCCCACAAGGGGCAATTGCAGGGTGATGAGATACCAAGGTGTAGCCAGAGGGATGAGGGAGCCCAGTGGAGCATTAGTGATGACGGACCATGGTAGAACTAAAGAAGTGCAGAGACAAGATGGAGCTGAAGGACTGACAGGCCGAGGCAGAGTCAAAGGCCTGGTATCCTGTGGTGAAGCCAAGGGATCTGTCTAACAGAGCTTAGCTGGTGGAGAGGAGACCTGAGGCAGAGCCAGAGAACTGGAGACAGACAGTGGCAAAGCTGCGTGACACCAGGTGAGTAGGACGGGTCCAGCAGGGCGATAGGAGATAGCAGAGTGTACAGGTGACACAGAGGGACCGGATCATCAGGTTGCTTGACATGTCTTCTTGTGTCATTCGTTCTTTCCAGAATTCAGTGAGCCAGAGGTCCTCAGCTAGCTCTTGAGAGGACTGTCTCTGCAGCTCGGACTAAGGGCCTAGACCTGGTGATGGACTCCAAACTCTGGACGGAAGTGACATCTGGCTCTATCTCCAAGACAGACATGTTGGCAGCCTCTTGCTCCATGGTGGGAGGCAGCACTTGCATGTGGTCCGTGGTGGGCAGGCTGGATATCCGTAGTGGGCTCGGGAGTCAAGTGCTGTTTTAAAAGAGGGAAGCTCTTTCTTGTTGTCCGGGATTCTCTGGACTAGGATGATTAATCTTAGCCAGAGCAGGCGGGGAGATAACCGCTAGTGATGGAACATGTGCTGGAAAGTCAGAGTCCTTGATGGTGTTGTTCTCATCAATTCCCACGACGAAGGAGGATCTGCATACCCACAAGGTGTAATCAATAAACTTGATGAAAGGATGGTGATCCTCCCCCAACAGCAGCATCTGCCCAAGGACATCATCCTCCTTTCAGGATCTCATCATCCCAAGTGCGGCTTGTTGTAGAACAGTTGGTAGTCCTCCACATGTTCCTCCGGTTTCTGACCACTCTTGAGAATGCAGTCCTCATCAGTTGTGGTCTATGCTTCTGTCACTGCCATATCGATGTAAAGGAGATGCATAACACATAACTCACAGGAGACACTTTTAAGCTACTAAGAGAAGATACACAAAGAAAATAAACACTTACACACCACTATTATGTGACGAGCACAGGTAAAAGACTCAGCAGAAAAGGGAGTATATATACACAGAGTAAACAAGGGGACTTAATGACAGGCAGGTGAAATAAATCAATAACTAGAGAAACTACCTATGGCATGATGAAGACTAAACTGAGGCCCTGTCCACAGAAATACAGGTATTTTTGCAGCTTTTTCTATGTGGTTTTGCTGTTCATCCACACTCAATGCAGTATCAGGTCAGTAAAACAGGACCTTTTTGGAAACTCCTGCCAAGGTGAAGATTTTTAGAATCTCCAAAAAAAAAAAAGGTAAAATATGAAACCAAAATACATGAACAAAACCAGAATTAAACAAAACATAAGGTGTTTCTTGAGAGGAGGTACCTTTGGAGGTAGACAATGAAGATGTACGGTGGATGAAGGACCAGGACCAGGAGGAGCTGAAAGGAGGGAACACTATGGCGGTGCCAACAGGGAAGGAGCCAAGGCAGAGTCCTGATGGCTGTCTTAGACAGAAACTTGGGGCCCATCAACAGAAGTGAAGCTGTGTGAGGCAGAATCCTCCATGAAGCTGCAGAGACGACTGCCTAGGAGCCTGGAGGTCTGCTGAGATTTTCTGTCTTGTGATGTCAGAGTGCACGCTTTTTGATGAAGACTAAACTGAAAAGGTAAAATATGAAACCAAAATACATGAACAAAACCAGAATTAAACAAGACATAAGGTGTTTTTTTGGGAGGAGGGACCTTTGGAGGCAGACTGTGAAGACGTGCGGTGGACAAAGGACCAGGAACAGGAGGAGCTAGAAGGGGGGAACATCATGGCGGAGCCAACAGGGGAGGAGCCATGAAGCTGAAGAGACTGCCTAGGAGCCTGGAGGTCAGCTGAGATTTTGGCTTGTGATGTCAGAGTGCACACTTTTTCCAGCTTCTGATTGGCCAACATGGCTGTACGGTTAAGGCTACATTGCCACCTGTTGGCTTGGCATGCTCTTGACAGTGCTTCATAGCGTGTTTGTGCATTTTCATATGGACAAGATTTTTATTTTGTTTATTTATTTTTTTAAACAAAGGAGAAAAACTTTTTTTGTACTAGGCCTGAAAGGGCAAAATATGAAACCATGAAACATGAACAAAAACACAATTAAACAAGGCATGATCCTGACAAGCATTAGCTGATTGTACAAAAATGTTCAAATGAGCATATACCAATTTATACGAATTATCCACCAATTTTTAACTGTCACTGGGGTGTAAGCACATCGTATGAAAATGCAAAAGTGAGGTTTTACATGTACAAATGAGACTGTACTAATTCATATGAATTAGCCAACTATTTTGGCAATGGATTCTATTTACACTGTTAAAATAACAGGCTTTTCTGCTATTTATAATACTTATTGCAAACAGAGGCAATTATCTGCACCTCACTATTGTAGTACATTATAAAACAGTATGCAGTAATAACATATTGAGTGTAAATTATAGTTATAATTAGAATTATTATTATTGGGACAATAAGCCCTCACCCCAAACGATACTTTATTTTCAACTTTTCGATTATTCCCTTAATTTTTTCTTGAAAATAAATGCCTTTCTGTTATGATATGAGATTTGAAAAGGGGAAAAAAAAGTTCAACAAAAGGTGGATTCAAACCCAGGTCGATCGTGTCGAAAGGACTACCAACTGCACCACTACAGCTGTTACGCCCCATTCACACGAGGCGTCAGTGTTAACGCTTCTCATTACTTTGAATGGAGTGACAAACTGTATTGTGGATCCATCGTGTCACGCTATTGGGGTTGCTACGGCAGAAGCTGAAAAACCGTGCAGGCATCATCCATACAGATCGCCTTATGCAAATACCCTAGCGCAAACGCTAGCCAATCACGTTCATGCAACACCAGAAAAGTAAAGTGACTGGCTGTCGTCACTATGACAGTCGCGTCAGCACCAAACTTCGGATACTGCCTCCATCAAGCGTTAACTATAAAGCCCCGTGTGAATGGGGCGTAATCTAGCAGGCGTCTTTTGTAGTGCTGACTGGCCCAATCACACGTTGGTTGTTGGGCGGAGTTAGTGGAAATAGTCTCTGCCAACAAGGCAGGCTATTGGCACTTAATTTAGTTTTTACCATCACTGAGCTATAAACATATTTTACAAAAATGTACGAATGAGATTGTATGAATTCAGGCAGGGGGATAAGCAGATTGTGCATTTTGATTGTCATTGGGTGTTAGCAGATGATTGCTGTGAGATCGTGTCTTATTATGCTTTTCACTTTTTGAATTTTAGTCAGTGTGTGGTGTGTATGTTTGGGCATAAAAAAGATCTACAAAGTTAGAAATCTCAAAGTCCACTCCAAAATGAGATATATATATTTTTTTTAAAAATATTTACTTTTTTTTTTCAAGAACTACAACGAACGGCTCATTTGGACTATAGTGTTTATATCTGTTTTCCGGGTGTTGTGATGTTACAACACGGTCCATTAGAATATCATTAAAATAAATCCCGCCTACGGAAATTTGAATGGTTGGGGGGGTGGGTAGGGACAAGGTGGGGGATTAGCCTAACTTTAGTGATGCAGCACGGTGATCCACTTTTGGGACGCTTCAACGAGCCTTGGTACAGCTGGTATAAACACAAGCATTGACTAGAGTGGCCGCAATCAGCTGCGGTGGCCACGTTGGAGTCATAACACACTGCAGACGTGTGCAGTATAGGGGGTCAAAATGCATGCCAAGGCACGGCTGGCATAAACACAAGCACTGACTAGAGGGGCGATCAGCTGTGGCCGCGTCACAGCCGTAACGCACCGTAGACGTGTGCAGTGTGTGGTATGAGATTTATTTGTCATACAGTGTAGATAGTATCACTTATAACAGTGTTTTTTAAAATGCATAAACTTTCACAAGACTAGGCTATGCTAGTCTTGCGTAGCCAGACCTTCAGACTGTCTGCTTTGAATGGCCAAGACCCGCCCAAGAAGCCATTTGACTGATCGGTAAACCAATCACATTTTGTTTTGTGGTGTGTTATGTTTAGGGGCGTGGAAATGACGTCACAATAACAGACCAGTGTGTAAAACTCTTGGACATATTTTAACGATTCTATACCGCGAAATTTAAATATTTCACATATTTTTGAAAATCCAGAGTTGATACTGATAGGCACTCATTGTCACAGTTGTAAACACGACAGCTTTCTTCTTTGATAAGGGGGTTTGGTATCACGGCATCTTTGTTTCCAGGTGGAACGTTAAAGAACGTGACACACACGTCTCTTGGAAATCCTGTATAATTTAACCAGTCCGATGACGACTTTAAAACTCCTGAAGTGTTTCCAGATAAGTGTGCCATATGCATCAGACGTTTAGCCAACGTTCCGTGGGCGTGACGTCTAAGGCTAAGACTAGGCTAATCAGTGATGATGTTCTTTGCCCGTTTTCTGTAGCTGCTTTTTGAATAACTAAGGAAATGTAAGCATTATAATTAGTAACTTAACTGTTGTCATGTTAAATACTGTACAAATACTGGTTTTGGCAATGAAACTAAGTATGTAAATAATTAAATAAATTAGCACAATAATATCATGTATCGACATGTGCTGCTTTGGCAAGGGGCGTGGCAGTACTGAAACACAATCTAAGCTGTTCGCCAATCACAACGCACTGGGACAGCTAACCAATCACAACACACTTTGTTTATCAGAAGGCGGGCCTTCATCAAACCCAGAAATAATCAAACTATTTGTGCCAGGCTGGGGAGAAAGATCTCATAATAATGTAAATTCTGTGAAAAACGTTTTTCGAACCACCAAGCATGAGAGCATGTTCTAGTACACCCCCAAAACAAAATCACGACTTTGTGAAAGAGCACAATAGGACCTCTTTAAGTTAGGTAAACTTTTGAATAGTTTGATAAGGGCATTATTTGCTTTGCCTGGGCTTTCTGGGTTAATCTGAACTAAAACTGGGCTAAAATTAGGAGCGGTGTATTTGTTAGCGCATGGAGTCTTACAGAAGGACGTGTCTTTAGCTCCGTCCGAGGTGAGAGAGTCAAGTACCACTTACTGATGAAATCTGACTTCACCGCATCCACATGACTACATTAATCAAGAGACATTAAGCATTCAGAGACCTCTCGGTTGAGCTCACTAAAGCCCAGACAGAATGCCATTCAGAAGAAATGAACGAATGCGCAAGAACGCCGCAAATGTCTTTCCTGACATCTGTCGGGCAAAGGTAAAATCATAACATCCTCCCGTCCCGAAACTGATCTCATCTTAATCTGGCACACATAATGGTCTCTGGCTGAGCTTGAGAGCATTCATAAGGAAACATTTCACCTCGTGCATGTGGAGACCAGTGCTGTTTCTTGTCCCAGAAGCGTGACGCTGCCCCCAGTGGGCTGGGCTGGTTCTGCATGGATGGAGCAGAGAGGAAGGGAGCGTCGCAGTCCTCGCTTTCATCTCTCTTATCTCAAGCACAGAGATGTCTTTGAGCTAAAGGTAATGTTGGGCGTTAGCTTATCACACCCATTTGTTCCTTTTGTTTGCCCTTGATTGTGTGGAAAATGCTTCCCGTTGAAAGACCCCACATCTGTCTTGCTCATCCAAATGAGGTTTTATTTGTTATTAGTTATTACTTTTCCTCCTAGGTTTGTTTTGTCCCAACATAAAGCTGAAGTTTAAGCTCAGCAACACTTCTGTCCTTCTAAATACCAGCATGTGTCGACTGGTAGAGGCCATTTTAATCTGAGCGTGACTCATTCTACAGGCAGGATGACATTAGTTAAGGGGTAACAATTATCAGAGGCAATTAACCTTTAGAGGGACACCAATCTAGTAAAAGAGGACATGAAGAATGACCGTCCACCAATATAAATCCCATATATTGCGCCTTATATAAGATCATTTTCTAGTTAAATGATTGAAAGCGCATGTGCGATACCACCTCTTTTCTAGATTTATCCTACAATATTGTTTTTACCAAACTGATATTTCATAGACGTTCTAAATTTGCCGTTGTGCAAATATGTGATTGATTAATTAATTGACATACAATGTAAAATTACAGAAAATCTGTCCGTTTTATACTCGAGAGTGTGGACTAAGTGAATGTGTAGGTCCAGGTTGTCCATTGATTGAAGAGCGGACATTAATCACTCCCACACCTCTGCCAAAGGCAACATAAGGCTCCTCAGGCAGTGACGTAGCGGGGCGAGACCCTGTCATTCTGCACACAGCAGCATGTGTGGTCAGTGTGATAACAGACCGTCGAGCTCTTTTAGTCCTCTTCACTCACCTCAGGAGACGAGGACAACGGTGAGCCGCCAGAATGAAAGCGTGTGTGAAGTGCGGCAGCTGCCATTGTTTGCTCGTGTGACTCCTGCGGTGCACTGGCATGTCTGATAACTGACAGGCATGCTGGGAGGATGCTAATCACTCTGTCCTCAATAAGACGCGGCTGACAACAGCTGGAAAGAACAATGACGCCAAACAATAACAAAGCTGATTGGTTTGAATGAAGCTGTCCACCCACACATCCAAACCTGAGAGTGATATGAGTGCAATTTCCAGATTAAATTGAGAAAATTAATACATTATTGTTGTCGTTCTTCTTCTTCTTCTTCTAAAAAACAGTTAGCAGTAGTAGTAAGTTGTTAAAAATCATCAATATATTATTAATAACAATTAAAGCACAAAACACTAACAAAATAAACATAAAACAGTATTAATAGACTATATAAACACATTGCATTGCATTATATGGACGTTATATAAACACAATAATGGTAATAGCATTATTTATTTACATATATACATAAAGTATATTGTTGTTGTTGTTGTTGTTATTGATGTTGTTGTTAGTAGTAGTAAATTATAAAAAAATCATACATTGCCTATAACCATACATAAGTCAATATTAAATATTTTAAAAAAATGTATTAATAAACTATATAATACATTTATTGAATAATAATAACAATAATAATAATAATAATAATAATAATGATTTTAATGACAACAAAAATAGTATTTATTTATTTATTTATAAAGATGTTATATAAAAACCAATAATGATAATACCTTCATTTATGTATTTATTATTAATAATAATAATAATAATAATAATTATTATTATTATTATTATTATTATTATTATCGTTTTTGATGCTCTTGGTGTTGTTGTTAGTAGCTATAAATTATTAAAAATCTAATTTTGCCAATAACCCTACATAAGTCATTATTAAATATATAAAATAATTTATAAACTATATAGTACATTTGTTTAATAATAATAATAATAATAATTTCTAAATGACAACAACAAAAATAGTATTTTATAGATTGTATTAACTGCATTTTATTTATTTATTTAAACTATTGTTGTTGTTGTTGTTGTTGTTGTTGTTGTTGTTGTTGTTGTTGTTGTTGTTGATGTTGTTGTTAGTAGTAGTAAATTATTAAAAAATCATACTTTGCCAATAACCATACATGAGTCAATAATAAATATTTTAAAAATTGTATTAATAAACTATATAATACATTTATTGAATAATAATAATAATAATAATAATAAATTCTTAATGACAACAACAAAAAAGTATTAATAAACAGTATTAACTGCATTTTATTTATTTATAAAGATGTTATATAAAAATCAATAATTATAATATATAATATATATAATATATAATATTCATTTATTTATTTATTTATTAACTATTTTTATTATTATTATTATTATTATTATCATTTTTATTATCGTCTTGGTGTAGTTGTAAATTATTAAAAATCTAATTTTGCCAATAACCCTACATAAGTAATTATTAAATATAAAAAATGTATTAATAATCTATATAGTACATTTGTTTAATAATAATAATACTAATAATAATAATAATAACAATTTCTAAATGACAACAACAAAAATAGTATTAACAGACTGTATTAACTGCATTTTATTTATGTATTTATTGTTGTTGTTGTTGATGATGATGTTGTTGTTGGTAGAAGTAAATTATTAAAAATCATGTTTTAGCAATAGCCCTACATAAGTCATTATTAAATATTTAAATAAGTAGTATCAATAAACTATATAATAAATTTATTGAATAATAGTAATAATAATAATAATAATAATTTTACATAACAATTATTAATAATAACAAACACAACAAATTACAAAAACAGTGATTTGTTTTTAAGTAATAATACTAAGCACAAATTATTATCAATGTTAGCAGTACATTATCAATAAGCATTACTATATTATTAATAACTCAAATTTATTATTAAATATTTAATCTAGTAGTATTAATGAACTATACAAAAGACATTTCATTTTTTAAAAATATAACAACAACAACAACAACAACAACAATAATAATAATAATAATAATAATAATAAAAACAACTGTCATTTTCTAATAATAATAATAATAATAATAATAATTGCTGTTATTATTATTATTATTATTATTATTATTATTATTAGCTGTCATCTCTGAAACTGGAGTATGCCCCTATCAAAATCAAAGTCATGGGTTTAATTCTGAAGTAATTAGATTGCTTGTAAATTAAATCTAATAAATTCTAAATAAGAAATAATATATTAATTGGGTAATAAATTCAACATTTGTTTAATAAATTAAATGATTTATTCATAAATTGCATTAATTTATGCATATGCAAAAATGTTATAACTTAATCAACTCACATGAATTAAATTGCTAAAACATTGCTATGTCTTTGCTAGCTTTTCTATGTGATAGCATTGCAACTTGATTACATGCTGGTCAAAGTCAAAAAACCTAAACAAAGTTTAACATTTAACTATGAGCAATAGGGAAAGTGATACTTGACAACCCACTGAAGATAAATTCAAAATCATGGTGCAACGTTCACCTCCAAACGTGTCACTCGATATCGTCTTGCAGCAGGAGAAGGTCAAACCACATAGTCTTATCATTTTGATATCACCTAGCGTGCAATTACAAAGCCTGTTTACTCTCAAGGAAATTATAGTGAATCACATTGTGTTTCCGTGTTATGTTGCATAAAACATCTACATCTGCTAATATGAGAATTTCCCACGAAATGTCATTCAGAACAGTCCAGGAAGTCTGATAAAAATATTTAATATCATAATGTGAGATGTGTTTGTAACATGACAATTATATCCTTACTCTACACTGTCTATCCAATATAGCCCTAGGACAGGGATTAGCATTAGGTGCTTTGCTTTTGTCATAGAAAATCAGTGCTGGTTGGATTAAGCTTGTACTGTATTCCCATAAATGTAGGACTGATATCTTTCTTTCGCGTTAAATAAACAATATTGGCCTGAAACGAATAAGGCATCATTGAAGAGTGGCTTGATCAAATAATATAGTGCTCAGCTAGGACATGAATAGGCAAAAATGGCACACTCACTGACATAAACCTCAACCCCAGACACATTTTCCTCACATAACAGTTCATTTCAGTAGAATTTTTTGTTAGCATATTACTAATCTAACAATAAAACACTAACCTTAAAAACAACACAGCACACACACACACGCACATATGGGATAAAATAGGTTGTTTAATTAGAACAACATTTTATCTGTATTCCATTGCTATTAAATGACATAAAATAACGCTGACTCAGTATTTGGTCAAATTTAGGTTAATTAGAAGGCAAATGTTGCCATCCAGGCAAGCAGTTCACTAGGTTGTAGAACAAAGAAGCGCCTATAGTTGTGTGACAAAAGCTTTTTTTCATTTCAGACGACTTAAAAATTACATTATGCAAATAATTAATTCACTCTTTGTTGATTTGCACTTAATGAGTCAAAAAAAAAATTACTTAGCTTTCAAATTCTGTCTATTTTAAATAAAGCTAATCATGTCCAATTACTTCAGCAAACATTATTGTCCCCGGTCTTTTATTTTATGCTAAAGTTTTCTGCACAGCCATGTGTTTGCCATTAAATGGATCATTGATGTGATTGTACCCATTCTCAATCACAGCGCACTGGTAAAAGACAAAATAACATAGGGAGATCACAGTATGGCTACGCCTCAAACAGAACAACTGCCATACCCTCTCCATGTGGAAGCACACGTACTCTAAGGGCAAAGTTCTTAGTAAACCAGCACTTGCATTGTACGTCATGTTTTAGTATTGCGCAATGCTGTTCTTCCCCAGTTTTTTCATTGTAAGATGAATCTCTTTCATGCAAGTCATCACAGAATGTCATAAATTAATTTCCTGGACTTATTTCCTTGTGTCAGTCATCATTAACTTGTGTGTGTGTGTGTACGTGCAGTGTTGCTTTGAAGTCAAAATACCCTATGCCCAAGTCAAAACCCAATGATGTTCTGGTATATAGATATGGCTCATGACCTTTCTTCATATCCCTTTTATCGTTTTCCAGAAAAGAAGAAGAAAAAGAAGACTATTAGAAATGAAATAGCACACCTCTTCTCAACAATTTGAGTATCATTCACATATCCATGGACAAATTGATTTGTGTAGGAGTTCATCTGTTTATCTATCCTCCAAACCTCTTGTCTGCTATGTAGGGTCACAGGGAAAGCAGGAAAACACCCTGACAGATGGCTAGTCCATTACAGGGAAACTGAGACATTGACACTTGCACTCACCTACAAGCAATTTAGTGTCTCCACTCCATCTGACCTGCTTGTCTTTGAAATCAGGAGGAAACTGGACAGCTTCACAGAAAGGCCACTTGGCTCAGCCAGGACTCAAACCGGAGACCTTCTCGCTGTGAGGCAACAGTGCTACCCACTGAACCACATTGATTCTTGTCATTGGCACAACTACCGGTGGGAATGCAGGCAGTGGATGACAGCATTTGGATGGCGGATGAGTGACAGTGTCTAATAAAAACTAACAGCACTGTTCATACGAACCTTCCATTTTATGTAGCAAGACTTTTGACTATCATAACCAGCTTATTCTGATCAAGAAATGCCCTCTAAGACAAAAATAGACCACCTAACCAATGGGTAAAATGCCTAACCACAGTTTCTTTAATTGACATTGAGATCAGTGCTGATAGCCTAGCAGTTAGAGCACTGACATATAGTGCAATCCCTGGTGAAAAAAGCAGCATATGCTGGTAGGTATGTTTTGATGCTGGTCTAAGATGGTCCTTTACTGGTTTATGCTGGTCTTAGCTGGTCATGATGCTAGTCAAGGACCAGCATAAACCAGCAAAGGACCAGCTTAAACCAGCATCAAAACATACCTGACCAGCATCCCACCATCAAAACATACCTACCAGTATATGCTGTTTTTTTCACCAGAGATATTACACCTCTGGTGACCCAAGTCCGAGTCGTGGTTTTTGCCAATTCTGTTCCACCACCCCATGCTTTCAAGTTATTCTCTACTGTCCTGTCTGTTAAAAAGCATGAAAAAGGCCAAAAAATATTGACATTTAGGGGTAAATAGGTATAACTCTGAGAACAATTCAGAGCATTTAGGTTTGCTCAAGGTTAAGTTGTGCAGTTGAACTTGCAAATCCAGTAACTAGTTCTTCTTAACTGATATATTGTACGTAAACCTGTGCACCCTGAATCCCAGTTGTGTAGATGCTAGACAGTCAGTTTGAAACCAGAATTCAACTAATTGTCCAAGAGACCATAGGGTGGGGTGGGAAACTTTGGCCCACTGTGCTACAGAGTTTCGCTCCAACCCTGATCAAACACACCTGCTTGTAATTTTCAGGTAATCATGAAGACCTTAGGCTGGCCACACACTTGAAGATTTTAAGGCCGGTATTAAGCTCGGTTTGCACCCCCGAACGTCCGAGGCTTGTCACAAACTCTTCTTTGTCCAAAAAAATCCTCTATTGTGTGGTATCATTACATTATTTAACTGCTCCCGATCAAGAGGAAGCATCCCTGAACTCAAATCGTAATTATTATACACGTTCGATATTTACAACTCTTGATCGGGCTTCCTCTGGTGTGATACCCGCGATAGCCAATTAGAGTGAGCGAGCGTGCCCTACCAGATGTTGCGTGCTGCCATGAAAGAAGAATACTTTTGTTTTTCGCTGTACAACAGAATGCACGCCAGGAGAGCCTGACAACGTTGATTGTCTTCCATGTGTCTTTCTAATCATGTCTGATTTCACAAATCTCCATGAAATGTGGCCAAGTTCCATACTTTGAATTTGTGGATTTCACCCATCCAAACACCCGTCATTTTTGCTGCAGTTGTGGTACTAAAGGTACCGCATGCTGTGCATTCACTCCCTCCACCTACAATCCCTGGCGGTACCGAGACTCGAACCTGCAATCTTTGGATTACAAGACCAACTCTCTAACCATTAGGCCAATTAAATGGAGTTCCCTGTGCATCAAAAAGTGACATCAAAGAGTTCTGATCAAGCATCAATATGTGATAAGCTGGGAGTGAGAATGTGTTGATTTTTTCAGGTGTATTTGGATAGAGTTGGAGGTAAACGCCGTATGACAGTGGACCTCTGGGGCCATAGGGTGGCCAAATTGTCTTTTAATGGTTCAGAAGCATGCCCAAGAGTGCCAAATATGCAACTTTTAGCTGGATTAATTTTTTGGCCTCTATGTCTTTATTACTATGGGGCAGTAAAGCAGGAACAAAAAGCGATAGGAGAGCAAAGGGGGAAACAGAATTAGGAAAGGTACATGAGCCGAGACTTGAGTTTGGGTAATCCGAGCACTTTTGCAGTGTGTCAGAAAACTGCCCACACAGCTATAACTCCGACATCCGGTCTAATACCCGACAACCGTTTGCCCTCCAAAGAAAGGTCACCAGAGCATGAACTTTTGGACTACCACGACTGAGGGCGTCTTTTGGGATGGGGCCTAGGAAAGCTTTAGCTGCACTTGAGACTAAAGCAGTCATCTCTGGAGACATTCTTGCTCAGCCACTTGAAAGCAGGGTGGAGGTACACCACTGATGTGCCAAACGTGATATCCGACAGTAATCCAGGCCTCTGGTGAAATCACGGCCGTGTCTCCAACTGTGATGGTGGTTTCCGAGGCAAATATTTATGTGGGCAGGTCAGTCAGGTATAATGGGGTTGGAAGGGTGGGAAATGGAATATTGCAGTGTCTTGGCCTGCTTTGTAGACTCAGATCTCTCCTGGTGCTGAAAGCTTTTTGCCAGACTCCGACCTTCACAAGTGTTGTAGGGTCATTTCATGGTAACCCTCGTGTTGCAAAAAGTCACATGATTCACATGCTACACATACTTATATGCAGACCACGGATTATCTAACTACACTGTAGGCACAATGTGGGCTACCCTGCTTAAATCAGCCTTGAAGTGTTTGTTGGTCTTACCTGGTTTAGCTGGTATCAAAACTTGACCAAGCTGGGTAAGTGGTGGTTAACTGGTTTAGCTACTCTACCTGCTGGTCTCCAAGCCTGACAAGAGTCCAAAACATTTTTAGCATAGAAGTGTTATTTAAAGAGCATTTTTGTTGCATTGCATTACATCATCCAGTAAACGTAAACCCTTTTTAGATGCAAAGTTGGATATCCGATAATGCTTATGAGGAACAAATGCATTTTATTTTAAGAATGATTTATTTTCAGTAACAAAAATTGCTCATGGTCACACACATGCTGTGAGCTCTTTAATTTAGCTGCATGTTACCAAATTAATCGTGCTGCATTTGGCTTTCAGTTTTGGATTGTATCCAATACTTTGAATACTCGAAAAAAGCAGACATATCCGCATTCTAGCAATATCCAGACTAGCTAAATTTAAAAATTCAATAACAGTTATGTTCTTATCTGATTATATTTTCTTTGTTACATTAATATACTTCCTCATTCTTCAGAATGTGCAAGCACATCTGGTAAAACAGGAAAAATATAAATATAGTTAACCTCTAAACAAGGTCTCTGTAAAGAGCCAAGTTTTTATTAGGTGCTATTAGCAGCAATAATAATGCACTGGAATACCATCCATAGCAGTCTTGCTCTTATCAAATCTGCCATTTTATTAACTTCCAGATTTTATTAGCTGAAATAGCTCTCCCTGTGCAGTGATCTCAAACTGGGTCAAAGGTTTTGGCTTATTAAAATGTGTCATCCAGCAAGTCTGTGATATTAGTATGATTAGCCAGTGTTAGTCTGATGTACAACATACACATCCCAGGGCATATGAAGACAATCAGAGAAAACTTGACAGATCCTTCTAGAAAAGTTAAACTCTGTGAAAGATATATTTTAACATTGTCAGTGGTGTTTGCTTGTGCAAAACTCGCCACCACAATGCTAAGACGTTTTGCAGTTTTATTGGATGCTCTGTAAGGTTGCTAGTTCATCAGTGGCATTGTCTGGGAAACTTTACATTTATGCATTTGGGAGATGCTACTATCCAAAGACATTGCATTCAAGGTAGACATTTTATCAGCTCAAACCCACAACCTTGGCATTGCTAACTACTGATTGAGCTACACTAAGGCTTTTTAAACCTTCAGTAAACTTTTTTATAGAATTTCCAGTGATATAAAAGTCATCAGACCACAATATAAAATGTTGGTATATGTAGGATCCTCCAGTCCCCTGCGGAGTTGTTTTAATCCGTAATCCCAAACATAAGCATTAATAATACTGATGCTAATCAAATGTCTAATTGAACTGAGCTATCAAAATAAGACCTCTTGAAGTACCAGAAAATGAATGAAGATTAAAGGTTAAAGCATCAATCTAGTGAAATGAGCAACACTATTTTGTAGCGCTGCAAAAGCACATGTGTTCCTGGAACCTGAGCTGTGGGTGATTGAATAAAATCACAGCAAAGATCACTGGAAGAGATATCAGGACATTAAGAGAACTCATTCTCCGTGACCCCTGCTTGATCTCCTCTGTAGCCATTTGCACTGATCAGAGAGAGGTTAAGCTCAAGAAAATTGGACCACACGGCACAAAGAGATTAGAAGTTCAAGTTGCCATAATACCCCAGCGGCAATCAGACGGATGGGATCGGGGGGCCGGACGGGGCCCGTGACAGCGCAGGGGAAAGTTCCTGTAGGAAACTCCTTCTTAAATGGACTTAGACGCGGGGATTAGACTCCCCCTATCTAGTGTTTCAGGTGTCACTACTTCTAGAAAGGAAGCAAATCCCAGAGGAAGAAAAAGATGCCTATTGGCTGTGTCTGTGAACATATTACAAAGAGGAAGTATGGAAAGTATTAAAGCATGAACAAATACCGACATCATTCATATTCAGTTGCAGAATAAATGACTTTAACATGAGACTCACACACGCTACTTTTTTAACAATCTAATTAGGACAATTAGTCGGGGCTTTGACCTTGTTGCTATATTTTTTGGCAACCATAAATAACATATAGTCATAAATATTAATAAATCTTACTATCTGTGTTTCATATACTGTTTAAGAACACCTCTTTACTGAGGTAAAATGCACCCACTCATGGCTTATTGCTTTAATATAAGTATGTACTACTGAATTATGAAAACTTTAAATTTTCAAAATGAATAATGAAACGACATTTAAAAGATGACAGATGTACAATCTCTAATTGAATAATAACTGTATATAGTGCATATTTCTAGCTAGGATGTGCTCAAATAATTGGTCAGATTAATATTTCTGTGAGATAAAAGGTGCAATTGCTGCAAGTGCATTAGTGTAATTATGACTACAAAAAAAAAAAAACTTTCTGTATCATTAAATTCAGTAAATGCAGAATATGGCTAGGCTAAAATTGGATAAAAACACTAATAATAAATATGTTTTTTAAAAGACAAACAAACTATAATTTATAATAAATTATATAAGATAAATTATTTAAAGTGTTATTATTTAAAATAAAATATTACAATAAATAAATACTATTACATTACTGTTTCACTCTGCTTTATAAATTGGCTTTATAAATACTGGTTGGAAATCATAATATGACAGTCAAAAATTCCGCAGGTTTATAGAGTACTCTAAAAGTTAACAGAAGACAGATATAGTGTCATCTTAACAAAACTTAAATATTCTCCAGATAATACTTAGATATTTAGAATATTTATATAATTTACAGTAGAAATAAGTCTTTATACATTAATATGAATAGCTGCTTTTTTATTTCAGAAAGGGCACAATACATCAATACATTTAAAAAGTCCTAAATGAGTGTATTCTTTATGTATTTAAATGAGGATGAAATAATGTTTGTACAATTTTTGGATTCATCTAATTGGCAGTTTATGTAAGTCATAATATGTACTATCAGAAAATGAAAAAAGAGAGAGAGATGGTTTAGTATTATTTATATTGTTTTCATTAGGGCAATGCGGGTTCAGGCAGACGGTAGGCTGATTTTTGTAGCAGGGAAACGGCATGTGAAAAGAAAGAGAAAAGGAGGTAAAAGCCTTTAAATTAATGATCGATGAGGCCGCTTTCTTTGACTTCAAAGCACTCCAGAAGCACTTGAAGCACTGCTATAGTTTCCCTATTTTACCCCATGCGCCCCTCAGCAGCACGTGACCTGACCTGGACGTCAACAGAGCCCATTGGGCGGTCTACCCCTGCTGATGTCATCAAAAGAGCCCAACAATGCCACTTTTACTCAATCTGGGGCGGCTTTTCAATAGGCAACTTTTCCCTATTCTTCCTGCGGTTTTGGCATCTGATTTTATTAGTTCCTATTCCTTATTAGATAGGTTCCCAGTGGCGGTTCCCAGTGGCGGTTTCCAATGGCGGTCCCCGGGCCTGGAACAACCTCAGACTACAGAGGAAGACGGAAGGAGAAAGACAGAAAAAAATGCAGTGGAGTTTTCTGGAACGTGTCAAGAATTTCTATGGCTAATCATTTCAGAGGTCACTTCAACCCCATGGTGTTTGGCACTTGTTTTGTACCTCTGGTGAATGATGTAGCACATTAGGGTGCACTAATGTAATCTGGCCAAACTCTTTTTTGCTTATTGTGATTTCACTCTCTGTGAGCCCCTTACAAAGGTGCGGGAAAATGTTGCGCTTTTAATGAAGGCAAAGAAACTGCCTACTTCATTAGAATTGCTTTCAAGGGGGAATCAATGCATTTAGTTTTTTTGTTTTGTTTGAGAATCCCAACCTGTCCAGCACAGCAACAACTCTTCAAACAGTGAAGTGAGTTTGGGTTGGGATTATTTGATAAGTAACACTTTTTTGTTTTGTTTTGTTTTGTTTTCCCAGACTGTCCAACACAGGTACAGTTTTTCCACCAATGTGTATGGGAAAGGACTGCTTAATTAGAACAACTTTTAGGGAAATTTTGTTTTGTTTTGTATAATTTCATTTTGGTTTCGATTTTGCTTTGCTTTGCAACAATGAAGTCAGTTTGGGGTGGGATTATTTGATTAGTCCCACTTTGTTTTGTTTTGTTTTGTTCAACCAATGAAGTGAGCTTGGAGTGGGACTATTTGATTAGTCCCACTTTTTTGTTTTGTTTTGTTTGAGAATCCCAACCTGTCCAACACAGGAACAGTTTTTAAACCAATAGTGTGAGCTTGGAGTGGGACTATTTGATTAATCCCACTTTTTGTTTTGTTTTGTTTTGTTTTCCCAACCTGTCCAACACAGGTACAGTTTTTCCACCACTGTGTTTGAGACAGTACTGCTTGTTTTGTTTTGTTTTGTTTTGGCTTTGCTTTGTTTGAGAATCCCAACCTGTTTAACACAGCAATTATTGTTCAACCAGTGGAGTGAATTTGTTTTGTTTTGTTTGTTTTTTTTGTTTGAGAATCGCAACCTGTCCAACACAGGAAGAGTTTTTAACCAGTGGAGTGAGCTTGGAGCTGTTTTTAGGAATTTTTGTTTTGTTTTGTTTTGTTTTGTTTTTTGTTTGAGAACCCCAACCTGTCCAACACAGGAACAATTTTTTAACCAATGGAGTGAGTTTGTGGTAGGAGTGATTGATTATAATTGTTTTTAAGGTGAAATCATTGTGTTTGTTTCGTTTTCCCAACCTGTCCAACACAGGAACAGTTTTTCAACCAATGAGTTTGGGACAGTACTGCTTGATTAAAACTGTTATTAGAAAATACGTTTTTGTGTTGTGTTGTTTTGTTTTGAATCTCAACACAGCAATGATTCTTCAACCAGTGTAGTGAATTTGGGGTGGGACAGTTTACAATTACAGATTACAATTGTTTTCAAGGGGAAATCATTGTGTTTGTTTCTTTTTCCCAACCTGTCCAACACAGGAACAGTTTTTCCACCACTGTGTTTGGGACAGTACTGCTTGATTAGAACTACTTTTAGGGAAAACTTTTTGTTTTGTTTTGTTTTGTTTTGTTTGAGAATCACAACCTGTCCAACACAGCAATGATTTTTCAACCAATTGAGTGATTTTTGTTTTGTTTTGTTTTGTTTTGTTTGAGAATCCCAACCTGTCCAACACAGGAAGAGTTTTTAACCAACAGTGTGAGCTTTTGTTTTTGTTTTGTTTTGTTTTGTTTTCCCAACCTGTCCAACAAAGGTACAGTTTTTCCACCACTGTGTTTGAGACAGTAGTGCTTGTTTTGTTTTTTTGCTTTGTTTGAGCTTTGCACAGAACAACCTGTTCAACACCAGTGAGTGTTGCAATTATTGTTCAACCAGTTGAATTTGTTTTGTTTTTGTTTTTTCTTTGTTTGTTTTTTTGTTTTGTTTTTTGTTTTGTTTGAGAATCCCAACCTGTCCAACACAGGAAGAGTTTTTAACCAATGGAGTGAGCTTGGAGCTGTTTTTAGGAATTTTTGTTGTTTTGTTTTGTTTTGTTTTGTTTGAGAACCCCAACCTGTCCAACACAGGAACAATTTTTTAACCAATGGAGTGAGTTTGGGGTGGGACTGATTGATTATAATTGTTTTAAAGGTGAAATCATTGTGTTTGTTTCGTTTTCCCAACCTGTCCAACACAGGAACAGTTTTTCAACCAATGAGTTTGGGACAGTACTGCTTGATTAAAACTGTTATTAGAAAATACGTTTTTGTGTTGTGTTGTTTTGTTTTGAATCTCAACACAGCAATGATTCTTCAACCAGTGTAGTGAATTTGGGGTGGGACAGTTTACAATTACAGATTACAATTGTTTTCAAGGGGAAATCATTGTGTTTGTTTCTTTTTCCCAACCTGTCCAACACAGGAACAGTTTTTCCACCACTGTGTTTGGGACAGTACTGCTTGATTAGAACTACTTTTAGGGAAAACTTTTTGTTTTGTTTTGTTTTGTTTTGTTTGAGAATCACAACCTGTCCAACACAGCAATGATTTTTCAACCAATTGAGTGATTTTTGTTTTGTTTTGTTTTGTTTTGTTTGAGAATCCCAACCTGTCCAACACAGGAAGAGTTTTTAACCAATGGAGTGAGCTTGGAGCTGTTTTTAGGAATTTTTGTTGTTTTGTTTTGTTTTGTTTTGTTTGAGAACCCCAACCTGTCCAACACAGGAACAATTTTTTAACCAATGGAGTGAGTTTGCGGTGGGACTGATTGATTATAATTGTTTTAAAGGTGAAATCATTGTGTTTGTTTCGTTTTCCCAACCTGTCCAACACAGGAACAGTTTTTCAACCAATGAGTTTGGGACAGTACTGCTTGATTAGAACTGTTATTAGAAAATATGTTTTTGTGTTGTGTTGTGTTGTGTTGTGTTGTGTTGTGTTGTGTTGTTTTGTTTTGAATCTCAACACAGCAATGATTCTTCAACCATTGTAGTGAATTTGGGGTGGGACAGTTTACAATTACAGATTACAATTGTTTTCAAGGGGAAATCAATGTGTTTGTTTTGTTTTATTTTCCCAACTTGTCCAGCATAGGAACATCTTTTCAACCAATGAGTTTGAGAAATGAATGAGTTTAGGTGGAACTATTTCGTTGACCAACCAATGGCAGGTAAGGGAAACCTGTTCAACAACTTTTTAACGTTTTTGTTTGTTTGTTTGTTTCATTTTCAAACAACACTACCCCTTTAAATTGTTGTGTAAATCTGTTAAAGGAACTATAAACCCAAAATGGAAAATTCTGTCATATAATCATGATCGTATAATGACAATAAAAGGTTTTTTTTTATTATTTTTTTTATTTATTTATTTATTTATTTTTTATGTATCAGAAATGTACTGTTCAAAAATGTCTTCTGTTGTGTGCCATGGCAGAAAAAAGACTACACAGATTTAGAATGATATAAGTGTGAGTAAAAGATGATGGAATTTCTTTTTATTTTGGGCTGTACAATCCCTGTGAAACCTATACAGTCCTACATTGTTTTTCTTACCTCATCAGAGGAGCAAAACACATCACATTATTTTTCCATAAACAGTAATAAGCATTGACAACCATAGTTTTAGTATCACAACATTAAGCCAAGTTAAAGTATTGCTAAATTGTGTCAGATTCACTCTCATGATGAAATACTCAATCAGACATAAACAGCTGAGTCAGATAAGAGCTGACGGGATCAGTATGTGGGATACTGGTTGCATGTTGTTACAAGTCATGGACCTGTTTATATGATAGGCTGCCAGTGCTGAGATATTTCTGTGCATTTCAGTCAAACCACACCCTTTTAGTTGAAAAAAAAAAAAAAGTTGAAGAAACAACAATTAATCTTATACAGGAATTCCAACTTTCCATTACCTTGCAAAATCCATCCCCAGCAGACAAAGTTGACAGTCACTATTCAAAAAGTTACACTCCCATAGTGACACGTTGTGTATTCGATTGTCATGTTGTCACATGACATCACTGGTAATACCATGAAAATATTTTTGCAGCATGTTGACTCACTGATAAGGCCAGGGGCGAATGCTAAGGTTGACAACCTATATCCTGCATCAGTCACTCATTATTAACAATTACGTATTGTTTTTCCATTGCCTGAATCACTTTCCGCACATAGGAAATGACATAAGCCAACAAAACAGCTGAAAACTTGTGTACTGTATTTAAAATATAAGTACTGTAAAAGCATCTTCACTCAGAAAATATATAAAAAATATGTATTCATTTAAAAAAAAAAGTCATTATATTGTGTGGTAGGTTGAATCAATTACGCTAATTTCAATGAAACTGCAGTCATTTGATTACACAAATAATTTATAAAAGCATGAATGTAAACAGTTACTAATGGATATGGTGGTAAACAATAAACAATGTCATATTTCATGCATTATTTTCTTTCTATATAATGGATTTTATATCATTATTTTTATTTTTTTTTTGGTGGTTTATGGTTTAAAAATACACACTAATGACAATGGCACTTAATGCTTGAAGCAAAACACAACTGGATTTCCACCCAGTAGGTCAAATATGCTATATTATATGCCTAATTACAATGAGCTTTATGAATAAATGTATAGATTTTTTGCAACCTAATACTAGATTTGGGTGTTGAGCCAAGATTCTCACCTCGGAGCGCTTGGAGCAAATATTCTTGGCTTGTCATGAGGCGTCCCTGCAAGTGAATGAGGGAAATCAGCATATACATCCCTCCTGCTTCTAATATACAGTTATGTATTTCAGTTGTGTGGGTTTTATAGGGCCTGACAGTCCTTGTGGTCACATGCAAAACTCAAAACTTACTACAGTCTAATGTGTGGGGCTGAATATCAAAATCAACCAAAGTTAGTTCTTGGGGTAAGGAATACAGTAGGTCTATCTGTCTGTGTTCTACTTGTAGACAAATCTGCCTGCCTGCCTGCCTGTCTGTCTATCTATATCTTTGTATTCATTTGTCTGTCTCTCTATTTGTCTGTATTTCTGTCTATCATCCATCTATCTATCTATCTATCTATCTATCTATCTATCTATGTGTCTTTGTATTCGTTTGTCTGTCTCTCTATTTGTCTGTATCTATCTATCTGTCTGTCTGTCTGTCTGTCTGTCTATCTATCATGCTGCACATCTATCTGTGTTTGTATTTGTCTGTCTGTCTGTCTGTCTGTCTATCTATCTGTGTCTTTGCATTCATTTGTCTGTCTCTCTATTTGTCTGTATATCTGTATCATGCTGCATCTATATGTGTTTGTATTTGTCTGTCTGTCTGTCTGTCTGTCTATCTATGTATGTGTGTGTCTTTGTATTTGTTTGTGTGCCTCTCTATTTGTCTGTGTATATCTATCTGTCTGTCTATCTATCTGTCTGTCTGTCTGTCTCTCTATTTGTCTGTATCCTATCTATCTATCTATCTATCTATCTATCTATCTATCTGTCTTTGTATTTGTCTGTCTGCCTCTCTCGCTCTCTCTCTATGTATCCATCTATCTGTCTGTCTATCTATCTGTCTGTCTGTCTCTATTTGTCTGTCTATCTATCTATCTATCTATCTATCTATCTATCTATCTATCTATCTGTCTGTCTGTCTGTCTGTCTGTCTCTCTATTTGTCTGTCTGCCTATCTATCTATCTATCTATCTATCTATCTATCTATCTGTCTTTGTATTTGTCTGTCTGCCTCTCTCGCTCTCTCTCTATGTATCCATCTATCTGTCTGTCTATCTATCTGTCTGTCTGTTCTCTATTTGTCTGTCTATCTATCTATCTATCTATCTATCTATCTATCTGTCTGTCTGTCTGTCTGTCTGTCTGTCTCTCTATTTGTCTGTCTGTCATCTATCTATCTATCTATCTATCTATATCTATCTATCTATCTATCTGTCTGTCTCTATTTGTCTATCTATCTGTCTATCTATCTTATCCTATCTATCTATCTGTCTGTCTGTCTGTCTCTATTTGTCTGTCTGCCTATCTATCTCCATCTATCTATCTATCTATCTGTCTGTCTCTCTATTTGTCTATCTATCTGTCTATCTATCTATCTATCTATCTATCTATCTATCTGTCTGTCTGTCTGTCTGTCTCTCTATTTGTCTATCTATCTGTCTATCTATCTATCTATCTATCTGTCTATCTATCTATCTATCTGTCTGTCTCTATTTGTCTATCTATCTATCTGTCTATCTATCTATCTATCTGTCTATCTATCTGTCTGTCTGTCTGTCTCTCTATTTGTCTATCTATCTATCTATCTATCTATCTATCTATCTATCTATCTATCTATCTGTCTGTCTGTCTGTCTATCTATTTATCTATCTATCTATCTATGTGTGTGTGTATTTGTTGATCTATCTATCTATCTCTATTCTTGTATACAAAATGCTTTCTGTGAAGTCAGCTTTCTAGGAATCAAGGCAGCTGCCTTCAGTCACCTACCTAAAGTGTTCATTGCAAACATCTGGCACCTTTGGCCAACGTCATTAAAGCTTCAAATATACTGTGAGAATCAGAAAAGAAAGGACACAACTCATTCTGTTTCGCTCTAGAAGAAATCTGTCAGCAAACTAGTCCTTGACAATGATGTAATGGAGACAACTAACAATGACAGCTTGCATAACTCTTTATATGTACTCTATATCGCTTTTTATTAGCTGCAAAGGCCAGACAAAGGTGTAGACGTGTCAGTCTGTGTAATTACATTTAGGATTAGATGTTTCACCATTAACAAAGATTTTTGACTATCCACATTGTATCCTGCTGTGGCTTAGAAGCACCTGCTTAGATGGAAAAAGACTGTCTGACGGATATTATTAGACAAAAATTATTGCCAGCAATTATTAGCATGGAGCACTTGTTTTGGTCAGAATAAGCAGTAAAGTTGGCCAGATTTTATACTGAAGGTCAAGAGCCTGGCTAAGCAGGACTAAGAATAAGCAAAATTAGTATCAGCAAGTTGATTACTTGCTGTTAAATTGTTGCCAGTTTGAATCATTTTTTTTTTTTTATGAACTAAGAGGCTGATGGCAGTTTTCAATGGCTATAATACCTCTTTTGATTAAAGGCTTCTAAAAAACAGATTTGATGAATTAAGAACATATATATCAATTCCCCTGTGCTGTCAAAAACGTGTGGCAGATTAGATTGTTGTCTTTGCATTCTCATCTTTGTAAGCATGTCTTGACAAACCTGACATTTGCTCTGCATGTTTTCTCTTTCATAAACTGAGGTCGGCAGCTCCACCGCAATACTTTGATCCGAGTCTTAAATAAATCATTACTGGCATTAATCAAGCTTTGATTTCTGGTATCTCTTTCAACCATCAGTGAGGATTTGTGAAATCTTGTTTGATTAAACAGTATCACATGTACTCACTGAGACCTTATGGATTTTACAGTCAACAGCGATTGATAAAGCAATTATTATTGTCCATAATAGTGCATAAAAGCTAATAAACATAGAACATGAATGTAAACACTTCCATCTATCCAGGTCAATATTAAAGCCTTGTTATGTCATGTCATAATGCCAGTATTTTCTGCATAAGTTGCATTGCCACAATGAGTGCTATAGTGGACAGCATAAACTGTCTTCCACTGTTTCAGGTAATCCACTGTCATTGCAGAGCAACAATTTAGAAAGAATCACGCTGAACTGTCGAACGAGCAGCAATGTCAACATAACATTTGTTTACTGCAATTGATATTTTCCATCAAAATGGAACACTATTACACTATTATGTCGTTTGGGAGTGCTACTGTCTTTAAAAAATGCAAAACTAGTTCTTCCACCCATTCCACTTTGCCTAGCAGACATTAAAATGAGCTAAAATCCTGTATACTTACACTGAAAAGGTCAAACCTCACATATCATAGAGACTTGTGGTGTGCACTGTTGACTTGGCTCAGTAAGCAATCTACTAGCAACATGCTAATAACCCCACAGAAACCTCACAATACAAGCTGCAGACAAATACAGCTCACTTTTTTTTCTCTCCAGAAAATGTAAAAAAAAAAAAAGTTAAAAATACACAGTACGGCATTTGTGCTGCTGTTCACAATGGCTTCTTCTGTGATGTTAGGGCACATGACTAATGGAATAGATTCTCCCTAATCAAGGAGTGCTGGTGTGATGGCCAAGCTGATCAATGAAGAGAGAAATCTTACCTCATAATGGCTCTGGGTAATGAGTTCCTGCCTCGACATTTACCACTTCATTTGATTATATTACACCCAGTATGAGCTTGCATTACAGTAGGGTGTAGTCTTCTATGCTTAATATAAAGTACTTAGTTACATTTACAATAGGAAAACATTTCCAGAGGATCTAATCTGACTAGTATCAGTGGGAATATTAACACTGCTTGAATTTCTTGAAAAGCCTCTTGCGATTTGTAAAGAATCAAAATACTTTGACTCATTCTGTAAAAAACGAAATGAAAACGTGTTTACAGTAATGCACTATTGGTGCAATTTGAAGGTATTGCTAGGCAGTTGCTAGGGTGTCCTGGTTAGTTGCTAAGTGTTACTTACGGGTTCCAGCACAACCGGCAGCTCAAGTTACATCCAGAAGCTCAATCCATAAAGTTTCCATGTTGATTGCAAGTGCATTGCATCCAACAACCAGTTGAGGGATTCCTGTAGGTTCTCCCAGGCTTTGCCCAGCTGACAGAAACATGTTTTGGCCTCTGAAAAGCATCGAGTGCTCTGCTATAGTGGTAGTTTCCAAAGCATGAGTGGAAAACGAGATCTTTTTAATGAAACTGGGACCACACATGAGCCGCATAGGTATTAAACTTTCCCCCTTAAACTTTATTGAGTTATTTTTTGCTGCAGGTTTTCATGCCCAGTCTCAATTTGGTGTCCTAAAAATAGATCCAGCGTAGTTCCTCAACATGGGCCTCTAATCGTAAAATCTCTGGAGTGCCGTGGGTGTCAGACAGGTAACGGGAGAATTCCTGAGGATATTCCAAAACTCAGGGTTTCCCACAGTTCAGGAAGTGCAGGTACTGGGGTGGGTCAGCGTTCCTTTGGCTCTGATTTTCCATAAAAGGAACTTCCCTGTTTTCAACATTTCAACTTTATAGAGATGGTAATAATTCCACCCACTTTTTATTATTACATTTGTTCAACAATTTTTAACTAGCGTGTTCTTGGAGAGACATTTAGCTGCCTCTAGCTGATTCAGAGACAGAAGTTGTCAGACAAGTATCTCCAATGTTTTGAGAAATTAAGAGATCCGGTCCCCATTGAGCATTCCCGGTAAATCTGCATCCCGCTGAGGGCTCTTCCCAGCTGTTAACATTCAGGAATTTGCCTAACCCCTGACTCATCATAGGCAGTCTGGCTAGAAAGAGCTATAATTAGCCTGTGAACCTCTTAATGAGTTTAATATGGCAGCATTTGTCAGACAAGTCACTGTCCTTGTCACCCAGGACTCAAAAGACGATGCAAACTGCTAGGGATGTGCATGCCAGACATCACGTGTGGAAACTATAATTTTCCTACATGTGTTTTTCTCAAATTGAGTTGGGTATTCATCATGCAAAACATTGTAGTCATTGGTTTAGAAATGGGGGTGTCCAATCCTGCTGTGTAGAGCTGACAGAGTTTAGCTCCAACATGTTTAAATGAAGGACATTGATTAGTTGGTTCAGGTGTGTTTAATTAGGGTCGAAGCTAAATCCTGCAGGATAGTGGCCCTACAGGAGCAAGACTGCACCCCTTGGTTTGGAAAATGACTTTTATAAAGACTAGATTTTGTGGTGCATGTCCATTCAAAACTCTTTATCACAATGTTGGGGTGTTGCAAATCGTTTCAAGGTGCTGTTACAAAGTGTTCTGGAGGGTTATTAGTGTATTCTGGGTCGTTTCTAAGTAGGTCCATGTCAAAATGTTCCTCCCTCAAGTCTTCATGATGAGGTTGTCCAAACCTGATCCAGAAGGGCCACTGTCCTGCAGAGTTTATCTCCAAACTTAATTAGAAACACCTGAAACAGCTAATTAGTGTCTTCAGGACCTCCACTAGAAATTTTCAGGCGGATTTACTGGAGCAGTTCAGAGCTAAACTCTGCAGGACATCAGCCCTCGAGAAGCAAAACTGGACACCCCTGTTCTAGAGCAGTGGTTCCCAGCCATGTCTCCTTTGTCCGAGACCTTTTTCAGGTCTTGGAATCCCTACTAACGAGCTGATGAGCTGAATCAGAAGTATTTGTGTCCAAACTCGGTCCTAGAGGGCCACTGTTTTACAGAGTTTAGCTTCAACCAGCTCCAAAAACACCTGCTTGGAAGTTTCTAGTATGCCTAGTTATACCTTGATTAGTTGTTTCAGGTGTGTTTAATTAGAGTCAAAGCTAAACTCTGCAGGATAGTGGCCCTCCAGGAGCAAGACTGCACCCCCTGGTTTGGAAAAAGGCCTTTATAAAGACTAGATTTTGTGGTGCATGTCCATTCAAAACTCTTTATCACAGTGCTGGGGTGTTGCAAATTGTTTCAAGGCGCTGTTACAAAGTGTTCTGGAGGGTTATTAGTGTGTTCTGGGTGGTTTCTAAGAAGGCCCACATCAAAATAGTTCTTCCTAAAGTCTCCAAGATGGGGTTGTCCAAACCCGGTCCAGGAGGGCCACTGTCCTGCAGAGTTTATCTCCAAACGTAATTAGAAACACCTGAAACAACTAATTAGTGTTTTCAGGACCTCCACTAGAAACTTTCAAGCAGATTTACTGGAGCAGGTTGGAGCTAAACCAGGGCTGAGCAACTTCCTGGAGGGATATATCGCCCTCCGAAGGGCACTTTGGAGTGAATACAATCATGGCCGCCGTCTTGAAGGGTCGTTCTAAACCGAAGTGTTCAAAACTGGCCACTTCAAAGGGCCCTTTGCAATGGAGGATTTCGAGGGTACAACTGATAGACACTTCAGCCCCCATGATTATTTGCGCAGATTCATTGCAAGATGAAAGCGCCTCCGCATGGGCACAGGATGATGACACAGGAGGGTACTTCAAGAAACAGTTGTTTGGTCCCCTACACCCTTCAACCCTTCAAAGCTCTCACGTTGGAGGGTAAAACCTTTTGAAGGGATTAGGGCATAGGACATAACCCTTCTGAATGGAACAGATAGAGTTTAGCTCCAACCCAAATAAACCCTTGGCATTAAACTATGCCCTCCAGGACTGAAGTTGTCCAGCCTTGGGCTAAACTCTACAGGACATCAGCCCTCAAGAGCTACATTGGATACCCCTGCTCTAAATAAATAGTTCCCAGCCATGTCTCCTTTGCCTGACACCTATTTCAGGTCTTGGAGTCTCTACTAACAAGCTGATGACCTGAATCATAACCCAGAGGGCTGCTGTCCTACAGAGTTCAGTTTCAACCAGGTCCAAAACACCTGCCTTGAAGCTTCTAGTATGCCTAGTTAGGCCTTGATTAGCTGGTTTAGGTGTGTTTAGTTTTTATACTATATAACTCATGATTTAGCAAGGAATTTGCTACATCGTATGTACATGTTACTTTGTTCAACATTGTAATCCCTGCCCTCATTTTATTAGCAGTTATAGAAAAGGTTTCATGCTCACAGCCGATGTCATGAGCCTTCAAATGCGCTACCTTGAGAGTGAACTTGAATGAAAAGCAGCTTTTCCGAAACCACAGGTATTTAGAATATTGTCCATGCGCTCGTATCGCTAATGCCCAAATAATGATTTAGTTTCCCAGGGCGGCAGTGGAAACCCTTTCTTGTTGGCAGTAAACATGGAAACCTGAGGGGTGTGATTGTTTTGTTGAACACAATGTGGCTCGTTTGGATGATGGCAAAGGGAAGAGATGAGTTTCTAACGGATCTAAACCAGAGAAGTTAAAGCTGATTACAGCACGTGTATGTGATCTTTCCTGTCTAGACCCTCAAAGTCAGCTATATCATCACCTCAGAAACCTGCTAAAAGCTCTCTAAAAATGTGTGACTTCAGTTCGTGGTATGACCTATCTTTGCTCCCTGTTTTATAATCCCCATTTTAAAATAATTCACAAAGAGTTACACTTTTAATAGTTCTTTCAGATGCTGGTCAGGTTTAAACAAGGTAGTCATGGTTTGCTTAACCTCTTTCTCTTTTGATGTCAAGCCCGCATTCGCTACAATGGCTTGACTTCTTTAGAGAAAGCTTGAGCAGCAGCGTGGGAGCAGGGATGGTAATTAGCAAATCTCTTGTACGTAAATATAATTGCGTTCAAAGAGAATGCCCACCCTGTCATACTGCATGGAAAAAGCTTTGTAAACCAACAAGCTGGATCCAGGAAACCAAATTAAAGACTACAACCTTGTGTGAGAAAGAAAGATCTCCAGCACCTATTGCTATCAATAGAGCAGGCCAGTGTTTGGAATGACTGTGTTTTATATAATTTGAGAGGTCTTTTCCCGCAAAAAGCAAATTATGAAAAGTATTTTACAGCTGCTAGTAAAGAATAAAGAGTCTTGTCCCATAAAACAGAAATGTAGAGCTATGACTGATTTTATGGACTGGATTATTAAAAACAAAACTGGATTGTTATAAACCTGTGAACCACAGTATGTATTGCTTTCCATGTGGATGAATTAATTTGCATAACACATTTGGCCTCCGAAAGTACAGGTATTTGTACACTTAAATATGATTATAATTGCATAAGATATCAAAATATCAAAGTGACACCACAAACAAATGAGCTTTTCTCAAAACTACTTTACTGATGCAAAAGGAAAAAGAAACAAAAAAAAAAGGAAAAACAATTCTATTTTATATTTTTACCCATCTATTTTATATTTTAACAATATAATCAATATTCTTTTTATTAAAGCAAAGTATGAACCTCGTCAGGTTAGTGTTAAGCATTTTACTTTTATTCCAAAAAAATAACTCAAGGCAGTAACAATTTAAACAATACATTTTATTTGTGAAGTTATGTTCAGCTATTCTTTTAATAGTTTTAACATTTTTATTTTTTTTTTTTAAGAAAACTTTTGAACAATATGAAAATGTATACATTTTTTCTTATTTTGCCTAAATATATTTATATATTTTTTCAATTTGTTCTGGCCTTTAGAAGCTATAGAAGATACTTACATGTTTCCAAGAAGACAAAATATGTTTAATTTACCCTGATCTTCAAATTCCAAAAGTTTTCACCCCCCGGCTCTTAATGCATCCTATTTCCTTCTGGAGCATCAGTGAGCGTTTGAATCTTCTGTAATAGTTGCATATGAGTCTCTCAGTTGTCCTCAGTGTGCAAAGATGGATCTCAAAATCATACAGTCATTGTTGGAAAGGGTTCAAATACACAAAAAAATGCTGAAAAACCAAAGAATTTGTGGGACCTGAAGGATTTTTCTGTTCTTTTCTGTTTAAGACAAACAAGGGACTCATAAATAACTATCACTATTCAAGTCAGTACTAAAAAAAATATAACATGCATTTTGTATGATCCCTCTTAATTTGGTAAAATAATTAACATTTTGCAGATTCTGCGAGGTGTATGTACACTTTTGACCTCAACTGTATGGGTGATTGTAAATAATAATCAACTGTATAGTACAGAAAATGTTTATGCACTGTCATTTTTTAAAAATGTCAAACAAAGGTGATAAGTGAAGACCTACAACCTTATTTACAACTAAAGATGTGATGTAAGGTGAAAAACAGTCCAGTATGGGTGAGTAACACCACATATGCACACACGTTGTATGTCGCTGATGAGTCAACAATAATAGTCCCTATTTATCTTACAGGAAATCCAGGGATAGACAACGGAGTGGGAACGAGGTGAAGGATCCACTGCAGTTGAGACAGAAGGAACTATGCAGAGATGAGTAAACCGAACTCCACGTTCAGGAGTCCAAGTCCTAGACCAAACCCTGGGAGAAAGTGTGTGAGACGGGTTTATATGGAGGTGCTGATGAGATGTTGATCAGTGGCATGTGCGGATGATGAATAGGCAAGTGCAGGTGAGAACCAGAGAGGATGATGGGAAATGTAGTGCAGACTGATTAAAGGAGAAGTCCACTTTTAGAACAACAATTTACAGATAATGTACTCACCCCTTTGTCATCCAAGATGTTCATGTCTTTCTTTCTTCAGTCGAGAAAGAAAAGATAAGAAATTATGTTTTTTGAGGAAAACATTTCAGCATTTTTCTCTATATAATGGACTGATATGGTGCCCCGATTTTGAACTTCCAAAATGTAGTTTACTTGCGACTTCAAACAATTCCAAATGTGGTTGTAAACGAAGGGTCTTATCTAGCGAAACGATCGGTTATTTTCATAAAATAATTAGAGGTTGACCGATGTATTGGTTTTGCCGATTAATCGGCACCGATAGTTGATTGGCGGAACTATCGGTTATCGGCAAAAATCCATGCCGATAGTTTTTCCGGGTTGGGTCTGTTGCTGGAGCAGCTGAGAAAGTCGTCATTATACAGCAAAATCCCTACAGTCTTTGTTATACAGCATGAGAGCGGCCTCTAGTGGTGGAAATCACTGACCACACGTGCCGTTTGTTTAGACACGTGACACTGCGCTGCATAGAAGTATGGTTCAGAAGTCTTTTTTTAAATAGTAGAGCACTATTTGTTTTCCGTTCAGTATCCATTTTAAAAACTATTGTTCGACTAATCAGTATCGGCCAGTGTGGTCCAACCTAGCTATCGGTATTGGTAAAATCCAATATCGGTCGACCTCTAAAAATAATGCAATTTATATACTTTTTAATGCCAAACGCTCGTCTTGTCTTGCTCTGCCTGAACTGTTTTTTCTGGTTCATGACAGTTAGTGTATGTCGAAAAACTCCCATCTCATGTTCTCCCTCAACTCCAAAATCATCCTATATCGCTGTTTTACCTTTTTTGCTAAGGGTGTTTGATCTTCTTTGCATGTTCACTTTGCAAAGACTGTGTCGGTACTTCTGGAGCGATGTAGGATGATTTTGAAATTATTTTTAAAGTTGAGGGAGAAAATACGATTGGAGTTTTTCGACATACCCTAACTGTCTTGAGCCAGAATACACAGAGTTCAGGGAGAGCAAGACAAGACGAGAGTTTGAGATTAAAAAAGTATTTCAATTGTATTTTTTAATGAAAATAACCGATCGTTTCACTAGACAAGACCCTTCTTTCTCGGCTAGGATTGTTTAATGTAAACATAATGTCTTTTCAACTGAAGAAAGAAAGACATGAACATCTTGGATGACAAGGAGGGTGAGTACATTATCTGTGAATCTTTGTTTTGGAAGTGGACTTAGATCCACCATGTGATAGATAAATAGACAGATAGATCCAAGTGGTCCACATTTAGCAACAGGGTGAACATAGCCTGTGTTACTCATCTTTGAGGTGAATCAGAGTTCACAGACACACAGCTATTTATCCCTTTTTTGACCGCATTCAAAGCGTCCAAGTTTTTCTTGAACATTTTCGCAAATATTTCCTCTACCCTTATGACACCTGGTCAACCGCTGGGATGAAATATCAAACCGCAATTACAACTTGCGAAAACGGTGAGTGTACTGGCACCGGTGGAGGAAAGGAACTTTAAATGTCCTTTAAATGTTGTGACTTACAAAACGTTACAAACTCAAAGTGCTTTCCAAAACAGTCAACATCACCCTGCTGTATTTCTAGTGTCTGTACTCCTTGTTTAAGCAGTGGTAAGACTACAGTAGGGTTTTATTCGAAATGAAAGTCATTTAGAGAGATCTTACGAAGGCTGGAGAAATATTTTGTTTTCATGTGTTGCCAGTTCTTTGCGATAACTCAAATTCAGGTTCGCTTTTAGCGTTTAGCAGCGACGCAGTGACGTTATTCAACACCTGTGCGGCGATCGGATTGCATTGGATGCCACTGCTTGTATGCGTTGATGCGCAGTGGCATCAAAGGAAGTGAGATCGTCAGATAAATCCAACACGAAAGGCTTTTAATGCCTGTCAAAACAGTTCACCCCGCATCTGCGTCCTTCATCACCTTAAAGAACTGACCTTTTGAGATGTCAGCGACTGCTCGATATTTGCATCAGCCGCTCCTGGATGTCAGACAATGGGCGCGGAGGCGGTCCCACTTTGACACAGTTTCTCGTGATTTTATTTAACTAGGCCTTGAAAGGCCATGACTCTGTGAAGCTGTGGAGGAATTGAAAGCGTGGACGTTTGGTTTGGGCGGCACAGCTGCGGTTCTCCACTCCGGTCGTGGCGGCTCTCAGGCTGACAATGCTGTCCCAGCAGGCCATTGGTGGACACGGCGCAAGAGAGCACTGGAACAATGAAACTTCCCCCTCCCCGACAGTAGCGATCTATTATTCGCGCACCTCCCCAATTCTGCTGCCCAATTTCTCACGCTTTCTTGTACTTATCTGAAAAGCATATTGAAGCATGTTGAGAAAGTAGATGTTTTGTGTATAAAATTACACTATGGATTGTTGACCACATTTTTAGGGGGTGTTTATTGATTAAACGAAGAAATAAAAAGATTGCAGATGGGCGGTATGAACTCTATGATTGGTTTAAATGTTGAATAATCATTTGGTAATGTCTACTAAAACACTACAATGAACATTATGAAATGAATAGTGCATTTTTGGATAAATAAAATAACATAAATAATGCATTATGTTTTTTTTTTTTATTAATTCATAATTATTGTTAATATTTGATAGATGTCAAACCAAAAAGCAAATAATATATAATAATGTAATAAATAATGCAGACCAAAAACAGCTTTACATAATGCTTGAATAAAAAGCAAAACTATGACTAATTAATAATTACTAAAACACTTCAATTAACATTATAACATGAATAGTCCTGACCCTGATTTATGTTTTAATGAACATCTTTTGGATACATAAAATAAAATAAAATAAAATAAAATATTTTTTTAATTAATTAATATTAATTAATCAAATAATTAATTAATTAATGTATTATTTTTTTAATTAAAAATTATTGTTAATATTTGAGATATGTCAAACCAGAAAGATAATAATAATAATAATAATAATAATAAATGGGAATAAGAATAATAAACCAAAAACAGTGTTACATAAAGCTTGATTTAAAAACAAAATTACTACTAATTAAAATGACTAAAACACTACAATTAACATTATAAAATACATAGTCCTGACCCAGTTTTATGTTTTAAAGAGCATTTTTGGAATGAATAAATAAATAAATAAATAAACAAATGTATGTATGTATGTATGTATCATATTTTTTTAATGAATTCATATTAATTAATTAATGCATTATGTTTTTAATGAATTCATAATTATTGTTAATATTTGAGAGATGTCAAGCCAAAAAACTAATAATAATAATAATAATAATAATATATATATATAATATTTTATTATTATTATTATTATTATTATAAATTAAAAATTACTAAAACACTACATTTAACATAAAATAAATAAATAAATAAATAAATAAATATAAATAAATAAATAAATAAATAGTCCAAAATAAATAGTCCTGACCCTGTTTTGTTTTAAAGAGCACTTTTTTTGATAAATAAAAAAAATAATAAAATAAAATAAAATAAATTAAAATAATGTATTATATTTTTAATTAATTAATAATTATCGTTAATATTTCAGAGATGTCAAACCAAAAAGCAAATAATAATAATAAAATAATACAATTATAAATAATACAATTAAAAACTTATTGATATGCATCAGACCAAAAAACAGCTTTATATAATGCTTGAATTAAAAATTACTAAAAACACATTATAATGCATGCATGTATGCAGATGTTTGAATATACAACATTTTTATATTATACTTATTATTCACACTAATTTATCCTAGTTATAAAAGTGAATATAAACATAACATATGTATTTTTTACTTTTAAAAATATTATTATTATTATTATTGTTGTTGTTGTTGTTGTTGTTTTTGTTGTTAATCACACTGAAGGGCCACTTAAAATGATCAGTTGAAAGCAAAATTGTAAATAAAATTTTAATTAAAAATAGTGAGAAAAATAGTGAGCTAGTATAGTAATTTATTATATAATCAAACTTACCATTATAAATATTAAATTGTAATTAAAAAAAACATTATACACTGTAAAAAAAGATTTTTCAAATTTGTAAATAAACAAACAAGATTCCTACTTTAAAAAAAAAAAGAAAAAAAACTCTTTCTACTTTAAAATGTAATGATGTTTAATTCAATGTGCTACTTGCCTTTTCTTTGTAACTGTTTGTGTAAATAACTAGCAATTTCCGAGTGAAAATTTTTTCTACGCCATTATCATTCATTATAGTTAAAAGGGATAGTTCAACCAAAATTACAATTCTGTCACCATTTACTCACCCGTATGTTTTTCCAAATCATAAGACTTCCATATGACTTTCTTTCTTCTGTAGAACACACAAAAAAGAAGAAATTCTAAGGAATAGAAGAGTATGAGTATAAGAGCTGTCTAAAAACTGTCCAAAACACCAAAAGAAAAGAAAAATTTCTTAGAAAATATTTGTTTTTTACAAAAGAAAAAAATGCAGACAGGTTTTGACTGACAGCAGTAAATACATCATTTTTATTTTCTGTAAAATGTCCACGTTATGTGTCAACCAAATCACACACCCTCAAACAGCTCATATTTATTCGAAACAGATTGCAATTACGACTCGAGGAAATGACCGATTTAGGAAATCAAACGCTGACTCAGGTCATGTAAGGTAATGGTGATTTCCTCAGCTTTTCTACTGTAAAACAGATGCCCGTGTGGCATCAAAGCTAATGAAAAGGTCACAGCCAGCTACTTGTTATTTTGAAAATGTACCCCATTTATGAGTGAGCGTTTTCTCAGAGCCCGTGAAATGACGTCGCACCACATGACTCGCTGTTGTTTACCAGACTACCGCTTTAAAACTATTGAGTCACCGGACGATCTCAAATCTCATTGGTGCGACTGGTGCCTAATTAACTTTCCCAAGGAAACAAAACCAGTTTTTTGAATTCACGTCCCAAACTTGAATGATGTAATGGGCCGAGGTCTACGCCGCGCCAAAATCCGCTTTGCACAAGCCATGACCAATTGCGAGCAAAGATCAATCAGCCCTCGAGAAAAGACTAGTCTTCATTTCGCTTCAACAAAACACAGATGAATGGGCCGCTAAATGTCTCTCGCTCGCGAAGATATATTGGTCTACCTCGCTCTAATTTTCTCTTTAACACTGGGAGACTGTTAGCGATAACCGCGAAAGGTTCGCCTCGCTCATCGAGGGCAGCTTCTTTTTCCTTTCACCTTTAAACAGAAGACATATTCTTACCTTCTTCTCAGTTTATCATATTATTGTTTTAGTTTACTTGAAATTTCCTGGCAGGTGACAAGTTCAGCGCTTTGAGCTTGGGTTTGAAAGGAGTTTAGTTTCCATTCAAGTGTCAGGAGATTTGATTAAATCAGCTTTAGGGAGAAAGAATTTGGCAGCTTATGTACGCGGAGTTCTCCAACTGTTTTTGTTTTTTTCAAACTGAATGAAAAAGGTTACTTTAATTTACTGTATGTGATCTCAACCCTACTACCCATGAGCTATTACAGCTACAAGAGTCATTCACAAATCCCACTAGACAGAATTTCCTCACGAAATGTAACAAAAAAAAGTTAAACCAGGTAAGTTTGCTGGTCTAAGCTGCACCAAAATAGACTATACCAAGTTTAGCCAGGCTGGGACCAGTTAAAACATTTTTATTAAAATTATTTTTAATCAGAAGACAAAATAAAGTCTGAAATCATGAAGCACCAAAAAGTTTTAATGGATAGTTTACAGAGGTTTAGCATGAAGAGACTTGCTAATGACAGTTAGCGCTTGTAACATAAGTGCCGAGTAATTAACTTTTATAGGGGGGTTTCGTTTGCGGTTTTGCCAGAGTTTTATTATAACAAGAACATAAATATCACACAATGACACAAAATGTACTTTAATGGTTATCTATATATCTATATCTATCTACCTATCTATCTGTATATATATATACACACACACACACACAGATATACAGATAACCATTATTTAACTTACACAAAACTGCAATCATTCAAAAAGACCTTTGTCTCAAGATATACTCAAGAATTTTAGCGTTTCCCATTTGCTACTTAAATCTACAACATTTTTAAAAACATCAAATGAATAAGACACAAAATCGACTTTGCGCTGCTGCCCGCGATCATGTCAGTGATCAGCCAAATTTGTACGTGTATCTTGAAAAGCGAATGTTTTGGAAAGTGCTACGTCATGTTTTTTCTGCCATTTAGTGATTTAGAGGAAAAAAATATCTAAGGTGCCTTTTACCCCGTTGCACCCTACTATTTTAACGTGTATGCTGGTGCAAGCAGTTAATAAATCTGGTCCCAAGTGCACCCAAGAAACACAATTATTTCAGAAGAGCTTGATGATGTAAGCTAAGACTGTGATACTCCAATAAGCCAAAAGTAGAAAGCACATTGGGTAACACTTTATTTTAAGGTGTTATAATACTGAGTAATTACATAATTAAGTACTTAGTAGTAGCCGTTGTATTTACATGAAACAAAACGTACTTACCATGTAACTAAGTTATGGAACAGTCTGTAATTACAGTTTGTATTTATGTAGATGTAATAGGCAGCCACTGTTACACAGCTACATATGTAACCAGAAGAATGTTGTGTTGCACACATTATACAACGCAATTAAAAATGTAAGTACACAGATATAAGCTACTTAAAATAAAGTTTATCAATATTGTACTTAAGTGCACTTCATGTGTATCTATACTGTACACCTTATCCAGCTGCACCTTAGTTAGATTTAACCCACCAGTACACAGCTTAAATACATGAAATACATTTCTAATTACATTAAAATTACAGAATATTACACAGGCATAAGCTACTTAAAATTAAGTGTATCAAGATTGTACTTAAGTGTACAAGTAGTTGTGTAACATACTTGGCCTCTTACATATGTGTAACAGTAGCTGGCTATTACATCTACATAAATACAAACTGTACAAAAAGTTCCATAACTTACATGATAAGTACATTTTGTTTCATGTAACTACAACGGCTACTACTAAGTACTTAATTAGGTAATTACTCTGTATTATCACACCTTAAAACAAAGTGATACGTTACACTGTAATTACTTGAACTATTGTAATAGAATATTATACCAATATAGTATAGTTTCTGTATATACAATATATTCTATAAACAATAGTTCAAGTAATAGTTTGTAGCACTTTCCAAAACATCCGCTTTTTACGATACACATGCAAATTTGGCTGATCCTTGATGTTGTGATGTTGTAGATTTAAGTAGCAAATGAGAATCACTAAAATTATTGAATATATCTAGAGACAAAGGTTTTTTTTAATGATTTTCAGTTTTGTGTATGATAATTAAAACAGCAGTTTTTAAATAGTGAAAGAATATGTAAAAGTATGGTATTTGGGGTAAAAAGAGCCCCTGCTGTTGACAAAATAAGGTCTTAAATCATGAAGTACCACCAAGTTTTAATTGATAGTTTACAGAGGTTTAGCATGAAGGGACTTGTGCTGAGTAATTAACTTTTATAGGGGGGTTTCGTTTGCATTTTTGCCAAAGTTTTATTATAACAAGAACATAAAGATCACACAATGACACAAAATGTACTATAATAGTTATCTATGTATCTATCTATCTGTCTATCTCTCTCTCTCTCTCTCTCTCTCTATATATATATATATATATATATATATAATTTGCACGTGTATCTTGCACCTTTCTAAGGTGCCTTTTACCCCGGGGTGCCTTTAGCCCCATTGTACCCTACTATTTTAACGTGTATACTGGTGCAAGCAGTTAATAAATCTGGTCCCAAGTGCACAGAAACACAATTATTTCAGAAGAGTGTGATGATGTAAGCTAAGACTGTGATACTCCAATAAGCCAAAAGTACAAAGCACATTGGGTAACACTTTATTTTAAGGTGTCATAATACAGAGTAATTACCTAATTAAGTATTTAGTAGTAGCCGTTTTACTTACACAAAACAAAATGTAACAAGAACATAAATATCATACAACAACACAAAATATACTATAATGGTTATCTATATATCTTTATCTATCTATCTATCTATCTATATGTGTGATTTGTGAAAAAAGCGGAGGGGGGGGGTTGTGCTTTTGAAAACTGTTTTCTCCATAGGGCGAGGTTGACCTGACTCCAGTAAGGCTATATCCTTAGTGTAATCTGTTAACAACGCACATTATAAACTCAGCTTTTTAGGCAAATACCAGATAATGAATGTCATGTCATGAAAAGTTTTTAACACGAAGGAAACTGTGTCGAATCAGATCACAATTTAATAATAATACTAAAAAAAAAACATTGTAAGTTAGGCCTATTAATTGCAATGACTTCATTTCCACTGTTTTTAAAAAATGAATACATATATAGAGAAAGCAAACAAAGAACACAGTATCTAGGGAGCTTTTTGAAACTCTGACTACAAACCATCTTTTGGCATTAAAATAGTAGGGTATAACAGGGCTAAAGGCGCCCCAGGGTAAAAGAGCCTTTGATATTATTTGCCTCTAAACCACAAGATGGCAGAAAAACATGGCATAGCGCTTTCCAAAACATCCACTTTTCAACATACACGTGCAAATTTGGCTGATCCTTGACGTCATCACAGGCAGCAGCGCAAAGTCAATTCTGTGCTTACTTAGCCTATGTTCACACTTGGCGTCTTTTCTGACAAGAAAAAGTTGACAAGGGTATTTTTTTGTAAAGATAAAAACCGGCAGCGTTGCAGCCAAGGGTGTCTTTTGTTGCTATAACAACAGCTGCAACAGTATGAATATCGAGAAATGTCAACAAAAGAGAAGGCTCGCTCTTGTGTTGGCTTTTGTTTTTTTATTTTTTGGCATTTTTCCCTTTATTTGATAGGACAGTATTTAGACAGGAAATGAGGTGGGAGAGAGAGAGGGGGATGGGATCGGGAAGGGTTTGCGAGCCGAGACTCGAAAAAGGGAAGCCCTCACCCGAAGTGCAACAGCGTTACTTGTAGGGGGGTTTCGTTTGCGGTTTTGCCAAAGTTTTATTATAACAAGAACATAAAGATCACACAGTGACTCAAAATATACTATAATTGTTATCTATATATCTGTATCTATATCAGGGGTCACGTTAACTGAAAATTGTAAGTCATTGACGGATTTTTTTTTATCAATGACGAAAAAATCTAAAGGCTGTCAGTCATTTTGACATTACACTAAGGGTAAGCTATTGTAAATTTTAGGTGTAATTCCCACCCCTGTCCAGTTGGTGGTGAGTGCACTCCAGTGTGGCAGCAGAGCACTGGATCCAGAACAAAAACGAAACTGTCACGCATGTTTTGCTATGCATTTGATTACGCACAGACAACTAGCTTACCCACTTTGGCTACAGCAATCTATCACGCAACATTAAAGAGCACCAAAAGGATATTTATTGCTTGAATTTCCTAATGAAATGGACATAATTTAAACTCTGAAACTGTTTCATATCAAAAGTAACAAAGTATCTATATAAAAGCACCCCTGCTGTTGGGGCTAAAAGGCACAATAATTAACATGATAATTAATAGAAGGCTGACTTTTCCATTTGTTGACAAGACATTGTTAGACTTAGATGGTAAATATCATATCAAATTTAAAAACATGATATTAATCATATCATATAATAAAATATCATTTGTTGTTACTACTGTAAAGCTATATTCAATTACTATGGGATCTCCCTCAATGCTTTCAGAATCTTTACATTGTAAGATGATTTGGTTTCTGTATGATTTTTGCTTTCAACTGTTTTATATTAATATATTTTAATGACAGTATATTTATTGAGCAAAAATTCATTCTTTTATTTATCAAAATAAGCAGAAAATAGTACAAATTTTGCTAAAGTTATTGTTTTGAACAAGCTGTTTTAGTGTTTTAGTACTTGTATCAATACTGTGTGCCTTGTACCCCATGCTGGTCCCCGTGTGTGTCTTTTACCAAACATGTGACACTGAGGGCAGATCGGACATTGCATGGCTTTCCTTTTTCATTGCGAAATATCAAAGTTTGTCAGGCTGCAACGGACACGCCCTTCAATGAAACCTCAAGATCTTCGCAATTTAACATCACAAAGGGCTTTAGATTAGACTGGCCAAATTTGGCGTGGATCTGTTTAAATCTCTAGGAGTAATTTGTTTAAATACAACGCCTGAAAATGATGAGAAAATTCAAAATAACAGACGTCCTTTTGGATGTCAGACTTCACACCGTGAGACTTTTTTGTAAGTATTGGTGTGTTACATCTGTCTACACTGTAAAAAACAATTTGTTGAGTCAACTTAAAATAATTTGTAACCTGGCTGCTTTAAAATTTTAAGTTCAGTCAACTCAAAAAAAGTTTATTCAACTTGAAATGTTAAATTATACTAAGTGACAACTTAGATATTTGAGTTGAATCAACTTAAAATTTTAAGGCAGCTGGGTTACTTACCCATCTGTTAAGTTTAGCAAACACAAATATCTAAGTTGTTACTTAGTACAACTTAACATTTCAAGTTGAATAAACTTATTTTAGTTGACTGAACTTAAAATTTTAAGGCAGCAGGGTAACAAATTATTTTAAGCTGACTCAACAAATTGTGTTTTATATTTTTTACAGTGTACTGAATTTCATACATGTATGCAAAACATAGCTCGAGGGGCACTTCATTGAATTTTTTAGGTGGCGCTATTGAGCCATTTTGACACATCCACTTCTGAAACCCGTATCAGATGTAAATTGTCACCTTTTTGGTGTGTGTGCAATGTTTTATGAGTTTCCAAGCATGTTTAGGCCCTCAAAAATGCGATTCATTTTGGAGAATCTGAGCAATTCCAATAGCGTCCTCGCACTAAGACACTGTATTTTAGTTAAAATGCTGACTAAGAAATCAGCTGTTTATTAGTTCTAGACAAAGGAAGCTAACTAGGTTTTATGTTTTTTTGTCCATTGTAATGTAAGTTCCTTGCTGATTTTATGGGTTATGGCTATATGGGTTAAATGTGCATATGTCTGATTCATCCTAATTATGTGTTCTTCATTCAGACTCAGTGTACTTTTTAAATATAAATCAAAAGCTTTGTAACAGCAATATATGATCAGCTAGGTGATGATTTTCATGAAATTACAGGCTACATATCATTGCGCTAAAGGCAATTTTTGGTGTTTTGGTTCATTTTTTGCACTCTGATTTAAAAGAGTGAGGAAATCCTTACTTGATGAAACAAGCACCTGGTAGCAGGGGGTCTCTGGCTTTTAGCAGCCCTGCATGCATGCAAATTACCAGGAAGAAAAAAAATCTCTTACTACTTAGAGAAATAGGCAATTACTTTTAATGGACCAAAAACTGTTTGGAATAAGGTCCATTTTAGCAGCACTGAAACACGGCTTCATTTGCCACCGTTTGCTGTGTCAGCATGAGATGTTAGTGTTGGTGTCTTCAAATTAAAAGCTTTTCTAGAACAACGGTCCCCTTGATGATGTCAGCTGTTGTTAAAGTTAAAGATGACTTACCCATAATTCAGTGGACATTTGCACCAACAAATCATATTCTCTGCTCAAAATAAAGACTCAAATGATCTTTGATGTGTTTGTGGTATATCTCACATCTGTTGTGCCAAAAGTACCTTCAGTACTGCAAAAAGTATTATTTGTTTCTTTGTTTCTGTTTGTAATAAAAAGATGGTGATGTTCCTCATTTGAAAATGCTTTGAAAATAATCCATTAAATGATTAAATGTAATTGTCTTGAAATATATTGATGAAGCTGACTTGCTACACCAGCAGTTCCAGAGGGTGAATTTATAGATGCAAGTTTTTAGCATGCTGCTAGTGTTACCAGCTGAAGAAACAGTCATATTTAAGGATGCTCTAAAACTACAGCCTGTTCACAAAGAGGATGCAATAGGCTATTCACAAATCATCAAATGAAAAGAATGAATTAGTAAATCATGCTTACGATTTACTTACAACGATGTAACGACTTAGGGAATCACGCTTATGTTTTACTTAAAATAAGGTAAAGAAATTAGTAATTTGTGCTCACAATTTACCTAAACTGAGGGAGCAAATTAGTATGTCGTGCTCACATTTTACTTAAAATAAGATAACTACACTGTGTGCAGAATTATTAGGCATGTTGATATTCTGGTCATATTTTTTTTCCAAACACATTTTACCAATTCCAAACCACATCAGTCTTAATAACTACTGTCAATTTTGTATTTAATCATTTATATGTGATATATAATTGTCTGTGAAGGCAGGAAATGAAAAACTTCTTATATTCAGGTGTGCATAATTATTAGGCATCTTTTCTTTTACAGATAAAATGAGCCAAAAAAAGATATTTAACCCAGACTGAAAAGTCCAAATTATTAAATGCCCATGAGAAGAATGCAATACTAATGCAATACAAGAATTTGCAAAGTTAAGGCTTGACCATTGGACAGAGAAATGCTTGTTGAGTCTGCATGGTCAGAAAAAACAGGTGGAGAAGAAAAGGTGGCAAAAGAATTAGAATTAAAAGAGGTGTGACACCATCAGGAACCGTTTAGTTCTCCAGCGCCACCATTTTCCAGAACTGCAACCTACCTGGAGTCTTCAGAAGTGCAATGTGTCAGGTTCTCAGAGACTTTGCTTGGTAAAAAATCCTAAAAAATGCCCTTGACTTAATAAGAATAACAAGCTGACGTGTTGTAAAATACATGAAGACAGTTTTTTTATAGGCTTTATAGACAGATAAGTTGAGAGTGACTCTTGAAGGAAAAGCATCACATCATCTTGTATCCTCTGATTCAAGAATTCATCTTCCAAAATCTGGCAGTAGGTTTTGGGAGTTCATTTTAGCCCATCTCTGCAAGTCAGACTTTTCAGGATAGGAGACTAAACATGAACTCCCAAAACTTACTGGCAGTTTTTAGAAGATGAATTCTTGAATCAGAGGTACAAGAGGATGTGATGCTTGTCCTTCGAGAGTCACTCTCAACTTATCTGTCTATAAAGCCTATAAAAAAACTGTCTTCATGTATTTCACAACACGTCAGCTTGTTATTCTTATTAAGTCAGGGGCATTTTTTAGGATTTTTTACCAAGCAAAGTCTCTGAGAACCTGACACATTGCACTTCTGAAGACTCCAGGTAGGTTGCAGTTCTGGAAAATGGTGGCGCTGGAGAACTGGAAACGGTTCCTGATGGTGTCACACCTAATTTTTCACCTTAATTTCTAATTTGAAAAGATATGAAAAGATTCATAAAATTCAGCGGCTCAGATGTCGGGAGTAAATGACGACCACTACATTCATTATTACATCCAGCAACACAACACCTCAATCGTTCAGTTCTTGTCTAAGTTACATCCCTGCTCCAGCATCAAAACATGGAGGATGGACTGTTACAGCTGATCTGAGTTTTTGATTAATCTGTAAAAATAATATTCCCTTTTTCAAATCGAGCCATTCTCAGATGCCTGTCATTGTGGCGTCACACCAACAAAGGCCGCTCCCACGATAGTTGATTGACATGAGCGTCTTATCTCAGATCAGCTGTAACAGTCCAACTACCATGTTTTGATGCCTGAGCAGGGATGTAAGTTAGACAAGAATTGAGCGACTGAGGCGTTGTGTTGCTGGATGTAATAATGAACATAGTGGTCGTCATTTACTCCCGACATGAGTCGCTGAAGATGCAATAGATTACGTTTGTTTGTGAAGGGAATGCATCTCCCGATCTACATATATCCGTCTATGTTCACGCGAATCATTCGTGATCCAACTTCACTTACAGCAGAAGTGAGTATAAGGGTTTTTTTTATGAATCTTTGCGATCGCCTTTCCTAAATGCGGCTAAACGTGGCTAAAGTAAACAGGCTCATCACTCCACAGAGAGAAGAGAGGGGCGGGGCGAGCAGAGCTCAATAACATTTAAAGCAACCAGAATGGGATGATTTTTGCAGAGCTGATTTTGGCAAGGTAAAAAGGGTGTTGTTTTACACAACCATTGAGAATTTTTAACCAAAGTATATTATAGACTTTTCATTAAGACCCTAAAGAATCATATCAACTTGTGGAAAATGGGCATCTGATGACCCTTTTAAAATGAGATAACTAATTAAATCATGCTCACGATTTACTTAAAATAAGGTGATGAATTAATAAATCATGCTCACATTTTACTTAAAATGAGGTGACAAATTAGTAAATAGTGCTACGATTTACTTAAATGGACTGAAAATTAGTAAATCATGCTCACAATTTACTTAAAATGAGTTAATGAATTACTAAACCATGCTCATGTTTTACTTAAAATGACGTAAAAAAAAAAAAAAATTAGTAATTTATGCTCACTATTTACTTTAAACGAGGTAATAAATTAAGAAATCATGCTCACTATTTACTTAAAACTATGTAATGAATTAGTGAATCATGCTTACGATCTATTTAAAATTAGATAAAAAGAACTAATTAGTAAATCATGCTCATGTTTCACTTAAAATGAGGTAACGAATTAGAAATTTGTGCTTAAGATTTTCTTAACAAATTAACTTGCACTGACGATTTACTTCAAATGAGGTCACAAATTAATAAATTGTCCTCACAATTTACTTAAAATCAGGTAACGAATCTGTAAATCATGTTCATGTTTTAAAATGAGGTAACAAATTAGTACATAGTGCTCACTATTTACTTAAAAGAATGTAATGAATTACAGAATCATGCTCACGTTTTATTTAAAATGAGGTAAAAAAAAAGTAACTTTTGCTCACGATTTACTTTAAACAAGGCAATTAAGAAATCATGCTCACTATTTGCATAAAACAAGGTAATTAATTACTAAATTGTGCTCATGATTTACTTACTTACAAAGTTTTGAATTAGTAAATCATGCTTGTTTTACTTAAAATAAGGTAACAAATTCGTAAACCATGCTCATGATTTACTTAAAATGAGGTAACAAATTAACACATCGCGCTCATGATCTACTTAAAATGATGGAATGAGGGCATGAGGGTGAAATTTTTCCAAAGGTAGATTTTGCTGACTTTACGTGACTTTAAGTACTAGAGAGCTGCCTAGTTTAAAAGTGTCTTCAGTGTGAGTTGTGCCTCTTACATCACTACACTATTCAGACAATGGACCTTTTTTGTGTGGAAAATTTCACAGAAATGACTGCACCTTGAGAAGTACAGTTCTTAATTGTATTCCTTTTCAAGCACCATCATTCAAGAACTCTTAGAACACATCTCTTAGACCCCTAAAATTACCTACACCTGCAATTTGCACGCTTTCCTTCTCAAAACATTTTCAATGAGTCATCAAATCACTAATGCTAAACTATGCTAATGCTGCCCATGCTAGCCAGTCAAACAGTGATCCCTTTGGCCATGTCATTTATGTAAACATTCACTAGCTGGCTAGTTGACTATACTGTTCTGGATGGCTAGTTCAATAGTACTAATTAGTGGTCATGGAAGTCCTTTCTGTGATATTTTCAAGGCAAAAGAACGCCTTCTCATCATCAGCGTATTATCTATATGTGTGATACGAATTATGCCATTTTACCTATGGCATACAAACCAACCAAAATAGTTCTTAAATGTGCATCCAAATATGACAACACATCTGACTTATGCAAACAGAAAGTGTTTGTGTGGTTCACCTAATCTCATCTATCATGATGAAGATCAGAGACTAAGTGGCTGCGTGATCAAGCTGCCAAGCGGCGTGTCACACCTTCTCCAGAGGCATCCTGTGTAAGGCTACATGCGTGACCTGCTGTAACCTGCACATCTGTTCATCCACAGGCACACTGTGTAACCACAATTACATTCACCGACCTCAAAATGTTTGCTCATCCTGGAACATGTACAGCCATATCCGTCTTGAATGATGAGCAAAAATGCAACCCTCTAGAGACTCAAAGTTATATAACGTTTCGGAACTTGTTGGAATTGCAAATCTGTCTCTACAAAGAAAAATAATTAACCCACAATTTAAAATTCTGTTAGAATTTAGCAACCATTGTGTTGCAACCAAACACGCCTGATTAAATTTCAGAAGCGTAAGAATTTAATTTACTTAAATTGTTCAGTTTGTTCATGCTATGACTTAAGAAGACTTGAAATATAGTGCACAAGTTGCATGAACTACTTTGTGTTTGGCATTAACAACAACAATAACAACAAATGTTTTTGCATTCAAGCCAGAATTCAGAATTCATTAAACTGATAATGTTACCCATGCTATAAAAACAGCATACACTGTAAAAAAAAAACAATTTAAATCAATTAAAAATAATTTGTTACCTGGCTGCATTAAAATGTGAAGTTCAGTCAACTGAAAAAAGTTTAGTCAACTTGAAATGTTAAGTTGTGCTAAGTGACAGCTTAGATATTGAGTTGGTAACAAGCCCAGCTTTTAAGTTTAACAAACACAATTTTTTTGTTTTGCCAACTCAAATATCTAGTTACTAGTACAACTTAACATCTCAAATTGACTAAACTTATTTGATTTGACTAAACTTAAAATTGTTAAGCCAGCAGGCTAACAAATTATTTTAAGTTGACTCAACAAATTGTGTTTCTTTAAAAATATATATTAGTGTAGAAACTGCTAGGCAATTTAATAAATAATTAAGAAACGTCAAATACCACATTGAATTAATCGTAAAATGTTGAAATACTAAAATAGTCTTTACTTGGAAATCGTTGGAAATCTTTGGAACGACATAAGGGTCAATATCCATTATTCTGTATTTTCTACACACACACACACACACACACACACATATATATATATATATATATATATATATATATTATATTACATGCTTCTCTACAGCCCAGTTAAATTTTGGATTGTGTTTGTGTGCGTTTCTGAAGCAAGTTCAACCCACAGCACTTAACACTGACCTCTCGTTTTCTCACGAAGAACTCGGGCGATCTAGTTCGGTAAAGCAAACCGAAGGGTAACCACTGTGAAAACATCTCTAGTTACCTCCATGTCTGTGGCTATGTTCCTTACTGGTCTTAAAGAAATCCGTATGAAGTTCTGAATAAAAATGACAATACTATGCACGACCCAAACGGACTGCGAGTGCATTCACTTGCAATTATAAACCGCATGAGAATGTAAAAACAGGAAAAAGTGAGCAAAATTCCCTCAAGGGGCCAGCGTTGAAGAGGTAATATTCTATTTTCAGGGAGTATGTGGTTGAATCTGACATCGGTATTTATATTTTTTAGTCATTAAAGAAGATTATAATTTGTTTCTGGAATAAAACTCACTTACCTTCAGTAATAATGAGGCTGGTACTTTGCTGAGATATGACCACGTATGGTTTGGTTTGAAACAGGCTTTGTCTGTTTCCTGAAAATTAAGACACACAGAATCCAAAGCATTTAGAAGTGGTATTTATTAAAGGTAGCTGTCTGGCAGAGCTTGATAAAGTGGACCGCACTTCTCCGACTCGTTTCAAGTCTCCCGGGAGGTGATTAGAAAATGAGCATGTACAATAAAAAAAACACGTTTTCTACAGCAAAATAAAAGTGACAGAAAATTAGTGCTTTTGACAGCTCATTTGGTGCTCAACTTCAAGCAAGGCCCTAGAATGCTTTGTCAAAGCTTGCTATAGGTGGAGTGCACCAACAGGCCTGCAAAATGCCCACGTTTAAATTCCTTGGGAGATCTTGACAGTTTAAGTCCAGTGAATTACATCTGAAAAGAAACTATTTGTTGAGGTTGTGAAAGTGTAGAAAGATAATAAATAAGCAATCTTGGGTTTACAGTGTAATATTTTCAGGCAGCCAAGACAAGCATTAACAAAATTCTTAACCCTAAAGATGTGGTCACATTTAAAAGTGCAGTATATAATATATAACAGCTAGTTGGTCGAAATGGGTACTGCAATCCAAAATATTGGAGAGAGTTGTTTCTCCCGTCCCCTCTTCCTTAGACTTGATGCTCACACGGGTTGCCAGATTGAGGACACGCAACATGAATGAGCACAATTGACAATGGAAGGCTGTAAATTGATTAGTTGACTGATTTTGGTTACTAGGGCAATATGCAATGTTGCCTCTGGTCATAGAGCTTTTTAGATGGATGCCAAGGCTTTGTAGGTTAGGTAGGATCTGTGATCTCTGACACAGTTTGTTTGCTCGCTTCCATGGCTGCAATACATTGTGTTTTCTGCCAACTGGCAGCCTGGAGTGTCGAAATACTATTGGTTAAATTTGCAGTGGGCGGAGTCACACAGACCAAAACAAAAACAGGTATTTTAACATGGAACACACATTTCAAAGCAGTACTGTAGCGTCATTTTTCAGAGAAACAAGTATGTGAACTTAGATGTATCCTAAATACCTGCAAGCATATTATGGTATTTTTATGCTTTAGTGCAGTCAAAAAAAAAAAAAAAAAATACATGCATTATTTCAATTAGAATCTACACAATTTTCCCACACAGATTTTGCAACAGGTTCAAGTTGGTTTGTATGGACCACATAGCACTGCTCTAACATTCACTGAGAATAATTATAATTAAAAAAATGTACACCTTAGCACTGTTAAATGCTAGCAACCATTCACAACACCACACATTTCAATACCCTAGCAATACCTGTAATACCCTAACAACCACAACCAAGCAACCATATATTGATATGGTAATGGCCCACAACACCCTAGCAAATATCGTATCAACATGTTAGCGACCATTCAGATCATCTTAGCAACTGCATAGTCCTGACAACAAACTACAACACCCTTGCAAACACTCAAAACAATCAACAGCATTGTAGTGTGCTACAAATCATTTAAAACAGCTTAGCAACAGAGGAACAGTGTAATGCAATGGCAACAAACCCCAACACACTAGCAAAAGTACTGCAATTTGATAGCAATCCCTCAAAAACACCCTAGCAACCCCTTATATCATCATACTAACCAATACACCTCATCTGCAACATTACAATGTGCGATAAATCACTCAGAACCACCCTGGTAACGACCCACAACACCCTAGAAAGCACACAGAACACCTTAGCAACCAATGCACTTCATCTACAACATTGTGGTGTGCTATAAATCACTCAGAACCACCCTGGTAACGACCCACAACACCCTAGCAACCTCACAGTAACATGCTAGCAACCACTCAGAACATCTTAGCAATCGTATAGCCCTGACAACAAACTGCAACACCCTAGTAACTGCTCAGATCAACATAGCAAACAGTACACCTCATCTACAACATTGCAGATTGTTAATAATCACTCAGAACACCTTAACAACAGCGAAGCACTGTTTTGTCATTGGAAATGACCCCAAGCACACTAGCAAAAGTACAGCAATGTAACATTGTAATGGCAATCCCTTTAAAACCCCTAGCAACATCCTAACAACCACTAGAGCACTTCATAAACTGCAGAGCAACTCCCTGGTAATGATCCACAACACCCTAGCAACTGTTGCAACCGGTACATTCATCTATCGTTGCAGTGTGCTATAAATCACTCAGAACGCCTTAGCAACTGGGAAGAACTGTAATGCTATGGCAATGACTCCCAGCATACTAGCAAAAGCACAACAATGTGATGCCAACAACAATGTGAGGTTTTCTCTCAGAAACCCCAAGCTACATCCTAACAGCCACCAGAATACTCTATAAACTGCATACCAATGTTCTCGTAATGAATAGCAACCACTCAGAACATCTTAGCAACTGCATAGCCCTGACACTAAGCTACAACACCCTAGCAACCGCTCAGATCACCTTAGCAACCAATATACCTTATCTACAACATTGCATTGAGCTATAAATCACTCAGAACACCTTAGCAACAAGCACTCTAATGCCATGGCAATGACCCCCAGCACACTGGCACAACAGTGTAGCAATGTGATAGCAAGAAACCCCTAGCAACATCCCAACAACCACCAAAGCACTTCATAAATGCATAGCATCACCCTAGTAATGACCCACAGCACCCTAGCAACTTTATAGTAACATGCTAACATTAACTGAGAACATCTTAACAACTGCAATGCCCTGACAACAAACCGCAATACCCTAGCAACCACTACACTTCATCTACAGCATTGCAGTGTGCTACAAATCATTCAAAACACCTTAGCAACAGAGGAGAAGCACAATCCCTGGTGAAAAAACAGCATATGCTGGTAGGTATGTTTTGATGCTGGGATGCTGGTTAGGTATGTTTTGATGCTGGTCCTTTGCTGGTTTATGCTGGTCCTTGACCAGCAACATGACCAGCATAAACCAGCAAAGGACCAGCATAGACCAGCTTAAATCAGCATCAAAACAGACCAAATCAGCATCCCAACATCAAAACATACCAACCAGCATATGCTGTTTTTTTCACCAGGGATGTCATGGCAATGAACCCCAACCCCACACTAGGAAAAGTACTGCAATTTAGCAATGTGATGGCAATCCTCAAAAATAACCTTAGCAACAACCTAACAACCAACAAAACACTCCATAAAATGCATAGCAACATCCTGGTAATGGCCCACAACACCCTAGCAATCCCAAAGCAACATGCCAGCAACCACTCAGAACAGCTTAGCAACCGTATAGCCCTGACAAAAAATTGCAACACCCTAGCAACTGCTCAGATCACCATAGCAACCAATACACCTCATCTACAACATTGCATTGTGCTATAAACCATTCAGAACACCTTAGCAACAGAGAAACACTGTAATGCCATGGCAATGACTCTCAGCACACTAGCTAAAACACTTCAATGTAGCACTGTGGTGGTAATCCCTCAGAAACCCCCACCAACATCCTAACAACCACCAGAACACTCCATAAACTGCATAGCAACTCCCTGGTAATGGCCACAACATCCTAGCAACCCCAAAGCAACATGCCAGCAACCACTCAGAACATCTTAGCAACCATATAGCCCTGACAACAAACTACAACACCCTGGCAACCGCTGTGAACACCTTAGCAACCAATACATTTCATCTAAAGCATTACAGTATGCTATAAATCACTCAGAACACCTTAGCAACAGGGAAGCACTGTATTGTCATGGCAATGACCCCTAGCACACTAGCAAAAGTACTGCAATGTAACAATGTGATGGCAATCCCTCAAAAATCCTACCAACCAACTTAACACTGCATAAAGTGCATAGCAACGCCCTGGTAATGGCCCACAGCACCTTAGCAATCACTCAGAACATCTTAGCAGCTGTGTAGCCCTAAAAGAAAAAAAAACACCCTAGCAACTGCTTAGAACACCTTAGCAACCACCCAAACACCCAAACACCCTTTTGCACAGGCATGCATTCTGATTTTCTTAAGAAATGCAAAAATCTTGTCTTCACACTGCTGCGGTGCAATAAAGCTATATTATGATCGTAACGCACATCTCCAGAGTTATAAAAGCAACCGAGTGAGAATAATGGTTATGCAGGACAACAGTTTAAATCCTTTAGCAAAGTGTATTCCTTGCAATTTACTTCTCAAGGCCTTAATCTTGAAGACATTAGCTCAGTCAGTGGACTGAGACACTATACGACAAGAGAAAAGACCATCAAGACAAAACTGCATTCAATTGAGTCTTAATGCTGTAATATTCCAGAACCCTGTACCGCAAGCCATATGGTGCAAAGCCTTTTGAGCTTTAGCTCTTACTATATAATATCAAACAGACTTTCACTCAGCAGTGTCATTTTACATAATACAGTATGTTCTATAAATACTGTATGACTTTTTCACATTAAAAAAAAAAAACTCTGTTAAGTGGCTTGATAGGTAAATGCAGTTGTTATTTAACTTTCACATTCCATTTCTATGACTTGTGAGAGTTGCATGACGCATACTTCATGTGACAAAATAGACTAAACTAGGTCTCAATGCCTGTTAAGACCATTAGACTGACAGATGACAAATGACAATCACAATTAAGTAACCCAAAAAATCCCTTTTTTAAATGGACAAAACCCATTAGATGACTAGATGCTCCTAGCCGGGGAAATTACACCATGTTCGCTTGTGCTTTTTTTGTTTTATGCCTTATATATCATCTCCATCCTGTTTATAGGCACCGTTCTTTAAAAGTCATTTGCCAAACAAAAACAGCTTGACGCAAGGCAACACAACATATCCTGCCACCACACTGTTAAATGGTTTTTCCATTGGGCCCCTCACATAAAGTCATGTCTGCCATCTTCTGGCGCACTGGAGAAAAACTCTGGGTTCCACAGTACCTCAATGAGATTAAAAAAAGAACAAGTTTGAGTTTGCTGCTTCCCAGGTGTTTCTCCTGAGTTCCAGAAGAGATCTCAAAATGCACACAGGTGTGCCAAGATCTCACCAATTCTTTAAAGAAAGAATTATCTGCACTCTTATTGTGCACCAACAACTGCCACATTTATTTCTTGTCTTTCATCCACCAAGAAATTTGAGGAGAAGCATCTGAGACAAAGTTGATCTGATTAAAAATCTTTTGAGGTAAACTTCAAGCATCTCAATTGCTCATCTATAAATGGAATTCAAAGATACAGAATCAAAAGCCTTTCAAGTACCAACTCCATTCGTGCAACATTTCTTTAATTTTCCTCAAATCTATTTATTTCTCCTTTAGGGGTGTCACAGGAACATTTCATGTTGGTTAGATCATGCTTTGGCTTTGTGGGTGGGAAACTTGGCATGGTCTTCAAAAGAATTGTAGGCACAGTTGTGTCTCATTCAAAGTCACAAAAAGAGACCACAATTGTATTGTCATGTCAGGAATATGGCAGCAAATGCAGTTAAAGTGACACAAGTGTTTAAATATTTGTCAGGATGCTCAACTGGATTTAAAATTCAGTGGCAGTAAAGACACGTCCAACACACTCTCATGCCAATTTGTCACCATTTCGCATTTTTGACAAATCTATGAATTTGTACGATCGCATTCCTCTGCCTTTTTCCCACTGAGGGTTATGTTTAGGCATGGACCTTCATTCATGTTTTTAATTTTATAATAATGTTCGGGCAGCATTCAGCACATATAAAAAAGCTCAAAAAGATGACGTGCCAACGAATGCAATAGATCATTTCATGTCTGAATCTGCAGGCTGAACAAAAAATGACCCTTTTTCATTGAGTTGATCAGCGAGTCTCCAGCAGGAACCATCATACAATCAGGATACTTTTTTCTCAAGAAGATTTAGCCGCAGAAAGTTTTAAGCATTAACCAGTAAATTCCCATCTCGCACGCTGTTCCCAAAAAATGCCACCCAGTCGGCAAAATAAAACCTCAAACTTTATGTAAACAGGTACCAGTCAGAATCTAGAACCAGGAAACATCATGCTAATGATCTCTCTTTGAGAGAAAATTGGTAGCAAACATCAAGCATTTGGTGAGCCCCCTTTAGCCTTGTGTGTTGAGGTTGAAAACTTCACTCCAGGATGCTTTCTGGAGACCACTTCCTTTGAAATAATATTTGAACAGTGGTTAGAGATGAGAATAATGCTAGTCTTCATTCCAGGTTGTACCCAAAAAAATGCAGCATTGGCTTTTTCTCTAAGGAGATAGCGTGCAGCACTCTAGGCCCACAAGATCAGTGTGTTTTTTGGTTAGCATAGGGTTTTATAGGTTGGTCTTGCTGTGGAGCATCCTAAAACTCTGTTAAAAGATAGAGGAAATCGTACAGTTAATGCTCAAGGATTAAGTCAAATAAATATTTGACATTCCTGTCCCCGGAAATATCAATAAGCCTACTTTGCCTTCAAAGTGTTAACAGGTATGTACCCCAGCACCCAGTTTGCTTAAGAAGCATAACATTTTTGTAGTATTTTGAAGAAACTAATGTAACCCTAAAGACTTACAAGTGTTTTTGCCGGACAGCTGGTGGAGTGTTGGAGAAACCTGTTTGAATTCCATTTGCAGTTCCATTTGGTGACACTAGAGGTGCAACTGTACACTGTTAAGGGAATATTCTACTCAACCACAACTTTTTCACCACTGACAAGTTGAATAACATTGACTATATCATTACAATGGCACCTGTCAAGAGATGGGATATATTAGGTAGCAAGGGAACAGTCTGTTCTTGGATATCATGTGTTGGAAGCCACAAAAAATGGGCAAGCGAAAAGAAGTGACTTTGACAAGTGCCGATGAGTAATGGCTTGATGACTAGGTTCGAAAATCTCCAAAACCAGGGGCGCCATAATGAGGAGGGTAAGGTTAGGACGACTCCAAGGATACGACAAGGGTAAGGGGGCCTGAATGAGCTTTCTACCAGGGGCCCGAGTCAATACACTGTTCAGCCAAGAAACCATAGAAACATCAGAAACAACCCAGAAACATCAAGTCTTGTGGGGTGTTTTTGGTATGCAGTAGTTAGTACCTACCAAAAATGTTACAAGGAAGGACAACTGATGAACCGGGTCATTGAGGCATATGGGGAGCGAAGGCTAGTCTGTCTGGTCCGATAACACAGAAGAGCTACTGTAGCTCAAACTGATGAAAAACTTAATGCTGGCCATGATAGAAAGGTGCCAGAACACACAGTGAATTGCAGTTTGCTGCAATTGGGGCTGCGCAGCCACAATATGGCCAGAATCCAATGATGAGCCTGAAAGCACCTAAAATCGGCACTGGAGTATCAGAACACGACCATGGAAGAATTAAGAATGGAAGAAGGTTGCCTGGTCTGATGAATCACATTTTCATTTTAGATCAGGGATGTCCAAACTCGGTCCTGGATGGTCACTGTCCTGCAGAGTTGAGCTCCAACCTAAAATAAACACACCTGAACCAGCTAATCAAGGTATACTATAAACGTCCAGGCAGGCAAGTTCGAGCTAAAGTCTGCAGGACACCGGCCCTCCAGGACTGAGTTTGGAGAGCTCTGCGTTGTTTACCTGGGGAAGAGATCGCAGCAGATGCACTATGGGAAGAAGGCAGGCTGGCAGAGGCAGCGTTATGGTCTTGGCAATGGTCTGCTGGAAAACCTTGGGTCCTTGTATTCATGTGGATGTTACTTTGACACGTACCACAGACAGTGTTCGGTGTTACATTAAGAACTGGATGAACGGTGATGTTCGGGGGCTACTGAAGGAAAGGAACACCACCTTCAGGTGTGGCCTGAGCTAATCTGAAGAGAGGCATCAGAGAGGCCAAGTTGGACTATAGGAGAAGGATTGAGGATCACCTGGACAGCAACAACAACAGGCAGGTGTGGCAGGGAGTCCAGCATCTCACCAACTATAGGATTAACATCGGCACTGCAGAGATAATGCCTGGCTGGCAGAGGAGCTGAACTACTTCTTTGCTCGCTTTGAGATGGAGCAACCGGACACAGCCACACATCATCCTGCGGCCCACAGCAATTTCACCCTTACAGTGGAGGAGGATGAGGTGAGGCATACTTTGCAAGCCATAAACCCGAGGAAGGCTGCTGGACCTGATGGTATCACTGGACGCGTGCTAAAGGACCAGCTGGCTGGAGTCTTCACCAGGATTTTGAACCAGTCCTTGTCCCATTCCACGGTACCACCTTGCCCAAAGTCCTCCATCATAGTTCCCCTGCCCAAGAAATCCCACATTAACAGTTTTAATGACTACCGGCCAGTTGCACTCACCCCAGTGGTGATGAAGTGCTTTGAAAAACTGAGTCACATCATTCTTTCCACGACCTTTGATCCGTATTAGTTTGCATACAGGAAGAACAGATCCACGGAGGACACTGTAGCCACAGCCCACTTGGAGCAGGAGGGGAGCTACGTGCGGCTCCTCTTTGTGGATTACAGCTCTGCGTTTAATACCATCCTCCCTCACAAACTGGTGGACAAACTGGTAGATCTGGGACTTCCATACTCCACCTGTACATGGATTAAGAGCTTCCTGTCTGGTTGCAGCCAGAGGGTGAGAGTGGGCCCATATACATCCTTGGCCCTTAGTCTCAGCACTGGCTCCCCACAGGGCTGTGTGCTGAGCCCTATGCTCTACACCCTGTATACCTATGACTGTACACCTGCCCACCAGTGTAATACCTTCATCAAACTTGCTGACGACACCACAGTGGTGGGGCTATCTCACAACAGATATCTCACAACTGTACATCAGTGGGGATGCTGTGGAGAGAGTGCCAGACTTCCGCTTTCTGGGAGTCAACATTGAGGAGGATCTCACCTGGGGCGTGAATACCTCTGAGCTGCTGAAAAAGGCTCAGCAGAGACTGCACATCCTGAGGGTGATCAGGAAGAACGACATCACCCAGAGACTGCTGATTTCCTTTTATCGGTGCTCTATTGAGAGCATCCTCACGTGCTGTATATGTGTATGGTACAGTGGCTGCACAGTAGCCTTAAAAAGCCCAGAACATTATAAAAGACACTTCACACCCCGGACATTCATTCTTTGAACTGCTGCTGTCAGGTAGACGGTACAGAGTTATTAAAACTAATAGATTTAAGAACAGTTTTTAACTGACAGCTGTTACCACACTTAATGCTGCTAAAAAATAATTTTATATGCAATAAGAGATTGGGGCAATAATTACAGAATATATATAATTTTTTTGTTTTGTTTTGTTTTGTTTTGTTTTGTTGATTATGGGTGATGCACTGATTAGATGGAACTTTAATCGTGTTGTATGTGTTACTATGACAATAAAGACAAGACAAAAACCACCTACCTACCTAAAGACTGTTGCAGACCACAAACACTCCTCCACTGCAATAGTGTTTCCTGATGGCATTGACCACTTTTAGCAGAATAATGTACCCCACCACAGTGAAAAGGTTGTTCATGAATGGTTTGAGGAACATGACGAAGAGTTCAAGGTGTCGCCTTGGCCTTCAAATTCCCCAGATCTCAGTCCAGTCCAGCATCAATGGGATGTGCTGGACCAACAAATCTGATCCATGGAGGCCCACCACACAACTTACAGGACTTCCAAAGATCTGCTGCTGATGACTCGGTGCCAGATACCACAGGACATGTTCAGTGGTCTTGTGAAGTCCATACTTTGATGCCTCAGAGCTCTTTTTGGCAGCACAAGGGGGCCTACATAATATTTAGCTGGTGGTTTTAATGTTGTGGCTGATCAGTCTCTGTATTTGTGTTGGTTTCATTTGTATACCTTGTGGTGTAATGATCAAGTAAAACGGAATAACATTATCTTCACACCTTGAATAAATGTAGATCTTTATTATTATTATTATTTTTTTTTTAATTAATTTTTTTTTTTTTTTGTCAAGGTAAGAGGTATTATTTTTTTATTATTTTAACAAACATTATAAAAGTGGGAAGTCACACTACATGAAATTTTACAACTTGAAATAACATTATAAAAAAGTTAAATATTTTTATTATTATTTGATATTTTAAAAGACTTAACTTTTAAATATCTCTTTTATTATTTATATATATATATATATATACAAATAGAAAAAATAATTATCTACAACCCACAATAGTTTTCTTTTCTAGTTTTCTCAGTTTCACCACTCTGACATTTTTGACTATGACCCCAAAAATACCAAAATTAATTTTAATTCAGAAATTAAAAACATTATCATAGAAGAGGTAACTATCACATTACACTATAGGGATAACATGCTGTAAGCCATTGCGATTTGCGAATAAACATAAATCGTCTTTAATAAGCAAACACTGGATATTCAGAGACGGAACCACAACAGAGACGGAAGGAGGAGCCTGGGAGGAAAGAGGAGGAGTCAGGGAGGACCAGACAGAGACAAGAGGGACTTGGAGTAGGTGGCACCAGGTGGGACCCAGGCTACAGCCGTAATGGCGACCCATGGTGGAGCCGATGGAGGGAGGAGCCATGGGGGAGGAAGAGCTGACGACTCCAGGGGGCCGACCAATGGCGGCGGAGCAGGTGGTGGAGGAGCCCAAGGAGGAGAGCCGATGAGCCAGTGTGACGAGGAGGATCCGGAGGGACGAGGTAGCCCTGGTGGAGCCAGTGGACTGCCGGGCCATGGCGGAGAGGAGGGAGCTAGGAGCCATTGTGGAGCCTCTGGGTCGATGGGCCAAGACGGAGTCCTGGACTCTGAGCCTGGAGGCGGAGACAAGGCATCCTCCAGCCACGACGCCCACGGAGACTGACAGACCAGTGGCAAGCCCACCGCACAGATGGAGGGCTGAGGATCAGCAGAGGGACTGCCAGACGACAGCAGAGAAGGAGGCAGGAGTGGGTAGGTGGGTGGGTGGTTGTGCGGGCATTTGTGAGCCTCTGGATTCTTTGGGATGCCCTTAGGAACACAGTCTCTCTTTAGGTTGGACTTGGTAACAGGAGCCCTCTCTGAGCTGGACTTGGGGACAGAGTCTTTATCCGGGCTTGACTTGGAAACAGGAGCCCTTTTTGGGCTTAACTTGGGTACGGGAGCCCCCTCTAGGCAGGACGTGGAAACCAGAGCCCTCTCTGGACAGGACGTGGGAACCATAGCCCTCTCTGGGCTGGACGTGGAAACGGGTGACAGAGGGCTCCGAAGAAGGAGGGAGGAGAGGGAGCAGGTCAGCATCCCAGTCTATAAGATTCTCCTCCACTTTCCAATCACCCAGATCCATTAACAGCTCACCCTCAGCCATGTTGCAGTGGGCGGAGCCCCTCTCCGCGATCTCACTGATGTCAGCTCTCTACCTCGTGCTGGGCGCACCTGGACTGACGTCACTTGCAGCTCCGGATCCGTAGCGATCCATTGCTCTGTCACTCTGTGTGGCAATGGCTCGTCGACCGTGGCGAGCTCAGGCTCTCCATCATTGGTGGGCTGGGCACTGGGTGTGGCTGTGTCCCGGATCGGAGGTACACGCTCTCCAGGAACTGGATGATGGAAGACAGGTCCATATTTCTGACAGTAATAAAAGCTTTACATGCATGAAGTTTTATTTTAGTTTAGTTAAGTTTAGGTTAGTTTTATCGTGACAATATTAAATAGATTGTCACGTTATTGACCTAAAAAACTTTTCACCTTGTCCGTCAGAATAAATTAACAGGAATCAATAGTTCACTTACAATAATATAAGTGGGCAGTACTTTGCTGAAAGCTTAAAATATGCATCTGCCCATCTGTATCTTAATGTTTTGTAAGCATGTACTCAATTTCACAATGTACTCTTTGACAAAATGATATTTTGCATCACGAGAATGTGAATTCATTTGTAATTGACAATATATTATCCTGATCACTTTGTAAAACTCTGTCTGTAGATTTGCAGTTTGCACTGTTCAGTTAGTGGTACATTTCATAATCAGATGAGAATGACCTCATCAAATCAACCTGTTAAGACACTTGTCCTGATAGCACCTTTAGAACTGAACAACATCTTGTCTCATTCCTTCTTCCGTGGGGCACATGAAAGCTGTAAGCATTCTGTCAAACAGATTCTCTTGAATACAGAAGGGTGATTCTTTCAAACTTCTAAAGGTAATTACTATCAGTATAACACTTGTTCCAGCTACTTGGGACCTGTGGCACGGGAATCCAACGGCAGGCTAATATAATGGTGCAATCAGAGCTTTCATAGGATGTGAAAGGTAATTATGATGACAGATTGAACAGTTTTCCTTTCAACAGATAAACGCTCCTAGCTTGTCAATACCTGCCTAGGCTGAGGACTGTCAGTGCCTGAGGAAGAGATATGACAGTTCTCTTCAATATATATTTTTTGGAGTTAAAAAAAATACTTTAGTGCAAACTGAATGTTAACTGCAATTAAATGAATAAGCATAACAGTTTAAATTTATGAAATATGAAATATGGTTAAGTGTACTGCTGAATGTGCTGACAATCGTTTATGGTAAACTATTCTATTACTATTGAAACGTTTATATAATATATTTAAATATATTTGCAATTCCATGTAATGATGAATTTGCAATTTAGCACATTTAAAATATATTAACTTTAAATCCAGTATCAAATAATACACCACAGTTAAAATTACAGTATAATTAAGTACGTAACGTGTTTTTGACGTCACATTTACCGTTTCTCGACTGAAGATCACAAAATCGAGTCATTCTGATAGAAATCCGCACATTCGAGAGTTTTGCGTGAGGGTGGATTGTTTCCCATGCAGATTTTGCTAGTTTTCAAGTTTGTGACGTAAATTTGTCTCGCTGACCGTCATCAGTTGCTTTACTTACACCGGTACGCTAATAGACAACGGTCCTTTTTTGCCCGCGAAAATAACTTGAATTTCCGCACACGTCAAATTAAGAGTAGTTAAAGCCCAACAAAAGCTTACTGAAACATAATGACTGAAAATATATGTACTTTAAAGTAAAACGTAATTGGATACTATATTATAATTAAATATAGTTATACTTTTTAAAAGTGTACTTAATGTGTGTTAAGAAATAGTCATATTATGCAATACATTTTATTAATAATGTATTTGTACGATCTGAAGTACACTACAAGTACTTTTTTGTAGTAAACACTACACTCCTTTTTTGAACAAAATGTTAATATTCTGTAATGTAAATATTCCTACGAATGTAAATATTCCTTTGGGCTTTCAGCCCAAACGTGCAGCACGATTGAGAATAAAAACTGGATGCATGAAGTCAATTACAAAAACTGACCACTAGATGGCGCCATTACCTCTCAAATAATCAAAACATTCCCCAGTCTGAGGAGCTTCAACAGGAACACAGGTTGCGTTTTACAGCTGTAGTGATATATGAGTGTCTTTTAACTATTTGGGAGGCAGAGGCATTTCAACACAAACATTTCTGCCATGCAACAAATGACAGTGACAGGAACTTTCTCACATCTGTCTATCCTCTCTAGATGTTGTCGTCTACTAAGGAATGATCTCATGGGGGGTCTGCTCAGGAGCAGGTTTAATTAGAAGCGGCTGCAATATTAATGTTTCCCAGAAATGCATTTACTGTGTGATTTTGTCTTTGACAGGCTGGCGTCATGACCTAATTTGGGTTAGGCAGTGGGTTACTGAACATGTACAACATCAAACCCTCTCGCCTCACAGTTACAACCTGAAACTCATCACTATAAAAAAGTTAAAAGGAACATGTATGATGTAACTTGAGTTTGTTATGTCTTCAGCTGCGCTCCTAAGGTACAATTACAGGACACTTACGAGGAGCGGAAATTTTACAGACATAGTGTCACTGTTTTGTTTTATCCTTTAAGTATTATTATTGTTACAGGCCGCCAGCTAAACTCCTCAAATAGACTATAATCTAACATATACTCCAAATGCATTACAACTATAACATTAAAATTTTTTTAATTATTTTTTCTTGTTCAGGTGTTATGGGTAGTTTACAATTGTCATAATGTGAAAATGCAGAAAGTGAACCAGCAAATAAGTGATTAAGTTTTTGTAAATCAGACTATCAAAACCACCAAAAATCCCATAGACTTACATTGACGGAATGTTCAAATGAGCAACACTATTCAAACTCCAACTGACAAAATTCAAATCTAAACTCCCAGAAGTTTTTGAGACTGAATCAAATTTCCCTTCTATGTACTATTTCTAATCAATTTAGACTTATTTAAGCTTCCACTCTAATATTTCTAGCATTACTACTCTATCTAGCTATCTAAATCATGCTAGCAACATGCTAGTAATATACTATCATGACAGAACCATACTAGTAACGTAATCATGCTAGAATCATACTAGTAATTTCCCAATTATGTTAACAACATGCTAGTAACATGCTAATCATGCTAGAATCATACTAGCAACATGCTAACAACATGTTAGTAACATGCTAATCATGCTAGAAACATGTTAACATGCTAGTAACATTCTAATCATGTTAGAATCATGCTAGTAACATGCTAATCATGCTAGAAACATGCTAACAACATGCTAGTAACTGGCTAATCATGCTAGAAACATGCCAAGCAACATGATAGTAACTGGTTAATAATCTTTAACAACATGCTAGTAACATGCTAATCATGCTAGAAACATGTTAACAACATGTTAGTAACATGCTAATCATGCTAGAAACATGCTAACAACATGCTAGTAACTTTCTGATCTTGTTAGAATTATGATAGAAACATGCTTGTAACTTGTTAATCATGCTAGTATCTTGTTAATAACTTGCTAATCATGCTAGTAACATGTTAATCATGCTAGCAACAGGCTAGTAACATGCTAATCATGCTAACAACATGTTAGTAACATGCTAATAACATACTGATCATGTTAGAAATGTGTTAGCAACATGCTAGTAACATGTTAATTGTGCTAGAAAACCTGATAGTAACATGGCAATCATGCTAACAACATGCTAGAGCGTTCTAATCATGCTAACATGTTAGAACATACTAATCATGTTAAAAAACATACTAGCAACGTGCTAGTAACTCACTAATGATGGTAAAAAACATGTTAGTAAAATGTTAATCGTGCAAAAACATGCTAACAGCATGCTAGTAACATGCTAATCATAGTAGAAACATGCTAGCAACATGCTAGTAACTTGCTAATCCTGTTAACATCATGCTAGTAACATGCGTGAAACATGCTAGTAACATACTAAACATGTTAGTAACTTGCTAATCATGCTAACAACATGATAGTAACATGTTAACTGTGTTAAAAACATGCTAGTAGCTTGTTAAGCATGCTAAAACATCCTAGCAACATGCTAGTAACACACTAATCATGTTAAAAGCATGCTAGTAACTTGCTAATCATGTTAGAAACATGATAGTAACATGTTAAGAAGGCTGGAAACATGCTAACAACATGTCAATCATGCTAGAAACATGCTTGTAACATGTTAATTATGTTTACAACATGCAAATAACATGGTAATCATGCTAGCAACAGGCTAGTAACATGCTAATCATGTTAACAAAATGTTAATCATGTTAGAAATGTGCTAGCAACATGCTAGTAACATGTTAATCATGCTAGAAAACATGCTAACAACATGCTAATCATGCTAGAAACATGCTTGTAACATGTTAATTATGTTTACAACATGCAAGTAACATGCTAATCATGCTAGAAACAGGCTAGTAACATGCTGATCATGTTAACAAAATGTTAATCATGTTAGAAATGTGCTAGCAACATGCTAGTAACATGCTAATCATGCTAACAACATTGTAATCAGCCCATAAAAATGCAAGCAACAAGCTAATCATGCTAAAACATGCTAGCAACATGTTAAATCATGTAAGCAATGTGCTAAATCAGTGGTTTTCAAACCGGTCCTGGAAGCACCCCTGCCCTGCACATTTTGTATGTCTCCCTCATCTTGATTCAGCTCATCAGCTCGTTAGTAGAGGCTGCAAAACATGAATTGGGTGTGTCTGATAAGGGAGACATAGAAAATGTGCAGGACAGGGGTGCTTCCAGGACAGGTTTGAAAACCACTGTGCTAAATCATGCCAGCAACATGACCTTTCATACTTTTACAACTGCCTCAAACTTTCGAGCTAGGCTTTTCCAAGCCAACTTAAAGTTTGTTCTCAAACTTTACTAATCTAGTTTTCTGTTGCTATTCCAAAATGACATAATCATAACTTGTAAGACATTGGAAAGGCAATTGCAAATGGATTTGCGTTTCCATTTGCAATTTGACAGACATGTTACATACACAGGAAAGAAAATGGAAACACAAATGCACAATTTGCAGTTGCATTTGGATTATGTCACAAAGCATGCGTTTACAAATTGAAAATGCAACTGCATATATAATTTACAATTCCCTTTGTATATTGTACTACCAGTGTAAACACACCCTGAGTCATTTCTATTCTGATGCTACAATGTTTAGTCTTTTTGATTTATTGTGATGCATTTTATTTATAGACTGAAAACAAGGCCTTTTTTTATTACTGTGTTCACAGTTAAAACAGTAGTTTTAGTGGTGAACCTCTTGACGTTGCAGATATAAAGGACTTTGACCTGCCATATTAAATGTTGCACTATTACCTTCAATCATAGAGCGTGTCAATAAAAACATGATTGCTGTTATCGGGCTGCGGTGTAGCCTCTCTGTCATGTTATGTTATGACGTGACTTTTATGTTTACTTTAGTGGCAACGTATATTTCAGAAGGAAGATAATTATATATTTTGAGCTCTATGATGAATGTCTAAGTTTGAAAGATTTCAAAAACTCCCATATTTATCTGCATTGCTGTTTAAATATAAAGGTAAAACATGACAAGTATATTTAACATGATTTAACTTTTTTTTTTTTTTTAAATAGAAAAAGCACTGGTTAATACTATACTTTTTTGTACAATAATTTAGATTTTTTTAAGTCTAAATTATATTTTCAACAGTGATTGTGAGTGTGTTTGCCTGTACAAAATCACTGCCACAATGCATTTGTGATTTCTAGTTGCTAGGGTATTTTTGGAAGTTGCTAGGTGGTTTACTGGCTCAACTTTAAAGCTCCAGCTTTAATCTCTATAATATTTTGTTTGATATGACTTGGTTCCCTCCTTCAATGTAATGATGCTTCCACACAATTCCTCTCTATTAAAGTGGCAAAAGGCCTCCCAAAAATCCTATAACTGGCAGTTGTTGTAGCAATGCATCAAGAAACTGTCAAACAATAAAAACAGTCCCATATGCGCCTGATTCCAGCAACTGAAACGTGAAGCTTTGTTTCTGGATCAGCGCTAGCTCTTGTTTTCTCCATGTGTACTGAGCGTTTAACTCTCTCGACTTCTGTGGCGCCACTGGTGTTCTGAAGAGCTTCAGTGTTCATGGCGTGTCGTGGGAAGTGCACTTCCTACAAGTAAAGTACGCACCATTTGCACACAGCCATCTGAATAAGCAGTCTGGTGAGGCTACGGATACGCCTGTGCTTCATAACACCTTGATCCCAAAGTTTAGGTTTCATGAAGACACTGAGTCGAGGCTGACAAACCTGCCTTTTTCCACGTCAAGTGGTGGGTTTTCTTCCTGTAACTCATGATTCATCTTTTTTCCTGATTGAAATAATGTAAACGAGTTTCATTTTGTGTAATCTTGGTCATCGTGTGATTCTGGAAAAAAAGCAAGTCATCTTACTCTCATTTTTTATGTGGCGCTGTCTCGTCAGATTATCTAACAAAACACCAGTTCATTCATAGATAATTAATTGTTGCCAAAAAAAAGAAAAAAAGGATATATATTTTTGTAACTTACAGAATTTAAAACTTCCTTACCTGTTACCTTAAGAAAGAAAGAAAGAAAGAAAGAAAGAAAAGAAAGAAACTGTAAAAACATCTATCTATCTATCTATCATCTATCTATCTGTCTATCTATCTATCTTTAAATATCAAATTTGAATTTTGATTCTGCATCATGCATGGGGCCTCAATTTAAAATTTAAATTTCAAATGTAATCTCAATTTTAAATCTTAATTAAAATTTACAGCCATTTAAAAGCCAGTTAAAATACTTTCTGAACTGTGCACAACGCTGATAACCCTGACAACTCTTTATAGCCATATACTGGCCAGAATTCAATATTTCATGTGCATTCCTACAAGCGTGATATCTGTTGTTTGATTGGTTTTTCTATCTATCTATCTATCTATCTATCTATCTGTCTGTCTGTCTGTCTGTCTATCTATCTATTTATCTATCTACAGTATCTAGATATCTGTCTATCTATCTATCTATCTATATATATCTATCTGTCTGTCTGTCTGTCTGTCTATCTATCTATTTATCTATCTACAGTATCTATCTATCTATCTATCTATCTATCTATCTGTCTGTCTGTCTGTCTATCTATCTATTTATCTATCTAGTATCTAGATATCTGTCTATCTATCTATCTATCTATATATATCTATCTGTCTGTCTGTCTGTCTGTCTATCTATCTATTTATCTATCTACAGTATCTATCTATCTATCTATCTATCTATCTATCTGTCTGTCTGTCTGTCTGTCTGTCTATCTATCTATTTTATTTATCTACAGTCTATCTCTTATCTATCTATCTATCTATCTATCTGTCTGTCTGTCTATCTATCTATCTCTATCTATCTGTATCTAGATATCCTATCTATCTATCTATCTGTCTGTCTGTCTGTCTATCTCTATCTATCTGTCTGTCTGTCTGTCTATCTATTTATCTATCTACAGTATCCTATCTATCTATCTATCTCTATCTTGATGTATCTATCTAGATATCTATCTATCTATCTATCTGTCTGTCTGTCTGTCTGTCTATCTATCTATTTATCTATCTACAGTATCTATCTATCTATATCTATCTATCTATCTATCTATCTATCTGTTGTCTGTCTGTATCTGTCTATTTATCTATCTACAGTATCTAGATATCTGTCTATCTATCTATCTATCTATCTATCTATCTATCTCTATCTGTGTCTGTCTGTCTATCTATCTATTTTATCTATCTACAGTATCTATCTATCTATCTATCTATCTATCTATCTATCTATCTATCTATCTATCTGTCTGTCTGTCTGTCTATCTATCTGTATGTCTTAACCTATCTATCCATCTATTAATTTCTACATAAATTACATTTACACAAATATCTTTGAATATCAAATTTGAATTTCAGTTCTTCATCATGCTTGCTGCCTCAATTTAAAATGTAAATTTCAAATGTAGGAGCTCAATTGAAATTTACAGGCATTTTAAAGGCAATTAAAATACTTTCTGAACTGCGCACAACCCTGATAACCCTGACAACTCTTTATAGCCATATACTGGCCAGAATTCAATATTTCATGTGCGTTCCTACAAGCGTGACTGTCCTTGTCTGTGGAAGGTTATATACACCCTATAAACACTGTTAACCCAGTAACTTTTGTACATTGTCCACACAAGATTGTTATGGATCAGCATTTTATTTATTTATTTATTTATTTATTTTGTCATTTTAAGAAATATATTGATGTATATTATATATTTCTGTCATGAAATACAATACTGTGAAATATAAACTTTTACACATCATGATCATGCCCCCGAAGTATAGGTGTGTAAAACTAGGGCTATTGTTTCTGTTTTCCCGAAACTGCTAGTGTTAAACATAATTAGAGCTTTCCAAAGAAGCATTCATTATCCTCTCTCTCCAGCTGGTTTTCCCAAGACTTATTGCCATCTGTGGAAAGGTCAGCTCACGCTTGTCTTCTTTACTCACTGAAACACTCCCTTAAACTTCCTGTCTTTAATTAACTCTCATGTATATCACATTACAGACACATCATTGCCATGAATGTTATACCTGATGGTTAACAATACTCTTTGCGAGGTATTACTATAAATCTGGTAGCTATATTATATTATATTATATTATATTATATTACAAGGCTTGAAGGAGCTCGTGAAATAATCTGGACTCAGTTCCTCCTATAGTTTCTTGGTAATCTATTGGTAATCTAATTGGTTTCAGAGTAATCATACTTGTGTGAGCTTTGCTTTGGGTTTTATCTTTGGACATTGTTATATAACATTGATAGAGCATGATTTACAGTATCTATTAGTTATAAAAAAGGTTGTTTTGTTTAAACAAAAATCAAAGTGTACTGTAATCATTAAAGAAAAAAGCTATTTATCAGCAAAAAAGGAGTGGACTATATAACAGTTTCACGTGGGCATGTAGAAGAGATGTCTGGCTGACATGAAAAATGACTAACCGAAGTTCCCCAGTAACGGTTAAATTTCATTTCTTTAAAAGTGTGTAGTAAAAATAACATTAGAAATTAAAAACATGCTATCACAGAACATCACAGAAGAAATGTATTTAAGTCATAATATGTGTGAAGTGCATTTCTTGGCAATATTGTTGTTCCAGAACCAAAGCAAAAGTTCACAGAACTTATTCTACCTTGCAAAATCATAGTCACCCTAAAAGTCTATGAAAACAAACAATCATTGTGTGTTATTCCACTGAAGTAGCATTATGTTTATATCCAGAATTGTGCCAGGGCCGTGGTTTAACTGTCTGCATTTGCACATTTGTGTATATTTAGCGCAATGCCTTGGCTTTATTTTGATAGCCCGTGTCTGGATAACACCTGTAGGACAGAGAGCTCCCTACTAAGCATGTCTGTGGATGCAGTTGAGTCTGAGGTTTGCCTTCCTGACTCCAGCATGGCTGCTTATGGAAATAAACACGTGCCTGACCCCCAGCTTTAGTACTCAGGCACTTGACTCATGCTGTGGTCACTGTTTGACTGCGCAGAAACCAAACACTCAAGCTCTGCTGGGTGGCAGTTTGGCCAGCTGTAGAGACAACCAACAGAGTTAAAGGTGGTGCCTTCTCAATGGAAGCCGCAAGCCTCAAATGTAGCAGAATGTCAGACTTATTGTGTTAATTTTATCTATAAACAGTAGTTTAAAAGTTACTGTTAACAAAAGTAAGTTTAAGTCAACATGAGTTAAAAAAGGATCCTATTTCATCTTAACACACATTCCCAGTCATGTTCGAAAAAAATCGTCAGTGTATAATTTTTATATTATCTTAAATTGTAAAATGTTTAACAACAATTTATAAATTGTTATGACAGTTGATCTCACAAATCTATGGAGCCCCTAAAGTTACATGGTCATAGTAAAAAAAAAATGTTTTGTAAGAGAACGTAAATATGTTAGAGAGAGAACGCTAAGTTTCTTGCATGAATGTAATACTTTGAGAAAACACAAATGTTTTGCAAAAGATTGTAAAGTTTCTTGCATAAATGCAATACTGTGGTGAGAAATGCAAATGTTTTTGCGAGAGAACACTAAGTTTCTTGCATGAATGCAATACTTTAAGAAAACGCAAATGTTTTTCAAGATATTGTAAAGTTTCTTGCATGAACACAATATACTGGAGAAAGAACACAAAGTTTCTTGCATTAACACAATACTTTGGTGAGAAATGCGAATGTTTTTGCAAAAGAATGCAACATTTCTTACATGAATGCAATACTTCGGTGACAAAATGCAAATGTTTTGCGACAGAAGCAACATTTTTTGCATGAACGCAAAATATTGGAAAAAAGAATGCAAATGTTTTACGAGAGAATGCAAAGTTTCTTACTGCAGAAAGAACACAACTGTTTTACCAGAGAACACAAAGTTTCTTGCATGAATGTGATATATTATAGAGAGAATGCTAAGTTTCTTTCATGAATGCAATACTTTGAGAAAACGCAAATGTTTTGCGAGAGGTCGTAAAGTTTCTTGCATAAACACAATATACTGGAAAAAGAATGCAAAGTTTCTTGCATTTAACGCAATACTTTCGTGAGAAATGCAAATGTTTTTGAGAAAGAGCGCAGCATTTCTTGCATGAACACAACTGGTGAGATAAACCAAATGTTTTGTGAGAGAATGCAACATTTTTTGCATGAACACAAAATATTGGAGAGAGAACGCAAATGTTTTACAAGAGAATGCCAAGTTTCTTGCATGAATGCAATATTGTAGAAAGAACGCAAATGTTTTATGAGAGAACGCAAAGCTTCTTACATGAACGCAATATATTGGACAGAGGATGCTAAGTTTCTTGCGTGCAATGCAATAATTTGGTAAGAAAATGCAAATCTTTTGCAAGAGAACACAACATTTCTTGCATGAGCGCAAAATATTGCAGAGAGAACGCAATATACTGTAAACAGCATGCTAGGTTTCTTGCATGAATGCAATACTTTGGTGAGAAAGCGTAAATGTTTTGCGTAATGTTTCTTGCATGAACGCAATATACTGGAGAAAAAATGCAAAGTTTCTTGCATGAACGCAATATTGCAGAAAGAACGCAATTTTTTATGAAAAGTTTTGTGAAAGCTTTACATAAAGTGTCTATGACCTTTTATTCTGCTATTCTAAATTTAATGAACAAATGTTAGGGTGCAAACTATATATCAACTTAAATATATTACTTAAACTTTTAATTTGATGTTTTTCTTGCTCCTCAAAAATGTAATAAAAAATACACATATTTTACATTATAAAGTATATTTAAAAGCTTTTTTTAATTAGGATGTGTACACTCACACACATTCATGGAAATACAGCATTCATTTTTTTTATTATTATTATTTACACCACATGTCACTCTCTCACACCACATGGACTTTTGTTTTCAGCCAATACTGTTTTCTGTACCATTTCAGTCAGTTAATTTGTTGTCATGGACACTCATTAGTTTCAGCTGTGCACTAATCAATCATCTCATTATCCCTACTACTTACTTTCTGTTTTGTTTGAGTTTGTCTTGGGTCTCATATGTGCTGTTGTGTTTGTGTTTCTTGCTCATTGCTTATTTGCTCATAGGTGGATTTACTCTGTTTGGATTTTTAAAGACTATCATTTGATCTTCATCCTCATCATTGTGTGCATTTCACAACCACATTGTGACAGGAGACCCAACCAAGATTCGATAAATGGCGTATTTGTTGAAGTGTTTTATGTGTTTTGTTTCTTTCTGCACTCTGGACCACTTGGCAACAGTCAAACTGTTATTCCTTCAGTAGAAGGACTGCTCCCTCAAGGAACATTAGGAGGAGTTCCTCATCCTCGTGCCAGCAACATCGTTCCCCAACAACTTCCTGCATGCCAGCCTCAACACTTCCACCAGAGCACAGCTATCTGGGAAAGGCCCTTGAGGGAGCTTCACCGAATACGTGGGTGGTTGCTGGTGTCCTGTGATTGGCCACTCACAGTGAACGTCATTGACGATGACACCAGCCCTACTCCCAATTCAGCACCCAGCCAAGCACGAGCTGCACCTTGAGCCCACTCCAGACAACGAGCCTGTCTCTGCCATGATGTGTGAGCATGCACCACCGGGGGCGACCGAGCCAAACATTGCCACAGAGCCCGAGCGACACGTGTCTGATCAAGTGTGCATGTCGACTGCACCTTCTATCCCCAAGGGAGTGCTGTTGGAGTTCAAGGGAATGAAGTTGAGGCCTGTCCACCCTCCCGTCACTGAGAGTGAGTGTTTAATCTTGGCGCTGTTAGACTGTGATCTTGGAGAGCATGTTACCCTGGTCCCAGTGTTTCAACTTGAATCTGTTAGTTCTGTTCTCTCTCTAATGGCCCCACCTAGCCTCCCTCTCCCACCACCTCTCCAAACCACTTCTACTGACTTTTTATGTTTTCTGAGTATCTGTTTGTCCCTGCAGTCTCTTCTTCAGCCCGAAGGCATTCCTGCCAGGCAGTCATCATCACCTCTCATCAGTCTCTCAGTGGCATGGCATCACCTCCGGTCGGTTGGGAGCTACCTCCACCTGGGCATGGAGCGCCTATGGCTCCGCCTCTGGCCGCTTTGTACCACCTCGGCCTCTACTCCAGTTCCTGCACCTGTGTTCCTCCCTCCTTCAATTCCATCAGGCATTCTGACTTACTGGGTTCCTTCGATTCATAGGCTCCACCGGGGTCAGACCTTGCCATGCCTCCACTTGCAGGCCATCTCCTACTCTCCGGGCCACCACCCTTCGGCTTCGGCTCACTCCGACCTCCCTCTGCCAAAACCTCAGTCTTCCAGCTCCAGCTCTGCCCTCCGGATCCCCATCTCAAGGGTTTGTCGCTCGAGATAGAAGTGGGATGAGGTCATCGCCGTACCATCACTTTCTCGGCACTACATCTGCATGGTGGGCTCCACCTGACACGTCATCATTGCCCGTGCTCTTCTCCTGTGCCGGCGCTCCCCCCTCCCTCGATTCTAGCATGGACCATCAGACATTCAGACTCGTTGGGATCCCTCAGTTCGACAGCTCCTCCTAGGTCAGACCTTGCCATGCCTCTGTCTGCTACACTTCATCCCTCCAGCCCTTCAGCTTCAGCTAACTCCCTCAGGCCCCAGCTTGGGCCCTGTGCCCACTCCAGCATACGCTCTGCCCTCCGGATCCCCACTTTTATCTTGGGGGGGTTTGTTGCTGCAGCTCAGCCCAGGTCAGTACCATAAATTCCTCTGCACTATGTCTGCACGGTAAGCTCCACTTGACAAGTCCGCTTCGCCTACACTCGTCTCCATGGTGGCATTATTACCTCCACCATCATGGCTCGACCCTCCATTAATGCCGCCGTGGGGTGCAGGTCTGGAACATCTGCCACCTGCCTCTGCTCAAGGCTACCCACTGGTTGTCTCGTCCATCACCACCCTGGATTTTTTGGTTCTGCTTTCTCCAGGTCGTCTTTCCTCCTCCAGAGCCTCCTCCTGCATCCGTTTGCCTTTGTGCTCCATCCCTTTGCCATCTCCTCTTCCTTCTTGCCTCATTGTTACCACATTCTGTCACACTCTCAAACCACATGGACTGTTTTCTGTCAGTATAGTTTTCCATTAGTTTGTTCTCATGGGCAATTTCATAAATCATCTCATTATCACTACAACTTAAGTCCTGTATTGTTTGAGTTTCACTGTTGGGTCTCGTAAGTGCTATGGTTGTGTTGCCTGTTTCCTCGTAGGTGGATTTACCCTGTTTGGATTATTAGAGACAGTCATTTGATCTTAATCCTTGTCATTGTGTTTCACAATCACATTGTTACAACTAGAGTCACGAAATCTTTCTTTTGAAAATGGTACAAAAGGATTTCAAAAATATATGAAACCAACATAAACACAAATAGTACATTTCTTAAAACATGATACATGTGTTTTAAAGATTTTTCCTTTGCTTTATGGTGGACACTCACGTTATTGACCCGACTGCATTTCTTGTTGCCTTTATCTGGAAAAGTCTTCAGTAAGTGCTTTTCAAAATGTCACTACAATCTGGATTCAAATATCATCTAAGTAGACAAGATTATAAACCATTAAATAACCTCCAAGAATAAAAATATAACTCCTTCTAAAACCTTTATAAGTAATATGGACAAGACGGTGCCAATCTCCAAAGACTGTTTACTTTTCAAAACTAAACACAGATGTTGCATCAGTCTGAAAGAGAGGAGAGATGCTTTACATTAATAAGTTTGGACATTCCGGATTTTAAATGCAGTGAGGGCTTTTTTCTTCTTTGCATGAAAAGGAATGCTTAAGGGGCTAACAAAACTATTTTACGTCAGTCATTTATTGCTCTGGCACTCTTTAGAGGTTAGAAAGTCTGCCAGCTATTGTTTGGTGTTTTGTAGAGGATGGGTCGCAACAGGCAATGTGAGTGTTACTGGGAAATAAAACTGCGGCTTTATGCTAATGCTAACCCGTCTCTGTGTTTTCACAGTTTCAGTTGAATCTCCAATGCATTTGAATTTTCCATTATGAGACCCTTTTAGGAAAAATTTGACATTATGTATGAATATGTTTTCAGAAATGACTAGTCAGTGGGTTTTTTTTGTCTCAAAAAAGTTATTTAATTCATCTGTTTTTTGTTTTGTTTTTTGTCTGGAACACATTCACCAGACACCAATCTGATATGTTTCTTAAAGGGATAGTTACACCCCTAAAGAATGTTGGCAACCAAACAGTTGCTGGTAGTCAGTGACTTCCATACTATGAAAATAAATAAATAAATAAATAAAAATAGTATGAAAATCAATGGCTATCGTCAACTGTTTGGTTACCAACATTTTTAAAACTTTTTTTTTTTTGCATGTGTGTTTGACAGAATAAAGAAACTCATACAGGTTTGGAACAACATGAGGGTGAGTAAATGATGACAGAATTTTCATTTTTAAGTGAACTATCACTTTAATTTGAAAGCCTGTTTCCTCCACTGAGAATTCTGAGAAATAGTCAGAATTTGCAAGACATAAACTCACAATTCAAGTTGTAGTTTTGAGAAATAAAGTCAGAATTATGAGACATAAATTCTGACATTATTTCTCAAAACTGTGTTTATGTCTAACATTTGTCTATGTTTATGACAAACATACAATTCTAAAAAAATAAGGTCATAATTGCGAGACATAAACTTGCAGTTCTCAGAAATAAAGTAAGAATTGCAAGACAAACTCGCAATTCTCAGAAATAAAGTCAAAATTGCAAAACATAAACTTGCAATTCTGAGAAATAAAATTAGAATTGCAAGACATAAATTCACAATTCAAGTTGAATTCTGAGAAATAAAGTCAGAATTCTGAGACAAACTTGCAATTCAAGTTGCAATTATGAGAATTAAAGTTAGAATTGCGAGATGTAAACACACAATTGTAAGAAAACAATTGTGAGACAGTTTTCACTTTTTTTTTTTTTGTGGTGGTGGTGGTGGAAATGGGCTTCCATACTAATATATTTAGTGTAACTGACAGATATTACATTTTTCATTGCAAGCAAGCAAGCTAGCAAATAAATAAATAAATGCATAAATACATACATACATACATACATACAATTTACACTCTTAAAAATAAAAGTTCCAATAGTTTTTTTTTTTTTTTTTTTGGCCATTTATTCTTAGTGTGAAGAACATTTTAAAAATCTAAAGAACCTTTTTTCACTTTAAAGAACCTTTTGTGTATTAGAAGGATTCCATGGATGTTGAATGTTCTTCATGGAACCACTGATGACAGTAAGGACCTTTATTTTTAAGAGTGTATTTGTCACAACAAAAATGAACACCATAACAATTTCTCAAAGTAAAAGTCATATCTAGTCATTTAGGCTCTGGAAACTCCATGCATTGGTCTATGGAGTTTGAAGGTATTGCTTTAACTGTCTTCTGCTCATTTTCCCCTCATCAAGTGCTCTACCAGATGCAAATAGTTTCTTGTTTACTGGAAACCTACTTCCATTGCTATTCTGAGATTTCACGTCACATAAATGTCATGTATGGCTCTAGTTAATTTTGATTATACATATGGACTTGTGCTCTTGTCTCGTATTGTTATTTTTGAGGTGATGACTAAATGGATCTGACATCTTTTGGGGTCATGTGTGAACCTGAGGAACTATTATGCACATTTTATTTTTAAAAACTGTACTTTAGCTTCTTCTTTCTGTTTTATTTGTCAGCTTTTTTTAGAATTTATTTTTACAAATTTTGCTCCTGAACCCAAACTCTTCTCTGTGCATTGATTCACAAGCAGTTTAGTGATTCACCACTTTTCCAGTGGTCGTGGTTTCAGAAGTATTTTCTCATTTTCTACACTGGCATTTCAAAACATTTCTCGAACAAATATTGTACAGAAATAGTTTTTAAATGAATTAATTTACAAATCTGGCTTAAAGCAATTGGAAGAAAGACTGTGCACTTTAGTTATTTTAAATGGGAATGAACTACTCACCCCATAAAGCACTGTGCATGATGTAACTCAACTAAAAAAAACATAAAACAAGTTTTTTCATAAAGCTTCATGGGATTTTTATTTTTTTTTTTATCTGGTTTAAAACATGCATAGTTCCTTTAAACGTACCTGTTGTACGTTCATGTTCATGTTGTACGTTCACTATTCATGTTGGTCTCATATTTCATTTAAAAATGTAAATCAGATTATCTCATATTTTAAGAGATTTATTGTCACAAGATGTGGTGGTGTATAATTATTGCACAGGTGTGCCTTAGGCTGGCCACAATAAAAGGCCACTCTAAAATGTGCAGTTTTACTGTATTGGGGGGGGGTTCGAAAACCATTCAGTATCTGGTGTGACCACCATTTGCCTCACACAGTGCAACACATCTCCTTCGCAGAGAGTTGATCAGGTTGTTGTTTGTGGCCTGTGAAATGTTGGTCCACTCGTCTTCAATGGCTGTGCAAAGTTGCTGGATATTGGCAGGAACTGGAACACGCTGTCGTATACGCCGATCCAGAGCATCCCAAACATGCTCAATGGGTGACATGTCCGGTGAATATGATGGCCATGCAAGAACTGGGATGTTTTCAGCTTCCAGGAATTGTATACAGATCCTTGCAACATGGGGCCGTGCATTATCATGCTGCAACATGAGGTGATGGTCGTGGATGAATGACACAACAATGGGCCTCAGGATCTTGTCTCTGTGCATTCAAAATACCATCAATAAAATGCACCTGTGTTCGTTGTCCATAGCATACGCCTGCCCATACCATAACCCCACCACCACCATGGGCCACTCGATCCACAACGTTGACATCAGCAAACCGCTCACCCACATGACGCCATACACGCTGTCTGCCATCTGCTCTATACAGTGAAAACCGAGATTCATCCGTGAAGAGAACACCTCTCCAAAGTGCCAGATGCCATCAAATGTAAGCATTTGCCCACTCGAGCCGGTTACAACGACAAACTGCAGTCAGGTCGAGACCCCGATGAGGACGACGAGCATGCAGATGAGCTTCCCTGAGATGGTTTCTGATAGATTGTGCAGAAATTCTTTGGTTATGCAAACCGATTGTTACAACAGCTGTCTGGGTGACTGGTCTCAGATGATCTTGGAGGTGAAGATGCTGGATGTGGAGGTCCTGGGCTGGTGTGGTTACACGTGGTCATGTACTGCCAAATTCTTTGAAATGCCTTTGGAGACGGCTTATGGTAGAGAAATGAACATTCAATTCACGGGCAACAGCTCTGGTGGACATTCCTGCAGTCAACATGCCAATTGCACGCTCCCTCAAAACTTGCAACTTCTGTGGCATTGTGCTGTGTGATAAAACTGCACATTTTAGAGTGGCCTTTTATTGTGGCCAGCCTAAGGCACACCTGTGCAATATAATCATGCTGTCTAATCAGCATCTTGATATGTCACACCTGATGGATGGATTATCTCGGCAAAGGAGAAGTGCTCAGTAACACAGATTTAGACAGATTTGTGAACAATATTTGAGAGAAATAGGCCTTTTGTGTACACAGAAAAAAGTCTTAGATCTTTAAGTTCAGCTCATGAAAAATGGGGGCAAAAACAAAAGTGTTGCGTTTATAATTTTGGTCAGTGTAAGTCAACTATTTTTCATGGAGAATTTTCTGGAGTAGTTTCAATGAGAAGTTTATGGAGAGTCCATGCATGAATTGCATTTTGTTTTTCATTAATTTAGTTAACTGAAAGGGGGAAAAGCATCATGTCATTACTTAACAGAATTGGAATGATTACAAAAGTTTAGGTGTAACAGTTACACATAACAGTACACGTAGTGGCAAAAAAATGAATGAGATTTTTTACTCCCAAAACAGCCGTAGTTTCAGGTTGTTTTGGGCAATATCACTTCCACAGTACAGGCTATGGGAAAATCTCAGGAGGAGAATGGAAAATAGAGCTCAACTAGAGCTCGAGCTGGTTTAAGTCTTACCGCAACTCATTATTAGCCTAATCTCAAGTTCAGCCCTTGAAAGCGGTGCCTACCATAACAATGGCCTGACGTGTCTCAGCTAGCCGAGGATTGAGTTTCCCGGCTCATATTTTGGTACGTGCAGTGCGGTCACATCATGTGAGGCCTCGGTGAAGGAGCGCTTCATATTTCCGCTTTTATTAGCTGCTTGATTTGCCACAAATGAGTGTGGCGTCCGCAGCGCTGTTTAACATCTTGTCCATGTGATACAGATGAGACGCTCTTTAAGCCTCATTAACGGCGCGCACTGAGCCTTTCTGGATTTCAAGTCCAGCGCTGGCAGAAACCTTCCCTTTATACGCTTGTCTTGAGTTTTTTCCTCTCCTCTAGCTCTTTCTCTTTCTGTCTCTCTCTATTTTTACAACATTAATTCTCCACTACCTCACTGAAGAAAAATGCTGCTTACGTTTATTTCCCACAAAACAATCCAAGGGTGCCGAGTTAGTCAGCAAACCGTCAATTATTATAGTAAAATCACTGTAACGCATCGACTTAAACGGGATTATTGCCGTCATAAAACAACAGTGACCGCAGCAAATACAAGACGACGCTGTTCTATAAACAGTTACGTTTAAGAATAATAATAATTATGGGTGGGCAGTGTGACTAAACTCCTAGACTGCATACAAATAATAATTATAACAATTTTCAGTATTTTTTGTCTTGTTTTCCAGTAAAAATGTCTAAATATCCTTAAAACGAGATAAAAATACCTCAGATGTAAGACTAAGACAATTAAACAAGTCTGAATAGTCACTGTGGTTTTTTTGGTGGAATGGAAGAGAACAATTCTGATTTACTGATTAAGGGTAAAAAAAATGCTGTATATCACGGGATATAATGTTTGTAAATTGCATATAATGTGTTAACTGCATTTTTATAATTTTTATAACAATTTTAAAATTAGCTTAAAGGTAAATGAAAATAAAATAAAAAATGAATAGTATGTTTATTTTATTTTTAGTTTTGGTATTTGTAGTGGAAGGCAAGAAAGCAATACCGATTAAGAAGAAAAGAGTAGTGCTGTGTTTCGAAAATGAAACAAAAAAGAAAAAAAAATAACAAAGGAACTGTAAACTGTAAATTTAAATAAAAAAACATATTATAAATAATATTTTTAAAGAATAGCGCTATTATCCAAAAGGACAAGAATATCACTGCATATCTAAAATGAAATTTAAAAAAGAAACAACACTGTATGTATTAATCTCTATTTTAAAAAATGAAATAAAATGAAATTTTAAAAAAATGAACAACACTGTCTAATATAAGAAAAAGCACTGTGCTAAATTAAATTAAAAAACTATATAAAATTAAATAAAAAAGAAAAAAACACTATGTCTAAAATTCAATAAAAAAACATATTTTAAAAACAACAGTGCTGCTTATCTAAAATTACATAAAAATAGAATAGTGCTGTATATCTAATTAAATAAAATAAATAAAATTAAATAAAAAAAGGAACAACACTGTATGTCTAAAATTCAATCAAATAATGAAATAAAATGAAATAAAAGAGGAACAACGCTGTGTGCCTAAAATTCAATAATAAATAAATAAATAAATAAATACAATGAAATAAAAAAGAAGCCAAATAAAAAAAATAACCCAAATAAAATCAAATTAAAAAAGAGCACTGTATATCTAAAATTAAATAAATAAACAATAAAAAGGAACAACACTGTATGTCTAAAATTAAATAAAAAATAAATACAATCAAATAAAAAAGTAACACTGTGCGTCTAAAATTCAGTAAAAACCCAAATTAAATAAGAATAGCGCTGTATATCTAAAATTAAATAAATAAATAAATACTTTATATTTTTATATTATTATAAATAAATATAAATATATTATATATATATTTTTTTAAAAAACAATAACACTATTTAGCTAAAATTAAATGTTTATTAATATAAAATTGTTAATAATAGTAACAAAAATTACATACTTTTTAAAGTTTGCTTCTACTTACTGGAATGCAAAAGAGCAATACTGATTGAGAAAAAAAATCAATAATCAAATAGTTGTATATCCCAATATATGAAGTAAAAATGGCATTATAATGTTATTTTAAATTACACTTGGAATTTTATGGCTATACACACACACACATCTGTAATCACACACTAGAACTCTATACAAATATCTGTATGGGACGTTGGTAGGTAACAACTACACTAAACACCGCTTGCGTGCACATCCCATAATAACAAGTTCTTCCTCGCCTTGACTTGTTTGGGAAACACTGAGCTCTGTAATTTCACTTCATATTTTATTGCTTCATATGCAAATCAGGTAAAATACATCTTCAGTCAGGCATAAATCCAATTTACAACCTTGACAAACAGAAGAACACTTATGCATACTTAATATATATATATATATATATATTTAAATATGCTTGTAATGTTTTCAGACACTTAATTGCATGTTAACTGCAAATAAATAAAAATGTATTATTGTAAAAATAAATATATATATATATATATATATATATATATATTTAAAATAATAAAATAATATATTTAAAATAATAAATGTATTTATTTATAATCAAGTAGTTGAAAATAAAAATGAAAATGAAAATAAGTGTTGTTCTTTAAAGCATGGCAAATGATTATTAAAACAATGATTTAAAATGTACTTTAAAGCAAAGCTTTTTAAAAGTCTGCTTAGGTACACTTAAGTGTCCCTTTGTTTTCATTCACGTTATATATTAAGATAATATATAAATGTACTTTTATATTAGATGTGATGTGCACATTCAAAACGATCAAGTGCACTTGTTTTTCGCAAGAGAAAAGCATGATTTAGGCATTTTCAGGGCCACTGGTATCCTCCACAGCAGCACGAAACCTTGCAAGAACTGGAGTGCTGGACGTTTCACACATGCTGGATTGATTTTCCAAGTCATAACGAGAACCAAAAAGCAATACGTTTTTCTCCCGCCGATTATCCATTGTATGAAAAACACACATTAGCGCAATTTGCCACATCAAAGGCGCCGTTCGGCTTCCAAGAGCAGATCTCAGGAGAGCCGGGAACAGAGAGGAAGAGAAGAAACGAGCTAAAACAAAACCCGGCGGATTTGGAAAAGCAGTCGAGGGGTTTCCCGGCCCCGTGTGGTCCCCCGGCGCGAGCACGAGCCTATGAGCTGTCGGGGGCCCCCGGCTCGCAACACACCCCGGGTTTAAAAAGCAGGGGCCGGAGGTTTGAGCAGACACTCCTTCCAAGCGTCGAGGTGCGCTCAAGTCGCTCGGGATGTGTTTGGTTTACGGCCGGGCCCCCGGCGTGCTGCTCCTCCTGGCTCACCTCCTCCTGAGCGCCAGCTGCACTCCAGAGCCCACGGGTAAGGACACAGCGCTCCTATTGTCCGTCTCTCTAAATTTAGCGCAGGTAACGTCCGCTGGATGTTTTGCAAGTGGGTGTGTGACTGCGGCGTAGTTTGACACTGCTCTGTGGAAAGTCTCGGCGCGGGGCTCTCGGGTCTTGTCGGGACAGGTTCGCGGCGGAGCCACTTCTGAAGAGTTATACGGCCCCAGAGCGCCAGGTTGTTTATAGAGTGCTGTTTGTTTTGCTAGCTGAATGGGAGAGGGAACCTGCGTACTGGAACGATCAGGCCCGGCGGACGCTGCAGGCTGCCCTCACGCTGCCACTGCGAGTGCATCGCGCCAAAAACATCATCCTCTTCCTCGGGGACGGTGAGTTATCAACCCAACCCAACACTGCTGGTCGCTCTGTGAAACTACACTCCTTCAGTGCAGTGTAATGGCAATTTTAAGTCAGTGTTAATTGGTTTTATTTCACTGGGTTTGAAATACACTAAAGCATCAAGTGTGAATGTGATGTTTTTAATTGCTATTAAATCAAAACATATTATAGTTTACATATTAAATCTAGTTAGATTTCTAATTTGTACTCAGAAGCATTTCTGGTAAACTAAAACGTTGTTGAAACATATTACAAATGCATTTCTAATTGCACATTTATAATGCAAAATGTAATGATATTTTACACATGTATGTTGAATAAAACATTAGAGTTACTTTTCTTTAGTATGTTAGTCATAAACAGGTATTGTTTTGATTTTAGAACAACTTTGATGTTGTCAAATGTTAACTGTTATATTTCATTATTATTATATTATCTACAAGTGCAGTTTCTTAAAATACACTTTTAATTAAATATGTTTTAAAGTCTGCTACTAGTGCATATCAATACATTTAAGCACACTTATCTTTCACTTTGTTTTTCGATTTTTATTATATTTATATTTTCATGTCATTTCATACTTTTTTGTCTTTGTGATCATTTTGAGTTTTTGTCATATTTATTAGTTTTTAGGTCAGTTGTTCTTATGACGATTTCTACTTTTATGTCGTTATTATGACTCTCATACTTTTTACTTTGTCATAATGTGACTTTTTTTGTTGGAATTTATCAGAATTTCTACTTTTTTGATAATTTCGACTCTAATACTTTTGTCTTTTTGTTCTAATTGCAATGTTTTGGTCATTTCTAATTTTTTCATTATTATGAGTCTGATATTTTTGACTTTTTGCCATAATTTGACTTTTTCTTATTATTTTTTTTTATCATAATTTCTGCTTTTTGTCATAATTATGACCCATACTTTTCACTTTTTGTCATAATTTGACTTTTTGTTAGAATTTAATTTATTATAATTTCTACTTTTTTATAATTATGACTCATATTTTTGACTTGTTATATTTTTAATCTTTTTAGAATAATTTCAACTTTTTGTCATAATTTGACTTTTTATGTTGAACTTTAATTTACCACAATGTATACTTTTTCATAATTATGACTCTCATACTTTTGACTTTTTCTTATTATTTAAGTTTTTTTAATCATAATTTCTATTTTTTGTCATAATCATGAGCCATGCTTTTTGTCATAATTTGCCTTTTTATGTTAGAATTTAATTTATCATAATTTCTACTTTTTTATAATTATGACTCATATTTTAACTCTTTATCATTTTAATAACTTTTTATAATAATTTAAACCTTTTGTCATAATTATGACCCATACTTTTCACTTTTTGTCATAATTTGACTTTTTATGTTAGAATTGAATTGATCATAATTTTTTACTTTTTTCATAATTATGACTCTCATACTTTTGACTTTTTGCCATAATTTTGTTAAAATTTTAATTTTTATCATTTCCACTTTTTGTCATAATTATCTGACTCTTTTTGTTCTAATTTAAATTTTTGTATCATAATTTCAAGTTTTTGTCACACTTATGACCCATACTTTTTGTCATAATTTGCCTTTTTATGTTAAAATATTATTTAGCATAACTTCCACTTTTTTATAATTATGACTGATATTTTTTGACTCTTTGTTATCATTTTAATCTTTTTATAATAATTTAAACTTTTTTTCATAATTGTAACCCATACTTTTTACTTTTTTTTGCCATAATTTCTTTATAATTTTTTATTATTATTTTAATTTTGTTATCATAATTTCTACTTTTTGTCACTTATGACCCATACTTTTCACTTTTTGTCATAATGTGACTTTTTATGTTAGAATTTAATTTAGCATAATTTTGACTCTGATACTTCTGTCTTTTTGTTGTAATTTAAACGTTTTATTATAATTTCTACTTAATTATGATAATACCCATATTTTTCACTTTTGGTCATAATTTTACTTTTATGTTAGAATTTAATTTATCATAATTGTTACTTTTTGTCATAACCATGACCCATACTTTTGTATTTTTGTCATAATTTGACTTTTCATGTTAGAATTTAATTTATCATAATTTCTACTTTTTCATAATTATGACTCTACTTTTGACTTTTTGCAATAATTTCACTTTTTCTTATTATTTTAATTTTGTTATCACAATTTATACTTTTTGTCTTAATTGTGACCCATACTTTGCACTTTTTGTCATAATTTGACTTTTTATGTTAGAATTGAATTTATCATAATTTCTACTTTTTGTCATAATTATGACTCTCACACTTTTTACTTTTTATCATTTTAATTTTTTCTTTCTTTCATAATGATGACTTTCATACTTTTCACATTTTGAACTGAATGTAATGATTTTATTTGAAATTGAAGAAAAAATTAATGGAGTTTGCTTTTACTACAGAGTGCTTCTTGACTTTATTTGTCATTTTTGTCTTTGAAATATGGCACTGCATTTCTGGTAAACTAAAATATACTTTAATGTAATTTCTATTGCACATTCATAATGTAAAAGTTAATCAAATGTAGTACATTTAAAATGTGAAATATATCACGTATTATACTGTATGTAATATTCGATAAAACATTACAGTTAAAATTATAAATTATAATAAGTATAATATAGTAATTGGGCATCAAGGAGCCACTTTTAATATGCAGGGCATTGAAATCGCTTTTGAATATGCGCTCGCTTATTACTTTCACTTTCAAAATTTGCAACCAGATCTCATGGCCATTCATACATGTATTAGGAGGTGGCTAATCCGTACGAATTCATACCAACTCACTCGTACAAATTAGTATGATGTTTTTGCTAAATCGTATGTATTTACAAGTTCCCCAATTCCCCAATAGGTTACAAATTGCAAGTTCCCCTATTTAAAATGTAATGAGTAGTGTAACTGTTTCAGTTACTTTAATAAAGTAATGTAACTTGAGGAGTAGTTTGTGTTAATGGTCAGGCTGTGATATTTCTCTGTGGGTCTTTCAGGGATGGGAGTGTCTACAGTTTCAGCCGCCCGTATACTGCGAGGTCAGATGCAAGGACAGTCTGGGGAGGAGGCCATTTTGGCCATGGACACCTTTCCGCACGTCGCCCTGTCAAAGGTCTGATGCTTTTCTTTTCACACCCTCTTTAATAACACACTGATAATTCATATCAATTTTATTGAGCAATTTATAAAGGCATGTGTTGGTTGCCAGACAAATGCCAATGAGATGTGCACATCTGCAACATGGAATATCAGATTAGATTTTTAATTTTCCATATGAAAATTCTTACTGAACTGGGTGTAGAAGCCACAGAGCAGCTTTAAAGTCAATATGAAAACCTGCTTACTTTCCCACTATACATTAGTGTCTGTATAATGTTTCATAAAAATATCATTTGATATATTAATAGAATTAAGGGGGGTCTGACTCCCTAGTTAAAGCTTGAAGTGGAAAAAAAAATGTGGTTCTTAAAAGTATTTATTTATTTATTTGTTTATTTATTCTTAATATATATCTTTTATATGTCTATATATGTGGTTTATATTATTATAATTAATATTATTAATATTATTATTGTTGTTGTTATTGTAAAATATCATGTACAATTTTAGTTTAATAAAATATTTAGGATTTTTTGGTATTATATTTTTACTGGTTGAGCTAATGTTTCTGCATCAGGCTGAATAGTGCTTTATTTTATGGAAGCCCATTTTCTCACACACACACACACACACACAAACAATCATTCTTTGGTTAATCATAACTATTACGTGAAAAATTATAAGGTACTAAATCCTAATTATGTGTAAAAAATATGGGATAAAATGTAATTAATTATGAAATAAAAAAACTAAAATGAAAATCATAATTTTTTACTTTTTCTGTGATAATTTTGTGTTTTTGTCATATTTATTCGTTTTTATGCCCATTTGTATTATGACATAATTTTGACTTAAGTTGTAATTTAGTTTTTCATATTTTCAACTTTCTGTGTCATAATTTTGATTCTCATACTTTTGACTTTTTGTCATAATTTGACTTTTTATGGTAGAATTTTACTTGATTTTATTATAATTTCTACTTTTTGTCATAAATATGACTTTCATACTTTTCAGCTTTGGTAATAATTTTTATTTCATTTTTTCCACCATAACTATTCTCATTTGTTTGTAAATTTGACTTTTTGTTATAATTTTATTGTTATTATTATTATTATTATTATATCATTTCTACTTTTACGTTTGATACTTTTGACTTTTTGCCATAATGACTCTCATACTTTTCAGTTTTTGTAATAATTTCATTTTTGTTATATTTTCACCATGATTTCTATTTTTGTCATTATTATGACCCTCATACTTTGGACTTTTTGCCATAATTTGAATTTTTATGTTAGAATTTTATTTGTTTTTATCATAATTTATATTTTTTGTCATAATTATGACTATCGTACTTTTCAGTTTTTGTAATAATTTAATTTTTGTTATCATTTTTTCATAATTTCGACTTTTTAAATAATTGTCATAATTATGACTATCGTACTTTTCAGTTTTTGTAATAATTTAATTTTTGTCATAATTTTTTTCATAATTTCGACTAATTTCGATTTGACAGCCATAATTCGACCTGTTATATAATTTAATATTTAAAATCACAGTTTCTGCTTTTTGTGTCATAATTCACCTCATTTTCTCAAAATGAGTTTTTTACCAAAGCTTTTTTTCTTCCAGTGCAGAAATGGGCTTTCATACTGTTTGATAGTGCCACGAGCAGAGTTTTAGATAGGACAAGTTATCATTTGACTGCAGATTATGCATTCGTGATAAGTTTAGATATCACTACAACCTCTGATCCTGGAGAACATGAGGACACGGGAATGCTGATTACACACATGAAGTATCTACACACGGCTTGCCTTTAATCACTATAGGAATACAGACCAGATTAGATTCTATGAAAACAATTAAGAAATTATTATAATCAGTATTTTGATATATTGAGTTGACGTGTTTCCAAACAGACATACAGTGTTGACAGACAGGTGGCGGACAGCGCTAGCACGGCTACCGCGTACCACTGCGGTGTGAAGGCTAATGCCAAGACGGTGGGTTTGAGCGCTAAAGCAGTGGCCTATGAGTGCAACACAACATTTGGCAATGAGGTTTTCTCAGTGTTACACCGCGCCAAAGCACAAGGTATTTTCCATTTTGACTCACTATCACACTTACATACATGCAACCAATGTTTTCTGTTGCTGTTGTTGTTCTTAAAGGGACAGTGGACCCAAAAATGAAGGTTCTGTCATCATACACACCCTCAAGTTGTTCCAAACCTGGATGAGTTTCTTTCTTCCGTTAAAGGAACACTCCACTTTTTTTGAAAATAGGCTCATTGTCCAACTCCCCTAGTTGAGTTTTACCATTTTCGAATCCATTCAGTCGATCTCCGGGTCTGGCGGTAGCACTTTTAGCATAGCTTAGCATAGATCATTGCATCCGATTAGACCGATAGCATCTCGCTCAAAAATGACCATATATAATGACAACATTTTTCAACTATTTAAAACTTGACTGTTCTGTAGTTACATCATGTACAAAGACGGACGAAAACTGAAAAGTTGTGATTTTCTAGGCTGATATGGCTAGGAACTATACTCTTATTCCGGCGTAATAATCAAGGAACTTTGCTTAGCCGTCAACTCTGCCAGCTGCAACTCTGCATCCACACAAATTTAGTGCCGGTCACTAGTGTTGCTTTCGTCAACGAAAATTATGACTAAATATCGTCGTCAACGAACCTTTATCACGTGACGAAAACGAGATGAGACGCTACGTAAATGCTGGTCGTGTGACGATGACTATAATTAAATGTATAATGCAATATTGTTGACGAATAAAAACGAGACTAAATGTGGTTTACAAAATAAAAACTATGCTAAAATGTCTCTTTATTTTCGTTGACTAAAACGAGACGAAACGAAATGTTATAACGTTATTTCGTTTTGTTTAGTCGCGTTATTATTATTATTTTGTAGTATTTCTGAAGTGGGCTGCATCAGGTCGCACTGCGCAGACGCAGGCGACGTCACTTCCTCAAGCCCCACTCGCGGACCGGAGGGATTATAGGCCTGAACTTACAATTATTAAGACTATTAGACAGTTATATACCGTTATCAGCACATGTTGAAGTAGATTCGTGTCTGAGAGAATATGCGCCGTATTGCAGCGTTAGAAAACTCTGTCAGTTATTTTTTACTTCCACTTTCTATATAGTGAATTGTAAAGTTAAAACTGAAGTTAAGACGTTCACCGGCATAACTATTGCACAAAGTTTGATATCCATTGGCTCGCCTTCATGGTTTAAAACAGAAATACTTCCAATATAGCGACGTAACCGCAAACCCCCAACACACACCAATCACGTGCGCATATTTGTATCTTGACTATACTTCTAGGTACTTATACTATATTGACTGGGTTAAATAGAATTGCATTACTAAAAAGAGACTAAAACACAATTTTCATTGACTAAAACTAGACTAAATGTCATCCGTTTTCGTCGACTAAAACTAGACGAAAATAGTCATGGATAATTATGACTAAAATAAGACTAAAATGCTCAGACTTTTAGTTGACTAAAACTTGACTGGACTAAAAAGAGTATGAACGTGACTAAAACTAATAAAAACTAAAATGACAGCTTTATACAAAGACTAGACTAAAACTAAAATTAAAACAGGCTGCCAAAAACAACACTACCGGTCACTTTCAGGCGCTGCGTAATATCATTGCACCTGCTGCACCCATGGTACGGCAGCAAAGTTCCTTGATTATTACGCCGAAATGAGAGTATAGTTCCTAGTCATAGCCTAGAAAATCACAACTTTTCATTTTTCATCCATCTTTGTACACGATGTAACTACAGAAGAGTCAAGTTTTAAATAGAAAAAATATCAAAGATTTTTGGTCATTTTTGAGTGAGATGCTAACGGTCTAATCAGATTCAGTGATCTATGCTAAGTTACGCTAAAAGTGCTACCGCCAGACCCGGAGACCAACTGAATGGATTCGAAAACGGTAAACTCCAGGGGAGTTGGAAAATGAGCCTATTTTCAAAAAAAGTGGAGTGTTCCTTTAAGCACAGAAGAAGATATTTTGTAGAATGTTGGAACTTCCATTTTTTGGGTGAACTGTCCCTTTAATCTTGCAGGATAAACGTGATGACGTGTTTGTGTGTATGTATATATCCAGGAAAGTCCGTTGGCATTGTGACCACCACCAGAGTCCAGCATGCATCACCCGCTGCCGCGTACGCCCACTCCGTGAGCCGCAGCTGGTACAGCGATGCAGACGTACCCTCCGCGGCCCGCCGGCAGGGCTGCACTGATATCGCCACGCAACTGGTGACCAACACTGACATCGATGTGAGCCATAATCCATACTTTTTAATCCAATCCAATCCATGCACATACTTAAAGGGTACACTGCATGCAAAATTGACTTTGACATGGGGTTTGCACCACCCTACAATGATAAAAATCCATTCATTCCTTTGTTTAACCCCAAATAACCTAATAACCTAATAACCTCTGAGCTGTATGATGTCATACTGTTCAGGCCCCGCCTACGATCGCTATATTTCGATATTTCAGGATATATATCACGATATTTCAGCCGTCAGCCAGTTGTACGCTGATATTTTCTCCATGCTCAAACAGCTGTAGTGACATGTTTTGTAAACAATGCAGGTATTTTGTAGCTGGATGTAGAAGTTAACATAAAGCCGGTTTCCACGTGAGCAGCACATATTTTTCTCAGTGTGCATGTTATCAAATAAGTGCAGCACATGAGTAGCACTGAAGCAATGGTTTCGTAACACAAAAAAAAATGGAAGAGGGGGCCGGGTGAGCAGTAGCTCATTATTATTTGAAGAGACATGCACCGAAATGAGTCGCTGTGAACAGAGCTGTTTTTGACAAGGTAAAAGTGTGTTGTTTTACATGACCATTGAAGAATGTATGCTGCAGACATGACGTGACCGCTAGGGTTGGGTATCGAAAATCGATTCCGATTCCAGAATCGGATACTTAACGTCAGGAATCAGATACTTCTGCCTATCGATTCCTTTTTTTTTTTTTATCTGTGAGGACCCGACCTAGCGATCTGCCAGGACCTTGCTCGCTAATCTAAGTGCATAGCGCTCCAAAGTATGGCTACACTTGCAATCAGAAGTTGAAAAAGCAAAGTAGCCTATAATATTTGTGATAAGATAAACATGTTGCAATAGATGTGTCACCACCGATATGACAAAGCATTTTAATTTAACAGATCGTTAAAGACCACAAACACGGTTCAAATACCAACGTGATTCTTTTCCTAAATTACAATGAGTCATCTGTTTGATTCCTCAACCTTTCTTCCATGCAGCGTACGATCATACAAGTGTGATTTGAACATTCAAATCTGCATTCGTGCTGCCGCTGACCTGAAGAGAGCCACTGTCATGTATATGAATGAAACAGTTTCACAGTTCATTATTTCTGTGTTACAAACATTCAAATAATCACAGAAGTACTGGGATAAAAATTCATAGTCTGGATATAAACTCTGATATGCACAGAGATCAAAATAGAGTAAATCATCCTTTTGAAAGTTAATTTGGCATTCCAAATAATGTTACAGATTTATCGATTACGTTGTTATGCCAGTAGGTGTTGAAAGGGGGCTGTTAATAATGTATTTGTCTTTGATCATTCATTCAAAAACAATGATTCATCCAGTAATAAACCAAGCAAATCTTGAGTGAATCACTGAATCATTCACCTATAAATGAGGCCTACATGCAATTTTGTTTAGTTGTCTAATGTTTTTTTTTTCTTCAGAATCGTAAGAGAACCACAACTTCCATTTAAAAACAACAACAACAACCCAATTTATCCAGAATCACACAGCTCTGTTTTGCAAACAGCTCTTAAGTGAATCTTGTTTTTATGTAGCCTGTTGATTTTTGTTCATGGTTTTCAGCTGTAACTAAATGTTTAGCAAAAAAAGAAACTGAATATATATTCAGATATGCTTGATATCATCATTTATTCACATTGGAATCGAAACTGGGAATCGAAAAGAATCGGAATCGATAATATTCCAACGATACCCAACCCTAGTGACCGCTTTCACAAATTAACATTTTTGTAGTTTATATGGAGACAATAACGGTATCAATTCCAAAAATAGCACTTTGAAACCCATTTTCAAAAGTTTTCCCTTCCAGGCTTAAAAAATACATTTTTTATGTAATTAAATGGCCAAAACATATATAAAGCTTTCCATTTTTAAGACTTCAGTCACAAACATTACCTAAATTTCAGAAAAATAGTTAAAGTGATAGTTCACCCAAAAATGAAAATTCCCCCATGATTTACCCACCCCCCTTAAGCCATCCTAGGTGTATATGACTTTCTTCTTTCAGAAGAATACAATACAACGAGTTATATTAAAAAATTTCCTGGCTCTTCCAAACTTTATAATGGCAGTGAATGGGTGCTGCGATTTTGAAGTCCAATAAAGTGCATCTATCCATCATAAAAAATGCTCCACACAGCTCCAGGGGGTTAATAAAGGCCTTCTGAAGCAAATTGATGCATTTGTGTCAGAAAAATACCCATATTTAAAACTTTATAAACTGTAATCTCTAGCTTCCGCTAACTGTCGTTCACAAGAGAGTGGCGTTCCAGCGGATGACGTAGGATGTATGCATAGCATAAACTCCGGTGAGAAGTCACGAACACAGAAAACAAAACATTGGCCATGAATTAGGGGTACAAAATGAGAATTTGTAAAGTAAAATGTTGGAGGAAAAATGCATTAATTTACTTTAGAAGGTCTTTATTAACTCCCACTGGAACTGTGTGAAACTTTTAATGATGGATGGATGCACTTTATTGGACTTCAAAATCTCAACAGCCATTCACTGCCATTATAAATCTTGGAAGAGCCAGGACATTTTTTAATATAACTCTGACTGTATTCATCTGAAAGAGGAAAGTCATACACACCTAGAATAGCTTAAGGGTGAGTAAATCATGGGATAATTTCCATTTAAAATACTAACACATATTTGAAATTTCTGTCAAGAAACAAATTTTGAATAGGTTTCTCCCACTGTAGGTAATTCTTGGCGGTGGCCGCATGTACATGACACCCAAGGGAACCCCTGATCCAGAATACCCCTCTTCATCTTCTCGCAAAGGGGATCGCAAAGATAAAAAGAACCTCATTGACGTCTGGCTGAATGCTCGTAAGGTATCTCCAACATCCATTTATTGTAGCACAAACTGTGTTTGTAAACCACTGCTATGGTTTTACGTGATTACCTGTTTTGCTTATTAGGGAAGGAACGCCCAGTATGTCTGGAACAAAGAGCAGCTTAACGCAGTGAATGCTAAAACAACAGACTGTCTGATGGGTAACTCCAGTGTACAAGGTTTCCATATTGACTTGCTGACGTTATTCGTCTGCCGATATGACATTCTCATTCACGTTTCTCATTCAGGTCTGTTTGAACCCAAAGACATGAGGTTTGAAGTGTTTAGGAATCGGACCCGTGACCCCTCTATTGTGGACATGACAGAGAAAGCCATTCAGATCCTCAGCAAGAATCCCAAAGGGTTTTTTCTCTTCGTGGAAGATGAGTATTTATCATTCATTTAGGGCTGTGCAAAAATCGGATGCGATTGTCATGTGCATCTCATCAGTAACGCCCGTTCTGTGATTAGTCGTCTCCATCACGTGCTGTCAGATGGAGTGGCATTTACTACACAGAGCCGCTGACAAGCTACTCAATATCGAGTTCATTATCGGAGGCGATACATGTCCATTGATGAACGCAATATTGCGTAGCTTGTCGATGAACTACGGCTCTGGGTAGTAAATGCCACTCCATCTGACAGTACACTGCCCTCCCAAAGTTTGGAAACAACCCTGGCAAAGTGTGGTTTTGGACGATATCAGCATAAATCCTTATCATTTTTTGGTGCAAATACATTAAAGTAAGTTGACATTATCATTGAAGACCAGCAATATTAATTTTCATTTTGATTACATAATAATGGCAATATATACATGTCAAAGTCAGACATGCCCCTTTGCAGGCTGTGATGCCTGGTTACTGGTTTAAACTTGGCCCAGGTTTTTAAAAGATTTTGGGGTCAGCACACCTTAATAGCTTCAACAATTGATTGCCAATTAAGTTTAGAATACAATGAATTTAGGCCCAGATTATACAGAGCTGTAACAGATGCTAATGATGGATATTGTGTTGTCCCTTATCAGTGCAAAATTATCACAAAGTAAAAAGGATTTATGACAATATTGTCCAAAACCCCACTTTTCTAGGGTGTTTCCAAACTTTTGGAGGGCAGTGTATGTGATGGAGATTTACAAATCGCAGAACTGGCGTTACTGATGAGATGCGCATGATACTCGCATCCATTTTTTGCACAGCCCTACATTCAACTCTAGCGTTACTGTTTACTGTTTAAAGCATTGGTCTCAAACTCATTTCCTAGAGAGCCACAGCTCTGCACAGCTTAGCCCCCACCCTAATTAAACACACCTGATCCAGCTAATCAAGGTCTTCAGGATTAGTAGAAACTTCCAATCAGTGGAGCTAAACTCTGCAGAGCTGCAGCCCTCCAGGAAGTGACGTTGAGACCTCTGGTTTAAAGATACTTGGCTAATAGTGAAACCTGTCTTTCTTTGTGCTTTACGAGGTAGAATAGACCATGGACACCATGATGGGGTTGCCAAGCTTGCTCTGACTGAAACAATCATGTTTGACCGGGCAATCCAGAGAGCGTCTGAGCTGACCAGTGAATCGGACACGCTCACTGTTGTCACTGCTGATCATTCCCATGTCTTTACTTTTGGTGGAAATACTCCACGAGGGAATCCTATTTTTGGTACATTCACATACTGTATAACGTATATGAAATGACCCCCATTTATAACAAGAAATCACTATGGAACAGCTCTAGACAGGTGGAGCTGGGGAGGTGGAGGGTTTCTGAAACGCACTGCAAATGCTACAGCAAGCACTAGCCTAGTATTTGAATCTTGAGCAGTAAGCTCATTGGGTGCTGATGCGAAAAGAACCAATCAGCTGTTCCATGTGAATAATGATGTGATCATATCAGATTGAGTTAGAACCTATCGACCTATTGTTTTAAAAGATATTTATTTATTTCAGGTCTGGCACCCAAGAACGCTGAGGATAGTCTTCCATACACTAGTATCTTGTATGCTAATGGACCAGGATATGCTCATGTAAACGGATCAAGGGGAAACGTTTCAACAGTGGATTATTGTAAGTATGGACATCATTTACTACCTGTCTCTATTCGTATATTGCTGTCAAATGCTAATATCATATCCAACTCTATTTGTAGTTGATGAAGAGTACATGCAACAAGCTGCCGTTCCTTTAGAATCAGAGACACATGGAGGGGAGGATGTGGCTATCTATGCAAAAGGCCCGATGGCTCATCTCTTTCACGGAGTCAAAGAACAGAATTATGTGGCCCATGCGATGGCTTATGCAGCGTGTCTAGAGCCATATACTAACTGCCCACAGCATCTTCATGGCTCAGGAGGCTATAAAATCACTCTTTCAGGGACTTTTATCTCACTAACTGGCTTGTTTTGGCTTGTCTTCAGTTGACAGACTCCACTGCATGAGTGATTGAGGCCCCAGGACTTTTTTTTATAACCCAAATAGTTTATATTGAAGTTTGGTGCTCTGCAGAATTGCAATGCTGTGTATATAAATGTAAAGTTTTTTTTCATTAAAGTATTTTATAATCAGATATTTTTGTATATATTGTGCAATGGAAGACTGTGATTAAAAATTTAAAACGTGAAAAAAAAACATTAGTCATACTGTTAATGTTATCAGCGTTGTTTAAATTTTCTGTGGCATGAACGCCATCAGATAGCAAAAACATTTATGTATCCATTACTGTATGAGGGGTTATAAAACTGGCCATATAACACTGGGTCATGAGTAACATATCTATGAATTTTGCATTCAGTGACTATTTTGCATGCAGGGAATGCAGGGAATGCATGATATGATAAATGTTCACATATTGTATAAAAGCATTTGCCAAATCTGTAAATGTAAATATTGTTGTGCAGTTTTAGACATGGACCATCAGCAAGGCAGATTAATCAACATTTTGCATGCTATATTTACTTACATTTACAGACGATCTTGTTGATTTACTGATTTATTGTAGGATCAAAAATGTATTTTGAACAGAAGAGAACAGAACATTTCAAAACGACATCTGAACAGAACAGAACAGTGCAGTACAGTTCATTTTAGCAAAGAACAGAACGATTTAGTAAAGAACAATTTAGAACAGAAGCACACAGAGTAGGTTAGAAGAGTACATTTTAATCATTCAGATAAATGCAGATCACTTAATTCCTGAACAGAACAGAATAGAACAGTTCAGTGCTGAACAGAACAATTCGGTAAGGAATTGGACAGTACAGAACAGATAATAAAGTTAAAGTTTGAACAACAACAACAACAACAACAGTTTAGACCAACTGAATTTAGTGGAGCAGTATAGTTACTTTGAGAAACATATACTGTAAAATAGAACAGCGCAGTTCACTAAGGAATAGTCAGTTTCATAAAGTTAAAGTTAATTCATTCAGGATGGGTCCAAATCAGTTGACTCAAGAACAGTTCAGAAAAGAAGAGTTTAATCAGTAGAGTTTAGTTATTCAGTTCAGTGCAGATCAGTTCACTAAAGAACAGCTCAGAAAAGAACAAAAAAAGAACAGTTTAGTAAAGAACAGTTTAATCAGTAGTTTATTCATTCACTTCAGTGCAGATCAGTTGACTAAAGAACAGTTCAGAAAACAACAAGAATAGAACAGTGTAGTAAATAACAGTTTAATCAGTAGGTTATTCATTCAGTTCAGGTCCAGATCAGTTTACTAAAGAACAGTTCAGAAAAAAAAAAAACAAGAATAGAATAGTTCAGTAAAGAACAGTTTAATCAGTAGACTTTATTTATTCATTTTAGTGCAGATCAGTTCACTAAAGAACAGTTCAGAAAAAAACAAGAATAGAATAGTTCAGTAAAGAACAGTTTAATCAGTAGAGTTTATTCATTCAGTTTGGTTTCAGATCAGTTCACTAAAAAGTTCAGAAAAGAACAAGAAAAGAACAGTTCAGTAAAGAACAGTTTAATCAGTAGTTCATTCATTCAGTTCAGTCCAGATTAGTTTACTACAGAACAGTTCAGCAAAGAACAGTTTAGTAAATAACAGTTTAAACAGTAGAGTTTATTCATTCCGTCCAGATCAGTTCACTAAAGAACAGTTCAGAAAAGAACAAGAATAGAACAGTTCAGTAAAGAACAGTTTAAATCAGTAGAGTTTATTTATTCAGTTCGGGTCCAGATGAGTTCACTAAAGAACAGTTCATAAAAGAACAGAACATTTCAGCAAAGAACAGGAAAAATCATAGAACAGTTTAGACCAGAACATTATTGAACTCTGAATTAAGAACAGTTCAGTAAAGAATAGAACAGTACTAAACAGTTCCGTAAAGAACATTATAGTGCAGAGAAGATCAGTGCAGAACAGTTCAATTCAATGAAGAATAATTCATTAAGGAACAGAACAGTGAAGTGCAATTCAGCACAGAACAAAACAATCCAGAAAAGAACAGCTCAGTAAAGAAACGTTTGAAAGAGAAAAGCACAGAACAGTTAAAATCAGTAGACTTTAATCATTCAGTTCAGTGCGCATTAGTTAATTTCAGAACAGTTCAGTGTAGAATAGTGCAGCAAATAAGAGAAAAACTTAAATTTTTTGCTGAACTTTAAGCATTCAGTTTAGTGCAGATCAGTAAAAGAGAAAATTCAGTAAATAAATGGACAGTACAGAACAGTTCAGACCTGCAGAGTTCAGCTCCAACCCTAATTAAAACTCATTTGCCTGTAGCTTTCTAGTAATCGTGCAGACCTTGATTAGTTTGTTCAGGTGTGTTTGATTAAGGTCAAAGCAAAACTCTGCAGGGCTGTGGTTCTCCAAGACCGACGTTCGCCACCTCTGGTTTAGACCAATAACATGATGAGTTCAGTTACTAACTGTACACTGCAGTCAAGTGTGGTATATTTCAGATCAGTATTCATATCATCTTATATTTATATTATGTCATACGGTCATGCGAGATCAGTACGTGATCAAAAGTTCATGTTGCAAAAGAGGGAATTGGAACTACGAATGACCTTCGGTCTGAGAGAAGACTATAAACAGTAGGGCATCAAATAGTTTCACAGAGCTGTCAGTGCTGCTGCAGTCGCTCAAACCATGGCCACACAACAGACCCTTCTGATTATTGGAATATTTGTTTTAGCAGGATTTGATGGATGTTACTCCGTTATTCCTGGTAAGTCCTATTCCACAGTTCGCAATTATTCTTTTTCACTCTAAACAAAGGGAATGAAACAATGTTTCTTTTCTGGAATCAATTTGAAGAGGAGGAGCAGAACCCAAACTTTTGGCATGTTAAGAGTAAAGAGGCTCTTCATACAGCCCTCTCCATGACGCCCAACATGCACCGTGCAAAAAATCTCATTCTTTTCCTCGGAGATGGTGAGTTATACTAGAACCTGTCATTTTTTCCCCCTATTTCTTGCACTGTTCTATTATTTTATCCAGTATGTACATAATTGTCCATACTGCACATTTAGCCTTCTAGACATTCCTAGATTTTGGGAACGTGGTTAAATTTATTTGCGATTACAATAAATCTTACATAAAACTTATTAAGTTCTGACAGTGTCTGAATTTTGGGTTGCAGTTCTGCAATGTAAAGGTCTGTTCACATCAAGAACAGTAACTATAAAGATAAATGTAACGATAACTGTCATTGTTCTTATCGTTCGTCAGCTGTGTTGCATAAATTGAAATGAAGCTGTAATAAAATTATTAGATTTGCACACACACTAAAGGAAAAATTAGAAACTGTTATAACACTGTTATAAAGGCAGCACGCTGTTATTACATATTACACTAATGACCAAAGTCCTATTAAACGTATCACAAAATCTGATATAAATGGCAGTTGAGGTCGTGCAGTTTGCCTTATCTTATCTTTTAATCTCACTAGCATCACATGGTAACATTTTACAAGTAACAGCCATAAATGACAAAAAGAAAGAGAAAACACATAGTGGCTTTAGATTAGATAATCAGATTGTTTACGCCAAGAGCAGCTGTACTTATTTACCTAATTTATCAAATGTTATAAAACTAATCAATAGATAACAACAAAAGCACATTGCATTTAATGCAGATAAAATTTGTTAATATTGATGCATTGGCTTAAGATAACTAATATATCTAATAACTAATATACTCATACTCACTAATATACTCGCAATTCTGAAAAAAAAAGGTCACAATTTTGAGAAAAAAAAATTAACTGATAAATAAACTCACAATTGTAACTTTTTTTTTTTTTAAATTGCAAGTTTATATCTCACAATTCTGACTTTATAACATGCAATTGCAAGTTTGCCATGCATTTCTCTGAAAAAAGTCAGAATTGTAAGTTTTTATCATGCAATTCTGAGAAAAAAAAAGGTCAGAACTGAAAGATGTAAACTCGCAATTTAGAAAAAAGTTCGAACTGTGAGGTATAAATTGGGAATTGCAAGAAAATACTCTTTTTTCCCCCCTCAAAATTGGATTTCATAACTTGCAGTTGCACAATTATGTCTCACAATTCTGAAAAAAAAAAAATTTGGAATTGCAAGAAAAAAGTCAGAATTGCATGATATAAAATGCAAATTTGAGAAAAAAACGTAACTGTGAGTTTATATCTCAGAACTGCAAGTTTTTATCTTAAAATTCTGAAAAAAGAAGTTGGAATTGGAAGAAAAAAGTCAGAATTGCAAGATATAAAAGCAAATTTGACAAAGAAAAATATAATAATAATAATAATAATAATAATAATAATAATAAAACAGAACTGCAAGTTTTTATCTTCAGTACTGCAAGATATATATATATATATATACACACACTATATACTATATAGAACTGCAAGTTTTTAAAGAAAAAAGTCAGAATTGCAAGATATAAAACATAAATTTTAGAAAAGAAAAAAAAATGGAATTTTTAGATGTAAACTCGCAAGTTTATATCTCACAATTCTAAAAAAAGAAGTTGGTATATAAAATGCAATTTTGAGGAAAAAAAAAAAAAACAGAACTGCACATTTATCTCACAATTCTCACTTTTTATTTCTCGCAGTCTGCAAGTTTATATTTTGCAATTCCAGTGAGAATTTCAGAGGAAAAGGAATTGCGAGATGTCAGGATTGTTAGATAAAAAGTCACAATCATCTTCAATGGTGGAACATGCTTCCGCAGCAAACTCAGAATCCATTGATAGAATTTTATGAATAAATGCGTTGTGTGTCTTAATCTTGTGTAATATGTTCTTTTTGACATGCGATAAGGCATGGGAATCAGCACTGTGACTGCAGCGAGAATTATGAAGGGACAGATGGAAAGGAAGACAGGAGAGGAGAGTGTCCTAGCCATGGACACATTCCCTTATCTCGCTCTCTCCAAGGTGAAGAAAACTCACTGGCTAGATTTATTCATAATAGATTGATGGATCTGAATACTCTTAATAATATTACTGTGTTTGATTTTTGTCCCTGTGTAGACCTACAACGTCGATCAGCAGATGCCTGACAGCGCAGCAACAGCCACTGCATATCTGTGTGGTGTAAAGGCAAACTATGGCACTCTGGGTCTCAGTGCGGCAGCACGCCGCGCAGACTGCAGCTCCGCTAAAGGCAACGAGGTCAAATCAATTCTGCATCATGCAAAGATGGCAGGTAACGGCGAGGAAGACCAAACACCAGAACTTATACGTTAACTTTTATATCTCTGACTCTCACCATTTCGACTTCAGTTCTGTAATTCTTCTTATAGATTGACTTTTTTCAAATTTTATCATATTTTAAGTTTACACCTCACAATTTTGACTTTATTCCTCACAATCTCAATCTCATTTCAACTTTATTTCTTATCATTCTTACTGTAGTGAGTTCATTTCTTCATATTTCACAATGTGACTTTATATCGCAAATGTGACTATTTCTCATCATTACAACTTTATACCACACAATTTAGAATTTATACCCCACAATTTCGACTTTATTTCTCGCAACTGCGACTTTATCCAAATTACAACTTTGTTTCATACAACTTGAATCTTATATCTCGTAATTTCTTCTTTCTTTTTCATGTAATTGTGAAAATATCTCACAACTGCAGTCTTATTTTTTGTAACTGAGACTTTATATATCACAACTGCGACTTCATATCAATGTTTCCCTTATTGGTGCATTCTTAAAAACCTCTTGCCTCATAATTTCAATTAAATTTTTTTTAATACTTTATTTATTAACATTAATAACAATCGTGTTGCGTTTTTGGTGTATTTTATGGTTTTATTGTCAGTCACAGCATGTCGGGGAAAATGCCTTTTGTGGCCCATGGCAAACAAAGTAAACATTACATGACAAGTAAAGGTTAAACAATTGCAGAAATGTTATTCATTTTAAGGGTTTAAAGTGTAGTCTTGTTTAACATTATGTAGGTTTATTCTTGGAAACGAGCTGGCAGCAGAAATCACACAGAACTGAATGAAATGTTATCATTTCATATTAAGTAAACGAGTAAACAATTTAATAATGCAACTGAGAACATACACTGTAAAAAACAATTTGTTGAATCAACTTAAAACAATTTGTAACCTGGCTGCCTTAAAATTTTAAGTTCAGTCAACTCAAAAAATGTTTATTCAACTTGAAATGCTAAATTATACTAAGTGACAACTTAGATATTTGAGTTGAATCAACTTAAAATTTTAAGGCAGCTGGGTTACTTACCCATCTGTTAAGTTTAGCAAACACAAATATCTAAGTTGTTACTTAGTACAACTTAACATTTCAAGTTGACTAAACTTATTTTAGTTGACTAAAGGCCATTGATATGACAACTTTATGACAACTTTGTTTTACACAATCTGAACCATATATGTTGTAATTTCATCTTTTTTTTCACGTAATTGTGAAAATATCTCACGATATATCACTTCATATATCACAATTGCAATTTCATATCAACTTTTCCCTTATTGGCACATTCTTAAAAACCTCTTGGCTCTTTATTTCTTCAGAAACTTTATTTCTTACAATACTTTATTTCTTAATATTTCACAATTTGACATTATATTGCAATTGTTATATTTCATAATTATAACTTTTTACCTCACAATTCTGACTTTAATTCTCGCAACTGTGACTGTAATTGTGATCAATTATAACTTAATTTCACACAACCTGAACCTTATATGTTGTAATTTCATTTTTTTTTTCACGTAATTGTGAAAATATCTCACAATTGCAGCCTTATTTTTTATGTAATTGAGACTAATTGAGACTATATTTTTCATTGTTGGTGCATTCTCAAAAACCTATTACCTCATAATTCCAACTTTATTTCTTATAATTCAATAGTGACTTCATTTATTTATATTTCACAATGTGACTTTATACTGCAATTGTGACTATTTTATAATTATAACTTTTTACCTCACAACTTTTGATCGTTTGAATTTCTCACAACTGTGACTTTTTCATGAAATTGTGAAAATATCTCACAGTTGCAACCTTATTTCTTGTAATTGAGGCTTTATATATATCACAATTGCGACTACATATCAACGTTTCCTTTATTGACGCATTCTCATAAACCTCTATTATCTCATAATTTCAATTTTATTTATTTAATTCTTACAATAGTGACTTATTTCTTTATTGCACGATGTGATTATGACTTCTTTTTTCACATCATTGCAACTTTATTACAATTACAACTTAATATTACACATTCCGGACCTTATATCTCATAAATTCAACTTTATTTCTTATAACTATGACTTTATGGTCATTATTATCTCACAAATGCCACTTTATATATCATACTTTAAACTTTACATCATAATTTATTTCAACTTTATTTCTCCTAATGCCGACTTTGAACTAGTGACTCATTTTCAAACAGGCTGACTAAGAGATTGGTACAAGAATAAACATTACTACTTTGAACCCTTTATATCTTTCATGTTTAAAAGATGAGCTGAGGCTGATCTTATCTGTGACAGCGTCACACTGTTGAAGGCAGTATAAGTTACGTAATTTGCTTATAATAATTACCTCGGGCTGGTTTTATGTTTTTCAGGGAAGTCTGTTGGAGTAGTAAGCACGGCACGTGTCCAGCACGCATCACCTGCCGCCAGTTACTCCCACATACCTGAAAGAGACTGGTACAGCGATAAAGAGCTGCCCCCTGAAGCCGTCACAGGTGGATGCAAGGACATCGCGTACCAGCTCGTCCATAACACCGATATAAACGTAAGACCCTAAAATGGTACACCTGGCACAGCTTTGAACTGTAGATAATAAGTTGCTGACTGCAGTCTCGCTTGTGAAATCCCTCTATCATTTTATTGTAGGTTATTTTAGGTGGCGGCAGGCAGTACATGTTTCCCAAAGATACTGTCGATCCTGAATACCCCACAACTACAGGGAGCCGGCAGGACAATACAAACCTTGTGGATGTGTGGTTAAGTAGCAGAAATGTAAGTCGAACATCTAAAAAATTAAAATTCTGTCATCATTTATTTACCATAAAGACATTACACTAAATCAGGGGTGGCAAACGTCGGTCCTGGAGAGCCGCAGCCCTGCATAGTTTTGCTTCAACCCTAATTAAACGCACCTGAACAAGTTAATCAAGGTCTGAAGGGTTACTAGAAAGCAACAGGCAGGTGAATTTTATTAAGGTTGGACCTGAACTCCGCAGGGCTGTGGCTCTCCAGGACCGGAGACTGCCACCCCTGCACTAAATTATAGATGACAAAAGGAGATGTTTAGAAGAATGTCCTGGTTGCTTTTTTCTATATGTTGGAATGACAGTTTTGGGAACGGCAGTTATGGTTGGTTCATATATTGGCTAACATCTACATTTGTGTTTTTTCTTTAGAATGCCAAATATGTGTGGAATAAACAAGATTTTGATGCCATCAAAGAGGACAAAACTGATTACTTGATGGGTAAGACCACCTCCTCCATTTGGAGGGAAAAACACCTGCTATGTTGATCTACATCCTACAGTATAAAACTATAAAATCAGTGGTTCTCAACCTTTCTGACTCCACTGTCCACAACAACGGAAAGAAATTAAGGTTTTTGAGGAAAACATTCCAGGATTTTTCTCCATATAGTGGACTTCAATGGTGGCCAAATGGATTGAAGGTCCAAACTGAAACGATTGGTCATTTCCTAAAAAATATATACATATATACTTTTTAACCACAAATGCTCATCTTGCACCAGCTCTGCGATGCGTGGCTGTGACTTCACGCATTATGTAATCACGTTGGAAAGGTCACGTGTGATTACGTGTGGGGGTTAAAAAAGGTAGGATAGGGCAAAAAACTTCATCCCATTTTCTCCTCCAGTTTCAAATTTGTCCTACATCTTTGTTTTACCATATTTTTTGTAAAACGTTCACGTTCGCTTTGTAAACACTGGGTCGGTACTTCCACCTACGTCACGCGTGACCTTTCCAACATGATTACTTAATGTGTGAAGTCCAGCTAGTGCAAGATGAGCATGTGTGATATATACTAGGGCTGCCCTCCACTAAAGATTTTTCTGGCCAACTAATAGTCATTCATTTTAAGGGCTACTCGTTTAATAAGCCATTTAAATCATAATAATGAGCCTTGAATTGCCTACATAGCCTAATAAGCACTCAAGCTCACACAAAAAAAGCTTGCCACAGCACATCAGCAGATATAATAATTATTAAAGTTTCAGGGAAAAAAAGCAAGGAGACTGCATTAACATTTAATAAGTTATTGATAAATTAGTGCTTTCTTTGTTTTCGACTTCAGAGATAAAGTTGGCGATACTAACTTGTCATCTCCACAGTAGTGATGCACATGTTTCATATGGATTACATAATCTAAGAATATTTGTTTTCTATTTGAATTGGTTCATTAAAAAGTAGACATTTCACTCTCTATAGATAGCCTGCATACACAGAGTTTCGAAGTTTCCTGCTCAAGTTCACAGAGAAACACGGCAGAAAGCACATCCTGTTTGCTTTCATTATTTTACAAAAGCACAACGTTTCGTTGTTATTGTGAGTGCACACAAATCAACAGAGTCTTTACAGATGTTAAAGATGTATTACTTTTATCTGTATGAGCAAAAATGACGGAGCATTTTAAGTGCAAGTGTCTGTCATGCAGTGAGCACTTCAAAAGCGAACATTTTTCTAGCTTAAAATTAGATTGAGCTACCATGTAAAGTTGCTACTACTTATGTTTTTCAGATGATAAGCCATATTTGAGGTCGATGAATGATAGATGAGCGTTTGGATGTCCTGTCTGATGTACTATATTACCACATCCAGCCGTTAACGATCAGTCCGTCACAGACACATACAATTTTGGTCGACCAAGCCTCTTCTCGTCGACTAACAGTTAGTCAACTACACTCTTAAAAATAAAGGTGCTTTAAAAGGTTCTTCACAGTGATTCCATAGAAGAACCATTTTTGGTTCCACAAAGAACCATTCAGTCAAAGGTTCTTTAAAGAACCATCTCTTTCTTGCCTTTTTATAATCTGAAGAACCTTCTGAAGAACCTTTGGTTCTTTATGGAACCATTTAGACCAAAAAGGTTCTTCTATGGCATCATGAAGCACCTGTATTTTTAAGAGTGTATTAGGGGGCAGCCCTAGTATATACATTTTTATTTTTTTAGAAAATGGCCAATTGTATCACTAGATAGGACCCTTATTCCTTGGCTGGGATTGTGTAGAGCCCTTTGTAGCTGCATTGAAACTGCCATTTGGACCTTCAACCCACTGGCTTCCATTGCACCATTTTTTTTCCAGTATAGTGGAGTTTGGCCACCAGGTTGAGAACCACTGATTTATGTGGTCGGTGTCATAAAAACAAGTCATTTTCAATAATCACTTAACCACATTTCTTGGTTAAACTGGTAATAAAAATATCTATATTTCACATTTGAAGTTATTTTCAGTGTGGTTTAATGCTGTTGTTTTTCTTGTTGTGCTCAGGGCTTTTTGAGCCAAAGGACACCAGGTACGAGCTGGAACGCGATCCTTCAATGGACCCATCATTGACTGAGATGGTGGAAAAAGCCATTAAGATTCTTCGCAAGAACCCGAAAGGATTCTACCTCTTTGTGGAAGATATGTTGACACTATGTGTGGCTTCCTTTACGTAGCCCATAAGATGTGTTGAGTGTACTTATATTTGTGTTTTCTTTCCTGCAAGTGGGAGAATAGACCACGGCCATCACGCAGGCCAGGCCAAGTACGCTTTGACGGAGGCTGTGGAATTTGACAGGGCCATTGCGCGGGCGGCTGAGCTGACGAGTGAATTCGACACCTTGTCCGTGGTGACCGCTGACCATTCCCATGTGTTTTCTTTCGGCGGCTACTCTTTCAGGGGCAATCCTGTGCTAGGTATTTTGAAATTATATACTGTACATGACTAAAAGGGATAATACTGTCATCATTTACTCAACCTTTTTGTCATTTCGAACTCGTAAGACTTTCTGTGCAGAGCACAAAAGAAGATATTTTGAAAAAGTCAATGGGCTTCAATGTTTGGTTGTTTTGGACCCGGTTAACTTTCACTGTATCAACATAAACAGTTGAAACATATTTCAAAATATCTTCTTTTGTGTTCTACGGAAGATAGAAAGCCATACAGGTTTGGAAAGAGATGAAGGTGACTAAATGATAAAAAATGTGAGGTTTTGAATGTGGCCCATTCTTTCTGCTTAGACTCCAAAAAATTTGCCTAGTAGAAATACATTGTTTTGCTCAGCAAAAACAGATTTAATGGTATTAGGGGATTAAGAATGACTTATTTAACTTTTTGTCTTCAGGTGTTTCTTATGCAAAAGCTGACGATGGTAAGAGCTTTACTAATGCACTTTATGGAAACGGTCCAGGATACCAGATTGCGAATGGAACTCGTCCTGACGTGAATGAGACGGTGTCAGGTAAGTTTTATGAGTTAATTGTTATTCCCTCAGGTGCAGAAGAGCATTTTTAAGTGCACGGCACAAGCTCTGTGTTTCGGCAATGCAGACGCCCCATCTTGTGGTCATGCGTGTTACTGCAAGAAAACGAAATAAAACTCTTTTCTCTTGCATTAAAGGTAAAATTCACCCCCCAAAAATTCAAACTCTGTCATCCAACTCATATGACTCTCTCATCAGTGAAACACAAAAGGAAAAACGTAATAAACTTTTAAATAAATATTTACAGTTGACGAATAGTTTCCACTTGGGTACTCCAAAAACATAAACAAATAATTAAAAAATGGTTTGTTAAGATGTGAAAATAGTACAGATCTACACAATGCATGCAAACCAAATATATGACATTTACAGACTGTGAATACGAGTTAATGAATAACTTGTTTGTGAAGTGCTTAAAATGACTAATTAAGCTATTTTTTTCACAACATTTGTAAATGTAAAAAGAAAAGAGCATTAGTAATATTTGAGCTGAAGTTTAATAACATTTGTTAGCATTCAGAAGTACATTAACAAATACGCTTTTAATCACTGTATAATTTCTGTTAGAATCATTTATTTCATGGTAAGTATACTACAAATACATTTACATATTATGTACTTATAAAAATACCCTGCAATTGTACTTTTAGTATACTAAACTGATATATTTACAGTCTGGAATAACTAATTTTGTACTTTAATTGTGCGGAAGTAGTGCTGAAGTCCAGCTAAAGATATACTGAAGTATATCTGATTGTGCTAAAGTGGAACTATTGCAAGTATACTTTAAGTACACTTTAAATATTTCAATAGTGACATTAAAACATATTTAGGCTTAATATTGCGAAATGTGCATTGTGCACAAGTTTTAATTACAATTTTTATATCATTAAGTCTCGAGTGAAATGTCTGTAAATATGTTAATAGACTTCACCTATACTAAGTATGAAATAAATGAATTTTAAATATATTACTATATTTTTTTTTTTTACTAGGGATAAACCATCTGTCAAATTATTTCAAGTTTTTTTTTTGTGCATGATCATATAATTTGTGTATTATCTGACATGAACAAACAATACATTTATTACAGTATTTATTAATCTTTGTTAATGTTAGTTAATGAAAATACAGTAATTCATTGTTTGTTCATGCTAGTTCACAGTGCATTATCTAATGTTAACAAACACAACTTGTAATTTTAATAATGCATTAGTAAATGCTGAAATTAACATTAACTATGATTAATAAATGCCGTAGGAATATTGTTCATTCTTAGTTCATGTTAACTAATGTAGATTTATTAATGATTTAGTAATAAGTCATTGTAATGTGCGACCCAATGTTGTTATTGTTAACTAAAACTTCAAAAAAAATCTGTTAACTTTTAATTGAAATGAAGCTGAAATAAAGTAATAATAACAATATATTTTGACAATTTCAACTAACTGAAAAACTATTTTAAGAACTAAAAGTACTAAAACTAAAACTAAAATTAAAATAGAACAGAATTCAAAAAACAGAAGCCCAAAACAAAATCACTTCAACTTCAAAGCCGAAATAAAAACATATAAATAAAAGCTATTCCAAAATATTCATGAATACTATGGTACCATACTTAAATGCAATCCATAATACTTTGGATGCCTGAAATAACACCACCACTGAAGATTTTAAAGTGCATTTGAACATAAAATAAATTGACTGTTGGAATATTTTTATTGCACTAAACTATCATATGGCACCTGAAGACTTAGTTGTAGCAAATTAGTTGTACCTTGCCGCTTTTTTTATTTCTGAGGTTAGGGTCTCCTTAAAATGTGTAAACATTCTTTAAAATCTCTCTTTTTGTGTTTGACATAAGAAAAGTCATACTGAGTTTGTAGTCGGGTTTCCATCTAAAGTTGCAAATTTAACTTATATGTGCAAAAATTGGAATGTCGCATGAAACATTTGTGAATAAGCACCATTTCCATCCAACAAGTCAAAGAGGACAAAATCGTCACTTCCTGATAAACGGACACTATTATTACTAAGAAAAGTAGGAGAAACCACTGAATATACTCATTTTCATATATAATAAATTACTTTAGAGCAAGCAGCTGAAATGCAATAAATGTGATAATTTATTTCGGAGGTGGACGCCTGCTGTTTGGGAACGCAGTCGTGTAAGACAGTTCTGGGAGGAAATTATACCGAAATACTTTGACGACAGATTTTGCCACCCCATAGCGCAAAGTCACATGACTTTTTTGATGCGTATGGAGGAATTTATTCAGCAAATGCGTTTCCATCTCCCATTATTCACATTAACCCTTTTTCACACAAGTCAAAAACCACCTCAAGCGAGCGTAAAAACTTTTTTGCAAACTAAAGGATTTTTATTCAAAATGTGCCGTTTCCATCACTCGTTTCTGATGCGATACTTCAAAATGCGCATAAAAACAGGGTGATGGAAACATAGCTAATAATGATCGTTTCTGTAACTATTATTATTATTTTTTGGGGTTAACTATTCCTTTATTCATTTATGGGGAATTCATTAATAACCGTATGTTGTAATTTATTAGTGTCTGACTGTTCTTCGCAGGCCAAGATGATTATCTTCAGCAGGCTGCTGTACCTCTAGGTTCAGAAACTCATGGTTCGGAGGATGTTGCTATTTTTGCCAAAGGCCCAATGGCCCACCTCTTCCACGGAGTGCAAGAGCAAAGCTACATCCCTCACGCTATGGCTTACGCTGCCTGTATTGAGCCCTACGCCGACTGTGTGCTTGAAGACTACGCCGTTTGCACTCAGTTCAGCCTCCTGGTTTTGATGCTGAGCTTGCTCTCCTCACTCACAACCATCATATAATGAGACTAAAGGGGAGTGAGGTGCACTTTATGCAGCATTCTTGTACATCACAATTTGCACGTTCAACTGCAACATTTAGACACCTGACATGAAAGTTGCATAACTTCTGCACTGGATTTGTGTTTTTGCAATTAATGTTGGTTGAGATAGAATTTAAATCCTCTGTGAGGACATGACAGTCAAATTTGATAAACGTATGCCAATAAAACCTGGCAAATCCAAGAAGCTGTACTTGCATTTACATTGTACTCACATTAGTGACCTTAAAATACTGAATAAATGGCAAAGTAAATGTATTTGAATAAAATTACCCTCTGTGTAGACTAAATTTACGTTTAGAATATTTACCTTCACAATGTTGACTATTATGATGTATTAATGTATTAATATTGTGGATACTGGAAACAGTGGTGTCATCTTAAGTTACATGAAACTAAGCAGTTTGAAACATATCAACTGTGCTATTGTTTTAAAATGAGTAAGAAGTGTAAATCCGTTAAACAATGTTAAATGTGATATTTTGAAAACTGTAATTCAACTATAAACATTTTTGTGTGTCTATTTTACACCATGCCAATGGAAGATGACCTACCTCTAAGTTCATACTTGAGACTGAAAATCATTCAAATAAAGATTCAAACCTTCTTCCACGTTCATCCATCCTGTACTTCATGGCACCCTTTGTGCTGTAAAAATAAATAAATAAATAAATATAAATAAACACACACATTTTATATATATATATACACACACAAACTATAATAAATGTATATATAAAATAATATAAAATAAATGAATATGATAAATGATATTGTCAGTTTTGAAACTGCAAAGTACAAGGCTGTTAAATAAAGTCTGTAAAATTAAATTAAATTAAATATATAAATAAACAACTAAATAAATACATACATACATACATAAATAAAAGCATTTTAACACTGCATCATAATTATTATTTTCCCAAGAAAGGCCTCCAACATTCTTCCATTTCTTCTTATATTCACTACAATTAATTAAAAAAATAAATAAATAAACAAAGAAATAAATAAATGTGAACATGAAATTGAAACATACAACAAGTAATAAATTAAAGGTTATTTTTGTACCTTGAGAATGAACATCCTTTCTACATCTTCATGGTACTTCCTGTCAAACAAAAAAGCACTTTTCTTTGACCTGTAAAATCTATTAAAAAAATAATCATAAAATAAAATAAACAAATAAATAATATAACAATAACAACAATAAAACAATTAAAGGCCTCCAACGTTCTTCCACTTTATGCTATATTTACTGCAATTAATTAAGATAGATAAATAAACAAACAAACAAACAAATTAATAAAAGTGAAAATGAAATTGAAATACACAACTAGTAATAAATTAAAGGTTCTTTTTGTACCTTGAGAATGAACATCCTTCCTAATCTTCATGGCACTTCCTGTCAAACAAAAAAACACTTTTCTTTGACCTCTAAAATCTATTAAAAATAACTACCTATGTATATATATATATATATATATATATATATGTGTGTGTGTATGTGTGTGTGTGTGTGTGTGTATTCATATATTCGTTATATTTTTATTTATATGATTTTATTATGGATTTTTTTCTGACAGATTTTGAACTATATATATATATATATATATATATATATATGAACAGTTCCTTAAATAAGTCTTAAAACGTTATTTTTGTACCTGAGACTGAACATCCTTTTTCCACTTCATGGCACTTCCTAAGAAAAAATCAAATAGGTTAATACAATTATGAAATTTAGAATTTTATATGAAGACTTTTATGTATTTTAATGTATCAATTACTAACGAAAATTATATTTATTTACTTATTTACCTTAAATGAGACGTACAGTGTCCAACGTCGTAAAAACTAAAGTGTATATTCACAAACTCAATATGCTGAAAATAGGCTTTATTTCAGACATGGATTGTTTGCATGATGATTCTGTTTTTATAAGACACACAGAGGAAAAAAGGCACTTTTCAACAAACACTGCAATTTGTAGATCATACTGGGAAAGCACCATCATGCACTCATTTGTTAATTCTACACAGCACGTGATTAGTTTTTGCCGATGTAAGCGATCCTCAAAGGACCATCAGTCTGATAGGCCGCACCCCGTCTGGTTAATCAGTCCATCAATCATTTCATAATATCTGTGTGTGCGGAAAACCTCATCTATAGTGAACTGGGCTGTGGTGAGCCTTTCCTGGCAGATTCATTGCAACTACTCTGAAATGATTTGCAGTGATTGTCTAAAATGATTTATGCTGGTGTGGTGCTGTTACGTTGGTGAAGCTGGTTGACCAGAATGGTCTTTCTGAAGATTGGAAATGATGTTTAACCAATTTATTGTTTTTAACATATATATTAATATATTTAATAATAATAATTCATTAATACACTTTTAAATCTCCAATATAAACATAATTATTAATATATAAATATATACTTATACAAGAAATATTAACTTATTGTCGTAACCTGAGAGAACTCTGACCCCTGGTGGTGATCCAGACCTCCAGCTTGGGAAAACCTGAACTTTCTGAATCAAACTAAATAATCTTCAGACTGTTTCAGGTAGTCTATATGCCTTACAGCATCAGTTGTCTCTCATGAGCAACTATTCGCATGATTGTTCACTGTGAAATGCTCTCATTGCTACTGAAACAGTGCTGTGTTAGGTTCTCTGCAACCCTTTCTGAAAACCCTCAGCCCACGTTTCCACTAACTTGAGAGGTGAACAGTGACGTAACTGAGTATGTTACTACACAACCTGCCCACAAACAGGCATAATTCAACATGATCTTTATGATTTAATGGATCAATGGTCTTCTAGCCTTGAAACTGCTGTTAAAGGCTGCTCTTCAACAACATACTTACATCAAGCATATTTATATAATATGCATAGATTTATGCAACATGCATCCAGACATCAAGGTCTGTTGGATTTCTAATGAAAAGCTATTTAAATTGTTGTTACCGGAGAAGATCTAGGTTTTTGCCTCACATAATTTTACCTCTTTATAATTACTTAATTTTATTTGCAATGAAAATTCCTAAATTCATTATGTCCTATAACATGACTGGTGACTTCATTAAATTTCAAAATGGGCTGCTGCAATATGGTGTACTAACTTTATAATTCTAACTTTTTAACATAATTTTTATGTTCTACTACTGTATGTTGTTGCACAAATGTAAACATTTACCACTGTTTGGTGAATTTTCGTGGGCGAAATCCAGTCTGGAGTTTCCTCACAGAGATTTTGCATTGGGTTACTTCAGCACATAAATCCATATAAAAGCCAGCCTCTGAATAAAAAATAAAGGGTATTGCAACTTTTTAGCTCACAATTCTGACTTTTTTGTCAAAATTGCATGATACATGATACTCTTTTCTCAGAACTGTGAGATATAAACTTGCAATTGTGAAAAATAAACTTTAAACAAATAGCAAGACTTCATTTCTTGCAATTGTGAGTTTATATCACACAATTCTGACTTAATACCAATTGTTGTTGCGTGTTATAAAGTCAGAACTGCAACATATAATCTTGACAAACTTGCAATTCTGAGAAAAAAAGAAGTTACAACTGTGTGATATTAACTCAAAATTCCGAGAAATAATGTTACAATTATGAGATATAAACTCACAATTCTGCGAAAAAATTTTACAATTTTACGGAATTCTGAGAAAAAAAAGTTACAATTGCAAGAAATAAACTCGGAATTCTGAGAACAAAGTCACAATTGCGAGATATAAACTCGGAATTCCTGAGAAAAAAGATACAATTACATGACATAAACTCATTTACATGACATAAAAAAGTCACAATTGTGAGATACAAACTCAGAATTCTTGAGAAAAAAAAAAAAAGTCACAATTGCAAGATATAAATTGAATTCCTGGGAAAAAAAGTCACAATTGCAAGACATAAATTCGAAATTCTGAGAAATAATGTTAAAATTGTGAGATATAAACAATTCTGCAATTCTGCAAAAAAAATTGTACAATTCAGGGGCGTTTCTAGGATTTGAAAACATCCGGGGCTAGTGCCAAAACATCAGGGACTAGTGGTGGTGGATGGGAGCTAACATCATACTTAAGTAAGATTTTGTTAGACACAGGTGGGTGAACCTGGATCCTCCCTACACTATGAAAAATAGTAAATAGTAATCACTGCAAAACATATCAAAGTATTATAGCAAAATTATAACTTTACAAGAATACATTCCACAAATAAAATAATACATTTTGAAAATGTACTTACAACTGTAACAAATATATATTTGTATGCAAAAATAGGGCCCCATTTTATTTTTTGTTTTAACGAAATTCCATTTATTTTTTTCCAAATTCTGTTTTTTTCAGTACTCCTTTTTAATGGTCAAATTTAATTTTATTAATCAAAAAAAACAAAAAAAAAAACAAAACAAAACAAACAAACAAACAAAAAAACGTCTAATTATATAAAACAATGAAACGTATACAGTTTAACATCAATTTATCAAAAGTTAAGTTATGTTTAGGGCCCTATGAAATGTTTTATTTTTTCTCACCTTATGTTTTGTTGTTATTTGAATGTAAAAAACAACTTTTCTACAGCAGCCTTATGGAATTCTGTGTTGTGTATTTAAATGTTTCTGGTTATCAAAGAAAGGCGTAAAATATTAATTTATCTTTTAATGAATGAAAATTAAATTGTATTTTTTTCGGCAAATAAAGGAGGTGTACTATTAAAAATGTAAAAGATGTAAGAAATATTGTGTAACAAAGTTTTATTTTTTCAACAGTAGTAGTAGTAGTAGTAGTTGTGTAGGTACGTACATTCTACTGAATGACCGAACGTTTATTTTGACGGGTTGCCGTGAAAATCTTCACATTTCTTTGAGTATCCTAGTTTTACTCAAATGAAACGGTGAACAAGCGTCACGCGCGCTTCAATATGTGTGGAAACCAAGCATCTGCACCATTCATTCATAACGAGACTAGCAGAAAATGCAGGATTCATATTTAAATGGTATTTTAAGGCTTAATATTTACAGATACTAGCTCACATCGCGGCTTTTGATTAATTCATCAACTTTAAAAGCTTTCACAAATTCCCTGTATTCCTTGGAAATCATAGAGGCATACAAAAACATTCGGGGCTAGAGAAAAATCTTTCGGGGCTCGGGCCCCGAATGAATAGCCCTAGCGACGCCCCTGGTACAATTTGCAAGATATAAACTCAGAATTCTGAGAAAAATGTTACAATTACTTGTGAGACAAACTCGGAAATCTGAGAAAAAAAATGTTACAATTACTTGCGAGATAAACTCGCAATTCTGAGAAAATGTTAAAATTGCAATTCTGAGAAAAAAATGTTACAACTGCGAGATAAAAACATGTATTTCTTAAAAAAAAAAATCACAACTGCGGGACCTAAACTCGGAATTCTGAGAAAAATGTCACAAATGCAAAAAATAAACACGGAATTCTGAGAAAAAGTCACAATTGCGAGATATAAATTCAGAATTCTGAGAAAAAAAAGTCATAATTGCAAGACATGAATTCAGAATTCTAAGAAAAACTGTTACAATTGCGAGATATAAATTCGGAATTCTGAGAAAAAAGTCATAACTGTAAGACTCGTTATTCTGAGAAAAAAAAAGTCACATTTGTGAGATGTAAACTCAGTATTCTAAGAAAAACTGTTACAATTAAGAAATATAAACTGAGAATTCTGAGATTCTGCATTCTGAGAAATAAAATCACAATTGCGAGATATAAACTCGGAATTCTAAGACAAAATGTTACAATTGCGAGATATAAACATGCAATTCTGAAAAAAAGTCACAATTGCGAGTTTGTACTCCTATAGATTCACCACCACCAACAACAAAACAAACTGTTTGGTTTGAAAATGATTTCTTTGTAAAGGGTGCCTTACACATTGCCACACTATTTAAAGTAGACGACGGACCCTTTTTGACCGCGAAATTTCGCTATGACCACATTTTTATGCGAATGAAGACGAGGGTTGGACTGATAGACCACAGTCTTTACGATGTATGTATGCATGTACTGTTACTAGGCCAAGTAAAAAACTATTTCTTCAGATAGGTTTCTTTAAAAGATGTTTTGTCAGCATGTTGTTAAACTTCAGTACAATCCATTGAACGCACTGTACGGCCTCATTTTCATTTCTGACAAATAGTAAACCCTGACTAAGACCTACTCATATCCATTATATTTGTGATGCAATCACAAGATATTTATTAATAAAACTGATGCTTTAAAATGTTTACCTTGGTGGACTGCACAAGTGTGACTTCTGTGCTTGACCTCACCGCCCCAACAAACATGGCGACTGCTACTTGACACATTAGAGTTACGTTTCTATAGCAACACTGCAGCTCTCGCGATAACAGCCAGTGCGAGACTGACTGCGGCGCCCTATTTCCTTTCCTCGCTGTAAATGGGCAAGTACGTGAGCTCCGGCAGAAATCAAGTCATCAACGGTAACAAACTTTAGTCACAAACAGCGTTTAACTTTCATCTGTAGGGAAGCACTACACCAGCGGTTAATAAATTAGGCCAGGGTGTTGTTTCTGAAGCGCCTCGGCGTGTTTTAGTCGTTTGTTTGAGGCGTAAACAGTGTAAAAGAGGAGTTGTGGGTGGGTTTGACGGTTATGGCAGCACCGCGACCCATTAAAGGGATTCTGAAGAACAAATCCAGTATCAAAGCCCGACCCGAAGAGCCAGTCCAGGACACGCCAGAACCAGGAGCCCCTATAAACTCTGAAGACGACCAACAGTGAGTAACTAGTCTCTAAACCAGGTTAAATCAGCCAGACAGGGCGTCTGTGGCACTGTCACAGTCACCACGAGAGCTGTCAATCAAACTCTGACATGATGTTGACAGTGACCTGAACTAGTACACTCAACCAGTCCTGTAGCGTCAGTTTAACTGGTTTGCTCCAGTTAGATTACTGGGTTAGTAGCTTAGGCTGCTAATGGGTTAGCCACTGACCTGTCATGTCAAACCTTGACCATTCTGCTGGAATGAACACAAATCCAGCCTCTTCGTTACAAACCAGCTGTTTTCTAACCGGTCTTTGAACCTGTTATTTAGATACACCGCTCGAATGGGTATATGAAATATGGATTTACATGTAGCAAAAGTGTTCTTTTATCTTTAGCCAACATATTATGTAACAACACTGAAACTGTAGCTTTAAAACGTTTTTCATACAGTTATTCAAATAAATAAAAATATGGCGTTCAGATGGTTAGAAATTTCTTAAAATCAATTCTTGTATATTAGAATATAAACAAATGTGATTTCATCACTTGTTAAGCGTTAACTAGCCGAATTGTACTAAACCTTCCAAGAACAGACTTATTTTACCCCAAAATCAAAGGACCACATATATATATATATATATATTGTTTTTAAAATGAATTTTAGCAAATTAAACTTTGCATTGTTTTGATTTATTCTATATATACTAAAGTAAAATGTACAGTAATGAGAATATCCAGTCCAGAATATCCATTTACATAATTAATAATATGATAATAATGTCACTACAAAAATGTAATGTTCTAAATAGTTGATTAAAATTGAAACTGAAATTGTTACTTAAAATAAATATTAACTTAAATGAAATAAACTTATTTCAGCAAAATTATCTACAATGTAATTTAACTTAAAGTAACAATAATAATAATAATAATAATAATAACAACAACAACAATGAAAGTAAACCTAAAGTAACAAGTAAGTTGTTATTATTATTATTATTATTATTATTATTATTAATATGACTTTGTTACTTTAAGTGAATTTAAATTTTAGAGAATTTTGCTGGAATAAAGTTTTTTTCTTATTTTAGTTAATAAACAGTGAACAGTGTGTGTGTGTGTGTGTGTGTATATATATATATATAGTAGTTGTTGTTGTTTTTGTGACTTTAAGTTTAGTTTTATTATTATTGATTAAATTGTAGAAAACTTTGCTGAAAAAAAAAAAGTTAATAAACTGAAAAATGAATTTATATGTATACACACACACACACACACACATATATACATATATATATATATATATATATATATATTTGTTACTTCAAGTTTAGTTTTATTATTGTTATGAATTATGTTAAATTAAATTAGAGAAACTTTAGCTGAAATTAAAAAAAATAAAGTTAATAAAATGTGAAAAAAAATATTTTATATATAACAGTGAAACTAATTGTGTGTGTATATATATATATATATATATATATATAACAGAAATAATTAAAACAGAAATGCAGATTTAGATTAAAAATAGGCTTATTGTTATGCAAAATATTCTTTCTTTCTTTCTTTCTTTATTCATTATTATAGAAAATATAAAAAAATAAATTGAAACATAAATTGAAACCATAAAAAAATTAAAAACTTGAAATAAATGTTAACTAAAATAAGCTATATCTATCTATCTATCTATCTATCTATATGTGTCTATCTTTCTATTTATCTGTCTATGTATCTAACTTACAAATGTAACTTCAAATATTTAATTTAACTTAATTATATATATATATATACACACACACACACACACACACCGAAAAACAATGCCAAGACCTTATCTAAAATGAAAATTAAAATGAAATTGAAAATGTACATATAAAATGGTTAAAATTACTAAGTTCAAAATATTCATAAAAACTGTGAAAGTGTATCATTGAAACTAAAATAAAGCTGCTTTTAGAAAATTTATTTTTATATATTAACTTAATTATAATTATAATTAAATTATAATTATATATTAACATTAGCTTATATATTAACTCATATTTATGCATAACATTTTCTTTTTTTCTTTTGGCTTTGGGGTGAAATTACAATCCTGGCACTGATATCTTTAAAAGACTTCTTTAGAAATGAATTTGAAAAAATCTAAAAATATTAATCACATTTATAAGTTGGTTAAGTCAGACCAAAACATGTCAACATAAAGGTGGAATAACAACACTTGTCCTGTCAGTCCAGCGATCATGAAACACAGCTGTCACTGCAGATTTGTAAAATTAGACGAGTGATTTCTCTGCCTGAAGGGCGGTGCGTATAAACATTGATCTCATTCATTTTGACGTTCACTCGTCCAGAGACACTCGCAGGAATCATGTATATGTGTGTCTCTGCTGGAGCACTTTCTCTCCTGGAGGTCAGAGGAGTTGTCTCATGTCAAGGATGCGACCGAAATAATGACGATCCCGTTTCCTTGTTAGCTGAGCCATCTGGCTTTTAGCAATATTTGGCACATGTATTGATTTGTGCTTTATGTGGGCCAAAATTTGAACAGATTTTTTTTAGAAACATCAATAAAGGAAGTCCTAAACCCCATTCTGGAGCGCTTGTATTTGTCAGTACGGCGCGTGTCGATGTATGTAGGTGTTCCTCTGCCTCCTCTTCTTCTTTCGCCAAAAGACATTGTTCTTGAATCCAGCTCTCCCACTCTTAGGAAAATAGGACACACTGAAAGAATGGCACTTATTACTGAATTCCTGTCCTGTGAGACAGCTGAGCCGACTGCACTGACACTAAATTAGACCTTATTTAAAAATGTATTCAATTATGCACCTAACTACTCAATAACTGAAGTATTGTTCATTATAGTATAATATTATAATATTTCTCTTGTCCCACAACAAACAGTGTCAGAACTTCATATCGTCAATAGTGGTCGACCAATATCGTTTTTTTAATGTCTTAGTGTTAGTAAAAAAGTATGATCTAATAATGATTCATGAGATAGAATTGATAAACAGAGGCAGTAATGTAACACTAATGTAGGCGAATTAAAATTATCGAATTTTAATCTAATTTTTGTAATAGAATTACAGCTTTTTCCCTTAAACTCCATGGACAAAGCAGTATGGTGATTCAGAACTCTTTATTAGGTGTGACATGATAAAATGAAAATAAAATATCATTGAAGTTTTTCTGAAGACAGAACTATGAGGTACATTCATATAATTAGTTCATTAGTTCATTAGTTTGTTCATATATGCATTTGTATAATTCCCTTAGCACTCTTTTAAAACCTCCCAGCTTTTCTGCCATGTTTTCTGCCATGTCTGTAAAAATAATATCCCTTTTTTCAAATTGAGCCATTCTCAGATGGCGTCACACCACCAGAGGCCGCTCCCACAATAGTTGCTTGACATGAGCGTCTTACCTCAGATCAGCTGTAACAGTCCGACTTCCATTGTTTCGATGCCGGAGCAGGGATGTAAGTTAGACAAGAATATCTCTGACTGAGCGATTGAGGTGTTGTGTTGCTGGATGTAATAATGAACATAGTGGTCGTCATTTACTCCCGACATCTGAGCTGCTGAAGATGCAGTGGATTACATTTGTTTGTGAAGGGAATGCACCTCCCGATCTACATATATCCGTATATGTTTGTGCAAATCATTCGTAATCCAGCTTCACCTACAGCAGAAGTGAGTATAAGGGTTTTTTTTTATGAATCTCTGCAATCATCTTTCCTAATAACGTGCTAGTTAGCAAGTTTTGCTGTTAAACGTGGCTAAGTGCGGCTTAAAATAAACAGGCTCGTCACTCCACAGAGAGAAGAGAGAGGCGGGGCGAGCAGAGCTCATTTGCATTTAAAGGAACAATCCCTCAGAATGAGTTGATTTTTGCAGAGCTGATTTTGGCAAGGTAAAAAGGGTATTGTTATAGAAGTATATTATAGACTTTTCATTAAGACTCTAAAAAAATCATATCAACTTGTGGAAAATGGGCATCTGATGACCCCTTTAAACGTTTAACAAAAATTACATCTTTTTAGTAAATGTTCCTTAAGGAGTAATGTTTAATGATGCTAATGATTTAATGACAGAAATATATTAATTTATATAAAGATAGTACTTCTACTAATACCATTTATTAGTAGTAGTACTATCTTTACATTAAGTAATATATTTCTGTAACAGAAGTTAAAACCTAACTTTTAGGTTTAAAGTTTCCTGTAAGTTTCCTTTAAGTTTCTGTGTGTATCTGATATGAGTGCTAGTGCTGTGCAACGATTAATCGCGTCTAAAAGTTAAAAAAAAAAGTTTTTGTTTACATAATGTGTGTGTACTGTGTGTATTTATGTATACATAAGTACACAAACATGCATGGATATATTTGAGAAAAAGATTATGTTTATATATTAATTATTAATATTATTAATATTCATATTAATTATATCAATAAAAATATATGCATGTAAATACATGTTAATATTTTCAAAATATATACTGTACAGTCATGGCCAAAAATATCGCCACCCATGCTTTCTGACACTGGCCACTATGTTGCGCCCCAAAATTCTTTGGTAATCATCAGATTTCATGATACCATTCACACAGTCAAGGCATCCAGTGCCAGAAGCAGCAAAGCAACCCCAAAACATCTTTGAACCTCCACCATGTTTGACTGTAGGGACTGTGTTATTTTCTTTGAAGACCTCATTTCTTTTCTGTAAACAGTGCCATGATGTCCTTTACCAAAAAGCTCTACTTTTGTCTCATCTGTCCACAGTATGTTCTCCCAGAAGGATTGTGGTTTTTGTCACATAAGTTTTGGCAAACTCCAGTCTTGCTTTTTTATGCCTTTGTGCCAGCAGTGGTGTCCTCCTGACACTGTTGTACCTTGTGTCTGCAGATCAGCTTGAATTTGTTTGGAAGTTAATCAGGGATTGTTATTCACCATTTGAACAATCCTTTGTTGTAATTTTTCATTAATTTTGCTCTTCCGTCCATGTCCAGGGAGGTTAGCTACACTGCCATGGGCTGTAAATCTCTTGATGATATTTCGCACAGTGGACACAGGAACATTAAGATCTCTAGAGATGGACTTGTAGCCTTGAGATTGTCCATGTTTTTCCACAATTTTTTCTCTCCAATCCATAGCCACTTCTTTACACTTCTTTCTTTTCTCCATGCTCAGTGTGACACACAACACACAGGTTGAGTCAACTTTTCTCCATTTTAACTGGCTGCAAGAGTGATTACTATATTGCCCACACCTATTACTTGCCACAGATGTGTCTAAATACAAATTACAGGAGCATCAAATGCTTGAAAAGCAATTATTTCTTACAATTTTGACAAGGTGCCAGTAATTTTGTCCAGTCCATTTTTGAGTTCTGTGTGAAATTTGATCAAGTTTTGACTTTCTTTGTTTTTTTGCATGTGAATACCTAAACATTTGCAATTGGAACAATTTTCTGACAGAATTGCAAGGGTGCCGATATTTTTGGCCATGACTGTATATGTGTGTGTATTTGTATACAGCGTGTAAGTATTGACCACGTCACCATTTTTCTCAGTAAATGTATTTATACATTTTCACCAGATGTCGGTAACAACCCAATTAATCCATACATACAAAGCAAACAAAACAAATAAGTTCAGAAATTAAGTTATGTGTAATAAAATGGAATGACATAGGGAAAAAGTATTGAGCACATGAAGAAAGGGAGGTGCAAAAGGTCATGGAAAGTCAAGACACCAGCTGAAATTTATTAGTAGTTAGAAAGCAATCCTGCCCCTTGTCACTGGAAATTAATAGTAGCTGTTTCATTCCCAACACCTACAGTACCAGGATGATGATGAAGATGAAACAAGGGTGGACATTACAGCAAGACAATAATCCCAAACACAGCCAAGGAAACTCTCAGTTGGTTTCAGAAAAAGAAAATTAAGCTGCTAGAATGGCCCAGCAAATCACCTGACTTGAATCCAGTAGAAAATAAGAACTAAATATCAAAGTTCATAAAAGAGCCCCACAGAACCTTCAAGATTTGTAGACTCCTAAACGACGTATGCGACTAGTTTCTAGTATTAAATAAATTTTCAGTAGTTCAATACTTTTCCCCCCCATGTCATTCCATTTTGTTACAAGTAACTTCTGAAATTATTTGTTTTGTTTTATTTGTATGTATGGTTTCCTTGGGTTGTTATTGACATCTGCTGAAACTTTCATGTCAACAGCAACTTTAGAAATATATTTACCAGGAAAAATGGTGATGTGTTCAATACTTATTTTACCTGCTGTACATAATACACAGTACACATCACAGTAAACAAAAACTGATTTTGGATGCAATTGATCACAATTAATCGTTGCACAGCACTAGTAATGACAAGAGTTTCTCTCAAATGAAACAGTGAAATGCTCATGAAGTGACTCTCAGAGCATTGTTTATGTGTTCATGTACTCATATCGAGGCGGCAGAGGCTGGAAACACTGGCAGCGTCACGTACGTTTCAGTATGTGTGTAGTAAACAAAACTGTGCGTCTGCGCCATTAATTCACAAAGAGACACTAAGAACATGCAGGATTCATTTTCAAATAGAATTTTTGCGGTTTTATATTCAGTCACTAGTCCATTTCACATTTTGATTCAAGTGTACTGACCTACTTTTAATTCATTCATCCGTCCAAAATTTGGCAAATTCCATGACATTATACAGTACATTCAATTTATGACTGGTTTCTGCAATTCCGTCCGTGCTTTTTCGAGACGCAGAAATCATAGGATCCCATTATATGTTTTTATGTTTGTAGATGTTTCATTTTAGAAATGAAAATTAACAGAATTAATCATGCAAACTTCATCAAATATGAGAAAACCCAAAATATGCCGTAAAGCAACTCCAAAAGGACAATATTGCTATCATTCATAGTTCATAGCATATTAGTTCTTCCAGTATTGGTTGGTTCTTCCAAAATGTTGCTTTATTTCTTTTGATCAATTTAGTTTGAAATACCAGATGATTTCTTAGAAATGTTTAATTGAACTCTATAAAACCACTTTGTTTGTATAATAAATTAGAGTTTTACATATCACGAAGAAACTGTGAATGGTGTTTGATTGTGCTCAGTCCTCTCCACAATGCTGGAGTGTGTGTGGTTGCCAGGGCTTTTGTTAAGGTGTTCTAAGTGCTTCTGGTGCGTTATGCGGTTGCTAGGGCATTTCGTTTACTGGCAAAGCCCCAAGGCTCTGATATTTTGGTCTCAGATATGGCACGGCTCCCTCCTTCAGTGCAAGTCTGTGGGATTTTTCAGTTTTATAATGCAACAGGCAAGTAGTACATAAACAGCAACCATCTCAACAAACAGCATGATTTAAGATATCATTCATGTCTACAGAACAAACAGTGTGCGATGAGTTACAAATCTAAATTTTAGCAATTAAGTAGGCATGCTCTATTCAAACCTTTGACAGTTGTTTAAAAATATTCCCTAAGCAACTTTGCATTGACTCTACTCCTTTAGAACTCCTTAAAGAAACAACTCTACATTTCCATCGTTATCCTGTATATATGAGTGCATTATTTTCTTAACAATAGTTTTTTTGTTACTTTACGGGGATATCCTGTACCATCTAGTATATATTTTTGAACCTGAACTTGTTTTTCCAGGACCTTTTCCCATGGTGATAAAACAGCGTTTGAATTATAAACTTCTGCAGCACTCGGTTCCTTGTATTGTATTGTGCTTGTTCTCCTAATAAGGAGAACAAGCACATGAGCAGGCTGCTTGCTCATGTACTGTTTTTCTAACCAATGGTCCTGTTGAGAAAAACCTTGAACTCTACTACAGTGCACTGTAAGCTCCCATGTGATGCAGAATAAAACTCTGTTCGGCATTGACGAGGCCTCCGCCTCTAACGTGAATGAAAGTAATCTCTTGATTATTTAGGGAGGGAACATGAACATTCATTCTGAAGAGATTAGCATTACTCGACTAGTCCTCGGCCCCTCTTTATGATCATCTTTCTGTCCATGATGGATGGTAAATCATGCACTGATTGCATTTAGCCTAAAAAGAGACCCAAAAAATAATCCTTTTGTCCAAACGCAGTTCTTTAAAATGCTATAGTTAAAAATTGTCTTTTTAAATCGGGTTTGAGTGGATTTCCACACTTGCTTCGTAACGCAGTGGCTCATCCAAACGCTGGTTGTGTAACTGTTCTTCTTCCATGTGGATTGGCACATTTGACTGCTACTGCAGAAGCATTAGAGGTCCAGTCTACTGTGTTCATGTCACTAAATGCATTTGTAGGATTTTCATCAGACTATAGATCACTGAAAGAACGTTTAGTTGCGATTTTGTAGCATGTGTCAGAGTTTAACCTGCATGAAGTGTTGTAAAGTAACTCATTGCATTAAGTGTTGATTGAACCATAATTGATTAATTGAGGTCATTCTGTAGCTTGCTTTGCTTTGACTTATATTTCATATTTCATATACGAATCTGTCTACGCCATAGATGCACATTCTTGAATGGATCAGTAAGAAACCAATCATTTCTAGAGGGAGGTTGGTACCAAGAGTGTAGTTACCAGTGTTATTTTAGTATTATCAGTTATTTAAGTATTTTTAAATATTTTTAGTTATGTTTTATTTTTATACTTTCAGTTCTCATTTCAATTTAAGTAAAATTTTTAGCAATTCTACATCATTTGACTTTTATTTAACTATTGGGTCATTCCGTGTTAAATCAGCTAAATTTCAAAAACTTCCTCGGCTTAAATTTTTGATTTTGCTAATATTTTTGTCTGAAGAAAGATAAATATATATAGTGATGAAAGCCAAAATATTAAATGTCATGAATGAATACTTACTGAGTAATTTGCTATTTTGTAGAGGGAGGTCAAAATCGCAATTTTCACCCGAGTTTCACAGTCAAGTTGCAGGGGGGTAAAAATTACTTTCGTAATGTTATTTTTACACAGAGATTGGTAAGTCGATTAGTAAATTCTTTTGACTTTAGCAATCTTTGTTACATTATGTGCCAATGGTGTCCATTCAGAAATGGGGAAACAGCACTTTATAAGTTTATCTCCAAAGTTTGCATGCCTGCAACTCAATATTTTTAAGGCCCTACATAATTCGGTCCCACTAAAATGACATTTAAATATGGCTCCAGGAGTAAATTGTTAAAATGTACACATTTTCAGTGGTGAAAAAACAAATGTGTCAGTTTGCAAAAAAATTGTATTTCTTTTCTTTTAATAAGGAATGTCTGAAGAACAAATAATGTTAAAACTAGAGATGTATCTTGTTTTCTTCTGTCAAGACAACTGCATTGAACATATCTGTCTGAGTGCCATAAATATTCTTTTTCCAAAGTTTGTGTGCCTATAATTCAAGAAATAAAGCATTCTCATTTTCAGTGGTCAAAAACCAAATGTTGGTCACTTTGTATACAGCTGATACTAGTTTATTTAAAAAATCAATGTCAGAAGAAGAAATAATGTTAAAATTAGAATTGTATCTTGTTTCCCTCTATCCCCCTTTGGCCCCTCTCTACAAAATAGTGGATTACTCAAGCAAAACCAAAAAAAATTGAGTAGGGGACATCTGGTTCCATGACCCTATTTCAGTTTAGCTCTTATTTTTATTTTAGTTTTAAGTAATTATTGTACTTCTGCTTAAACTTATTTTATTTTAGTGAGTTGCCAAGAAAACTCATTTTCGTTTTTGTTGTTGTTGTTGTTTTTTAATCTAACTTTTATATTTGATTAAATTAACAAAACAGTAATAGTTTTAGTTAAGAGTAATTTATAATATGACTAAAATGTGAAAGATTTGTATCAATTTGCTCTTAAAGTGAACATAAAGTTGACATTGTTTCCATTTATTTTGATTCTAATTAACAAATTATCAGTGCTTGTTCCAAATAAAATGTTTTTTTTTATTTCTTAACAAAATGAATGACCCTTCTTAGGTAAACATCTCACGTTGACTTTTCGTGCCTGTATTGGCCATATAATTATGCATAGTCGATTGACATTATTTGTACTTTGTGCTTTGCAGTACAAAACTGCACTCGTGTAGCACTGTAGCATGATAGCATTCAGTGTATTGGGAAACACTGACTTGAGACATAAAAGACGGCCTTGTCTGCCAGTCTTATCATTTATGCCACTAAAGGCTTGGTATATTTGGCAATGTATGCCACTTGGTGCTATTTTTTGTGTCCGCTGTTTCCAAAGTACTTCATAAAGTTTCAAAGTGGGGCAGACTCCTTCGTTTAATGTTAGCAGATCTCAGAGGGAATATGTGCATCAGGGCTAATAGCTTTATCTATAATTGTATGTTAAACTCTTTCTACCCGTTCTTATAGGAAGAAGTCACAGAAATGGGATGAAATGAACATTTTGGCCACATATCACCCTGCGGATAAGGACTATGGGCTGATGAAGATAGACGAGCCCAGCACGCCATACCATAGGTAAGCAACACACACACACAAAAAAATACCGTAAATGGTGTTTAAACTAAACTTTTATAAATATCAATTGTGCTACAGTGGATTCAGGAGTAAAGTTTCTTCCCTATTGCATCTAATAGGAAAATGAAAATGTGCTTGTTAGAGCAAATTGGATTGAGTGAATTTTCTAAAGAGTGATTAAATGAGCAAAACATTAATTTAGGAAAATAAAATAAACTGTAAATTTATTTTTGGAGTAGTCAGGACTTGTGTGTAAGTGAGTCCACATGAACGATAAACTATAGATTTGACAGCTACAGTTTGAAGAAGAGTAATTGTTTAAAGATCTGATCTCTTGCTGAGGCTCTTTGAATTGTGAATATGGGTGGTTCAAAGCATTGCTCTACTCTCTGGATATGTTACTGCCCTGTCTGCAAAATACAAGAGCAGCACTGAGGGTGCAACTCAATATGACAGGGCAAATTTGCGGAAAAGGTCATGCTGTCTTTCTCCCTTCGGGCTGTCGGCCAAAAATCTCCTGTCCCTCTTAGGATGGTCGGCGATGACGAGGATGAAGGGGCGCTCAGCGATTCGGACGGGAACACAGTCCTACCCGGAGATGACCTCGCTAAGAAGTAAGTGATGCATGATTGCAATCTCTGATATGGATGGAAGGGTAGTGGAGGGATTACTTAAAATGTTTTTGCATGTACCCATGTTTTAAGCTCCAAAATTTGTATGACTACCCACCTGCAGTCCATCCACATGATCTCAGTTTACTTTAAATAATAACAAACGTTTATATTTACTATTTTGTCAGGCCGTAGTGTGTCAGAATAGCTCACAGCATGCATCTCTTGGGTTGGTGCTTGGTCAGTTTGAAAGTGAAGCAGAAATACAGCAAAATAGATTTCAAAAAGCAATGCCTTTGTGTTTTCCTGCCACGTACTTGTGACGTCAGTCAAGTCTGCCTTGACCTCGGTGGATTCACAGCATTCTCAGATGGAGGGAAAAGCTCATTAAGATACAACAGCTGTGAAAACAGAGCATTTTTATTATTTTTGGTTTCCTGCCGCCCTGTTAGTTCAATCTAGTTAACGATACATGAATAACCAGAAGTCCGAACAGATGTCACGTCACAGCCTACAGGCGGATCAGCGGGCAGCAACAGTGTCCAGCATCTTCTGTCTTACTCAGGGCTCAAGGGCTGGGCGATATGGCAAAAAATTAAAATACTGAAATATATATATATATTTTTTTTTGCGCTATTTTTAACTAGTCAACTCAAAAATGTAACTACAACATAATTCAAGTAACTTTTTCTTTATTATCCCTCTGGTTAAAGAAAATTCTGTTCAGTATACATGGTGCATCTCTAAATGGCACAGTTGAATATATATATATATATATATATATATATATATATATATATATATATATATATAACAAAGATACAAATGAAACTAATGAATGAGAACGCAGATTCACACTCTGCCAGCAGATGGCGCTTATAGAACAGCAGGATACAGAGGATGAAAAGAAAATGGCATAAAGAAACGTGCAAGTGACGCAACCTTTGTGATGACGCAGCAGTGGCCTGATCGGGCCAGTGACAAATTCGTCAACTGTTCTGATCGTCTTTCATGCTGGCCCTGGGCCATTGGGCAGGCCTTATTGTCGAGCCCTGCTGACTGTTTCTGTTTAGAGTTTGACTCAAACATGCTGTCGTTTCAGTGTTTCCAAAAATGCCATGTGCTTCTGATATACAAAGAAGCGTGTCAGTGAATTGGCTCGTAATGGCACACATATTGATCCACAACCAGCAAACCACAGCTGACAGAAACTTTGATTAATAAGGGTGTGTTTAGCATACTATAAACATCTGAGCATTTTCCATGATTTTACAGCTTAGTTGGATATTTTTCACAATACATTTTAAAACTTAAGAGAAGTTGTATTTTTGAGCAGTATTTATGTAACAAATCTGCTACCTACAATAATAAATGCACAGAAATTAGAGAAATTTCATGGGCAGGCAGCTTTCTGTTGGCCTTTTTTTTGTAATTAAATTCCATCTATGCTATTTTTTTAGATCTACAGATGAAGATCATTGACCATTGCATTGTATTTTACAGTTTTAGCACCACAATATGCATGTCACATTTTTAAAGTGCCTTTCTTAAAATATGTCATAGACACACCAGGTGCTTTGTTATTAATGAATTATGAAGTCTTCTGAAAAGATATATGCATTTTGTACTAAAAATACAACTGAATAAAATTTAAGTGGTTAATGAAAAAAAAAACATTGGCAGTATTCACCAGTGTTGGGTGTAACGTGTAAGTAACTAAGTAACTTAATAAAATTACTTATCCACTGAACAAGTAAAGGATTTCTGTTCATTCCTAGGTAATTTAATTACATTTACTTATAAAGTACTTGCATTACATACTGTAAATAATTTAAACGGTTATAAAATCAGTATTGAATTTGAAATCTAAATTTACTGTCGAAAGATAAAATCGAATATCTCTAAGATAAGAATAAAATCAATTGAATCTAAATAGGGCCTACTTTTTTGTGTGCTGTAACAATAACAACAAAACATTGTGCTTTTGTAAAATAAACATTCAGGGTGTGCTTTCTGCCATCTCGTTCTCCATGAGCAACTTTATACGCACCACAAATATGAACAGAAATATGAAAGCGAATACTTGAAACAGAGACATAAGAAATGTCTATGGAAAGCTTGAAGAGTCTACTTTAAAATGAACATTTTGGCAAACTGAACATTTTGGCAAACTGAAATGTAATGTTTAACTTTTCTTAAGCTTTTTTGTTATTCACATATTTAGCAGAGTAATTCTGTTTGTTAACCAAAGAAGTTTAATTTTTTTTATAAAAAGTAATACAGTTGTTTCAAAGCTAAAATGCTTAACTATTCTATGTTTGACTAAAATTGAAAGAACCTGTTGCAAAATCTTTGTAGGATTTTTTTTTTCCAAAAAACAAAAACAAAAAAACAAACAAAACAAAAACACTCAAATTATTGTATTGCAACAAATTTTATTCTTTGGGATAACCCCCTTGAGATGCATCATCTCGTTTTAATGAGGGTCCTATTACACAAAAATCAAACACATAACACAAAAACAACCACAACAACAACAATTCCAACGTATTAATTAAAAATAACTTTTAAAAATGCTATTTTGTTAATTTTACTGCTGTGCAACGTTTAATTGCGATTAATCGCATCCAAAATAAAAGTTTTTGTATACATATGTGTGTGTAGTATGCATATTTATGTTTATATAAATACAATGCATTGACATATTTGAGAAAAATGTTTATAATAAATATATTTGTATGTAATATTAATTCTGTCAATAAAAATATATACATGGAAATCAATGTAAATATTTTCCAAAATATACACTGTATGTGTGCGCATTTACATATACATAATAAATATGCACACTACACATATATAGTATGTAAACAAAACTTTTATTATAAAACTTTTGGATGCGATTAATCACGATTAATTGTTGCACAGAACTAGTTAATTATCAAAAAAAGTAATACTTGTGTAATATACGGGTTTTATTATGTGTACAACTCTTACCACCTGATTAGTACATTTTCAAAGTCAATAATTATAATAAATAAGTTTGTAGATAGATAGATAGATAGATAAAAACATTTTGTGCCATACTAGCTAGTAAAATTTGCAACTCTGTTGTCCATTTATACTTTATTTTAAAGCTGTCACTAATGATTATTTTGGTAATTGAGTAATCAGACGATTAATCAAGTACTCAGATACTGTTTTGTGGTAATACAAATAGACATAAGTAAAAAAAATAGTCATAAAATGATGTAAAATACAAATACAATAGCAATGAGGCAATAATTGGTCCAAATAAAATATCAAAGCAAGTAATCATATGGCTTCATTGAACACAACATGTTAAAATACAAAATGTACTAATATACTCATAACGTATGTACATTATGTATTATATCTAAGGCCAGCAGAGGTGTCAACGGCCTGTTTTTACACTTTTACACTATTTTTAAACTTTTATTTTGAAGTTGCAATGAACAGTTAGCTTATTTACAAAGAATATTATGTGTTTGCCTGTGTTGCCATAATTAGTAAAGTAATTTAAATACAATATTGATGATGAAATTATTAATTAATTACTTTCTGAAAGTAACTTACCCAACACTGGTACTCACTTTCAAACCATGCAGCTTTCTGTTGGTCAACATGGCAAATACACATAAAAAACCTCGAACCTGTTGCAAAACCTTTGTAGGATTTTTTTTTTTTCTAATTTTTATTGGAATGACTGGATTTCATAGAGAAATAGTACATGTGGCCACACATTTATATCAACCATTTATAAAGAGCTCAATTTACAGACAACTCAATAAAATCAAACCTCAGTGGAGCAGTGTTGGGGAAAGCTACTTTCAAAAGCAATGCATTACAATCTTGCATTATCTCATAAAGTAATTAACTGCATTACTTAGTTACTTTTTATGGAAAGTAATGCGTTACATTACTTCAGTTACGTAACTTGCTTTACATAATTGAAAAATATATTTTTGTTGTAAATTGAATAGTAATGTGTTACTTTATTAGTTACTTGAAAAAGTAATCTGATTACGTTACTTGTAATGCATTACCCCCAACACTGTATTGGACCTTGTGTCATGGCATAATGGCGTGACACAAAAAATTTGATGTTGTTGATCTGTCACTGTTTGATTTTGAATTTTTATTATTAGGTGAACTATTCCTTTAGAACAACACAGCTACCATTGATTTTGAAATATGTAGTAACTCACTGGGCATAAATTCTCACAAGAATGTTTAGAGATTTTCTTGCCCTGAGAGAAAGCCACTCAAAGTCTTTGAATGAATAGAAGAGGTCTATTTTAATGCAGGATTTGGAGGTTTAAATCCAGATCCGTGTGTTTAAAAGCTCTGAGATGGATGTGAGTGAGTGGTTTGTGTGCCGGAGGCCTGTAACTGAATCTGTAGCTGATGTTAGCATCTAGGAAGAGCATCCCAAACCTCCTAGTAATACAACTGCTCTGCTTTAGTCCTGCTCGCCTTCACTTTCTTTCTCCATCTGCATCTCTGTTCTCTTTTGTCATCATCCTTATACTCTGCCGTTCTTTCACCACTCTATCTTGTGTTTCCCTCAGGCACGGGTATTTTTTGCTCTCCTACCCAGCATTCACTGGGGCCATTAAGTATATGTGTGTCCGGTTACTCTTTCTTTAGAGATCCTCTCACATTAACAGTAAAAATCCTTAAGCTACTCTGAGTTATAATTCATTAACATTAGTTATTAGCAATCAGAAGGCCATCTGAGTGAAATTAATTGAAGAACTACTTTTTTTTTTTAAATGAAAGAACTTCAGCTGTCGTCGAGTCCTCCTGGGTTGTTTCTACTTATAAGCAGTCGATATGAATACAGTGTGATGTGCATCAAGTGATTTTGTCAGAGTTAAATGGATGTTGTGGGAAATTACATATTTATTGGTTTTTCACTTCATGACGAAGACAGGAAGGTTTTTAGCATTAGTGCAGCAGCAACAGGAAATGATGGGAAATTAAGCTTGTTGCACAAGCCTGTGGCTTCATATATCGACAGAAAATGTGTACAAATTAATATATATATATATATATATATAATATGTATATATAATGAAGAGTTCAGATGAAAAATACCCTTGCCTTGCAATTCTGTCAGAAAATGCGACCCTTCTCTCAGACAGTTGTTTCAGTTGCAAATGTTTTTGTATTCATATGTTTATTTTTTTGGTTTGCATTGGATCAACACAAAAAAAAAAACAGAGAAGAAAAGTCCAATCTGATACAATTCCACACAAAAGCCACAAAATGAACTGGACAAAAAACAAAATTATTGGCACCCTTAACTTAATATTTGGTAGTACCCCCTTTGGAAAAAATAACTGAAATCAATCACTTCCTGTAACCATGAATGAGTTTCTTACACCTCTTTACTGGAATTTTGGATCACTCTTCTTTTTGTAAACTGCTCCAGGTCATTCAGATTTGAAGGATGTCTTCTCCCAACTGCTGTTTTGAGATCTCTTCACAGATGTTCAATTGGATTCAGATCTGGACACATTGCTGGCCATTTCATAAATCTCCAGTGCTTTGTTTGTAACCATTTCTGAGTGCTTTTTGAAGTGTGTTTTGGGTCATTGTCCTGCTGGAAGGCCCATGACCTCTGGTCAGAAGCAGCAAAGCAACCCCAAAACATTTTTGAACCTCCACCATGTTTGACTGTAGGGACTGTGTTCTTTTCTTTAAAGGCCTCATTTCTTCTGTAAACAGTGCCATGATGTCCTTTACCAAAATCTCTACTTTTGTCTGTTCACTCTCCCAGAAGGAGAAGGTTTTGTCACATAAAATTTGTCAAACTCCAGTCTTGCTTTTTTATGCCTTAGTGTCAGCAGTGGTGTCCTCCTGGGTCTCCTACCATAGTGTCCCTTTTCGACAGATAGTGCAAGCTGACGCTGTGTCTGCAGATCAGCTTGAATTTGTTTGAAAGTTAATCAGGGTTCTTTATCCAACATTTGAACAATCCTTTGTTGTAATTTTTCATTAATTTTGCTCTTCCGTCCACGTCCAGGGAGGTTAGCTACAGAGTCATGGGCTGTAAACCCCTTGATGATATTGCACACAGTGGACACAGGAGCATTAAGATCTCTGGAGATGGACTTGTAGCCTTGAGATTGTCTGTTTTTTCACAATTTTTTTTTTCTCTCAAATCCACAGCCACCTCTTTACACTTCTTTCTTTTCTCAATGCTCAGTGTGACACACAGGTTGAGTCAACTTTTCTCCATTTTAACTGGTTGCAAGTGTGATTACTATATTGCCCACGTATGTTACTTGCCACAGATGTGTCTAAATACAAATTACAGGAGCATCACATGCTTGAAAAGCAATTATTTCTTACAATTTTGACAAGGTGTCACTAATTTTGTCCAGTCCATTTTTGAGTTCTGTGTGAAATTGTATCAAGTTTGACTTTTCGTCACTGCTTTTTTTTTTGTGTGTGTTGTTGCAGTGCAAACAAAAACAATAAGCATGTGAATACCAAGACATTTGCAATTGGAACAGTGTTCTGAGAGAAGTGTTGCATTTTCTGACAGAATTGTAAGGGTGCCGATATTTTTGGCCATGACTGTGTGGGTGTGTGGGTGTGTGTGTGTACAATAATATATATACACACATAATATATATATATATATATATATATATATATATGCAAAAAATGTATAATATATATATATATATATATATATATATATATATATATATATATATATATACATACATGTATGAAGCAAAATTCTCTTCTCTTTCTGACATCTGTCTGTCTCAGGCTGGCGGCAGCGGCTGAAGGCGCAGGATCTCGCTTTATGGAGGAGCCAGAGGAGGAGAGCAGTGAGGAAGAGGAGGAGGAGTTGAGTCCAGAGGAGCAAGGTGAGACCCGTGTCCCCCTCTCATGACCCCAGATTCACCTCTGTTTCCTCTCACACTGATTACACATTTGCACAGCTCACCGCACTGTCAGCCAGCGGCTCAAACACGCACTGCTCCACAACCCTTTCTCTTTCTTTTGTCTGTTTTTCTCAATTTTTAGTTCTTTCTTGAATTCACAGTTTTATGCAGTGTTACTTAGTATAACACTTACATGTAGGGTTGTATAGTAAGTACATAAGCGTATATTAATGCTAGGGAAATTTCACAATTCTTGTTGGTAATTTTAATACCACAGCAGAAATATCTTATCGAATACTCTCCTTTATTTAGAATGTTGATTATATATGTCCAATATTTAAAAATAAGAGACAGAAAACAAAACCAGTCTTGAGTAGTATGGGTATATTTGTAGCAATAGCCAACAATTATTGATTTTTCTTTTATGCCAAAAATCATTAGGATATTAAGTAAAGATTGTGTTCCATGAAGATATTTTGTGAATTTCCTACTGTAAATATATCAAAACTTAATTTTTGATTAGTAACATGCATTGCTAAAATCTTCATTTGGACAACTTTACAGGTGACTTTCTCAATATTTAGTTTTTTTTGCACCCTCAGATTGCAGATTTTCAAATAGCTGTATCTCAGCCACATATTGTCCTATCCTAACAAACTATACATCCATAGAAAGCTTATTTATTCAACTTTCAACTTTCAATTTCAAAAACATGTCTCCTTATGACTGTTTTTTTGGGGTCCAGGGTCACATATATGAGCAAATTCAAATAAAACAAGAGCAAGTACAGCTTGACCCTTGTTTCTCAATAAAGTGAACTTTGCTTCATGTTTCTCAAGCAGTTTATTGACGTAGAAGTTGGAAGGTAAAAGTTGGCCAGTAACAGAACAAATAAAACTGTTGCAGACAAATATTAAGAAAAAAAACCAAAACAAATTTTTGTATTAATTACAAATAACCTTCAAAAACGCTCTTTTGTTAATTGTAGTGCAGTGCAACGATTAATCGTGATTAATCACATCCAAAATAAAAGTTTTTGTTTACATAATATGTGTGTGCACTGTTTATTATGTTTATTATGTTTATATAAATAGACATGCATTGACATATTTGAGAAAAATGTTTATATGTATTAAATATATTTTTATATAATATTAATTATATCAATAAAAATATATGCATGCAAAAACGTACATATTTTCAAAATATACATTGTACGTGTGTGCATTTATATATACATAATAAATATGCACAGTACACACATAGTATGTAAACAAAAACATTTATTTTGGATGCGATTAATCACGATTAATTGTTACTTTGTAACTCTTACCACATGATTTGTACATTTTCAAACTCAATAATTATAATAAATAAATTTAATTTTGCTCCATACTAGCTTGCAAAATTTAGGCTAAATTTGCTACTCTGTTGCCCATTTGCGTATTATTTTAAGGCTGTCACTAATGATTATTTTGATTATTCTGACGATTAATCGAGTACTCTGATAATTTTTTGTGAACAAAGCTTTAAATCGATGTTTATTGACAGTGAATCAGTATATTCTGGTGTTTAGAGCTGTATTTTCTGTCTTTCCTCAGCCAGAAAGAAGCAGTTTCAGATGATGAGGAAGATGCATTATAATGAAGGTATGAACATTAAGCTAGCCCGACAACTCATCGCCAGTGAGCTGGAAGAAGAGGACGATGAGGATGAAGAAATGAAGGATGACACAGAGACCGAGGACATCACCGTTGACCCCCCACAAGATGGTAAATGAACACAGCAGTGAAATGAATAACACTATTTTCCTGCATTGACCTACTGTACATGTAGTTTGAATAGTTACTTAAAATGGAAAGTCTCAACCAAGCATAATTGTGGTGTTGAAAATCTGCACATAAACAGGAACTTTCACATGCTCTAAGAGAACTATGATGCATTGATTGCCTGTTCTGTGTGAAGATTTGTTTTGTTTTTTTGTTTTTTTACTTTGTTGGAGGAAGAGTCTTCAAGGACGGTCTGTTGACCACTAGAGGTCCCTTGAGATGCTGGAAGGGTTTCCAGATGCTCTCCCAAGATCAGTTTAGGACAAAATACTTCAAAATAGGGCAGAAACTTTGCTTGATAGCAGATCTTAATAAGTCAAGCATCACTATTGCTTGTTTTTTAGGGTTAGTGATTTGAATAAACTCTAAACCTGACATAGTACCCCAGTCAGTATATTAAACCTAGAAACAAAATATGTAAAAAAAAAAAAAATCTGCATTTTTATGTATTGTATTTGATGAATATTAGGCCTTTGAGAACTATTTATTGATTTAATAAATATATCTAATTTAACTATTTAATTTTTAATAATAGTTTATAGAGTATTGATTGGATCATGTTACTCTTAAGACTGGAGTAATAAAAGATGTAGCTTTTCATCACATGAATAAATTATATATTAAAATATATTTACATAGAAAATAGTTATTTTAAATTGTAATAATATTTCTGTTTTTAGTGTTTTCAATCAAATAAATGCAGCCTTGGTGAGCAGAAGGGACTTTAATATTATTTAAAAATATTATTACTGACTTTTAATATATGTTAATATTATATAAATATGTCTTTTGACTATTGACTTTTACCATATTATTAAAAATATATTAAATTATTAATATTTAAATATTACCAACCACAAAGTGTTGAAAGCTAGTGTGTGGAGTGGTGGAACATATTAGTGTGTGAGATAATTGTGAGATCCAAACTTGGAATTGCGAGGAAAAGTCAGAATTGTCAGATACAAACCCGGAATTGTGAGAAAGTCAGAATTGAGAGCTATAAACTCTTGATTTGGGAGAAAAGAGAAAAGTCAGAATTGAGATATAAACTCGGAATTGTGGGGAAAAAGTCCGAATTGAGAGATACAAACTCAGAATTCCAGGAAAAAAATCTGAATTTGAGATAGTCGCATTTGCAAGAAAATTCAGTATTGTGAGAAAGTCAGAATTGTGAGATACAAACTTGCATTTGTGAGAAAAAAACTCGGTATCGCGAGGAAAAAGTCAGAATTGAGAGATACGAACCCGTATTTGCGAGGGGGAAAAAAAACAAAACTTGGTTTTGCAAGGAAAAAGTCAGAATTGAGAATGTGAGAACAAACTCACATTTGTGAGGGAAAAAGCATGGTATTGTGACAAAGTCAGAATTGAGAGATACAAACTTGAAATTGCAAAAAGAGTCAGAACTGTGACATACAGAACTTTATTCCTTGCAATTGCGAGTTTATATAAAAATAAATAAATATGTTAAATATGTAATATGTAAAAATAATGTCTAAATGTCTAACTGTAGCTTCTCCATCTATTACAGCTGATTCCTTGGAGTCATAAGGATGTCCAGATTTGTCCATCAGCTCCTGCCTTGTCCCGTGAACGTCTGGAAGGCGCAGCGTCGTCACTGGTTCAGTTCCAGGATTCCCCTCCACCCCGTGTTTTCCACCAACATCGCAATGCCACGCATATCATCATCCAGCTCCCTTATTTGCCAAACGTTTATTGTCATCACACTAAGAAACGAGACTGTTATCAAACCGTTCCAGGCCTGGACTCCACCCTCTTCCTGTGGCGAGAGTGTGGGAGGCCCCTGAGAAGTGTGCTTGTGTCCTACACCCCATCACGACCATCGACTTCCACAATGAACCGTACGCTTTCTCTGACCTCCCAACTCGGCCGTTATTGACATTTAAATAATCTGAACAGGCAGGTGGTTTAGCATGCACTGGTTAAGGGGGACTGATGTGGTCTTGGGCTTTGACACACACACACACACACACACACACCGAGCTCTACTGTATGCATGGCTTCTGAAAACCATGTTTAATTACATTGGCACTAATAGTATCTGCCCTGTGTATGATTAACAGGTGAGTATTACTGAACTAGATAGAAAACTACTGATTAGTAGACTGAACCCTTCGGTTGTCTCTGTTGCTTTTCCGAAACTGCAAAAGCTTTAATAGATGCTAAACAGTTCTGACGGTTTTTGACTTGGCATCCTTATTGAGCTTTGTTTTGATTGCCTTTTTTTTCTAAACGCCATTCTAATGGGGTTTTTTCTTTCTATGGTTTCTGAAGAAAATAATTATCCTACAGTACCAAATAAAAGATCGAATAATTTTGATATATTGACCAAGCAATTTGACCTCTAAAATTGCAATTGTTATTCTGGTGTATTTATCAATTTATAGTCATGAATACTCACACACAATATATTTAGGTTGTATTAAAAAATGCTAAATGGGTGATACCACAAAACCTTACAAAAATTTGTCTAGGTCATATTTGGCTCCAAAATCAAAAGGAGGGAATATGTATCATTTAATTACATGCTTGTTACAGTAATGCTATAAAAAGTCAAAAATATATTCTGACTTTAAATGTAAAAAAAATTGTGACTCAAATGCATAAAAAAACATTAATTCTGACTAATTGTCAAAATTAAAAAAAAAATAATGGAAATTAAATATTTGAAAACAATTTATTAAATTTATTTACTTAATTTGTCCTTAATTGTAATTAAACAACCAGATAATAAACAGATTTTTTTTCTTTAACTTAAAATAATGAATTTCTTGACAGGTTTTGTGAAATTCACCCGAATGTCGACACAGCGTTGCTTAAAGCAACAGCGTTTTTGCCTGAATGCATTTTTGACCCTTTTCTTTCTCCCGTCTTTATTCTCACATAAAGACCGTACAATCATTAGTTTGAGATCTGTGTTTTTGAGATGTTCCCGTCTTTGCAAATGTGTTTTCACACGGCCGGCCCTTGACTGAATGATGTCAGGAGATGTGTTGAGTTCTTGCAGTGTCTCAAAACAGTGCTGGACACATTGAACATTAAAGCACTTATTTCTAAATTGGTTAACCTATATTTAATGAAAAAGATGAAAGGTCTGGTATGAGTCCCGTCAGTCATTGACATGGATTGCACACATATTTGACTCACGGTCATGTCAAATATAATTTAATCCTACATTTATACATTCTCAAGCACAAGTGCTTTGATTTTATTATTATGTTGAACTTACTTTTTCCATGCGTTTTGAGTAATTTGTCCATTTTATTGCTCCCAGAGATTTTTTTGTTTCTTTTCCTGAATAGATGTGCATGTTCTTCAAATGAAAATGTGCATATTTGTCAGTCATTAAAATGTTGGTATGAACTTGTTCTTTGAATTTGTTTTTCAGTAAAGTTACTGTGAAATTACTACAGTAAAACTGTCAATACTGTTACGGAAGTGAAAAAATAGCAGCTTATCCACCTTCAGTGCAAAAATAAGCCTATTGGTTAGACTTCCAGTTCATTATCTGCTATAGAGTATTTGCATTTACGTCACGATTTGGTCAGTTACCTGGATGCGCGGCCATATTGGAGATACTCAAATGTAAACAACAGTATGGATTGCATGGTAATGTACTACTGAAAACTAGTAATGGGAGGAACTAACCTTTTCGAAGCTTTGAATCAATTGAACCTATTGCTTCGTAAAATTATTTAGTTTCGAAGTGCTTGAAACACCACATGCTAGTGACGCCTGCTGGTCAACGTGTAAATGCAACAAAAACTCGGGCTAAAATATGCATAAAAACAGCTTTTGAAACCCATTGCAAATGTTACTGAAAGCATAATACATTAAATGCAATAAAAAAATAATAAAATACCATTAAATATGAAGTGTCTGTAATAATATGTGATTTTTAAAATATTTTATATTAATTTGCAGGGCTTGCTTTGTTGTGTTTTATGGACAGCTTCTATATAAAGGCCAGTAAGAAACTATTAACCACTTTAAATTCTTTTAATTACACAAATGTCTCGTTAAAAATGCCTACAAATCGATGAAACTGATCCGAAATCAAGTAAAAACCATGGACACTGGTTCAAGTCATATAGAGAAGGACTTCGTAAGCAGGAAAGGGCACAATATTTTGACAAGCTAAAGTTAATAGGTGATAAAGATATATACAAGCAGTATTAATTAAGATATTAGCCTAATATTTCACCTACCTGACTGGAAATGATAAGAACAAACACGAATGTTGTCACGATTCCTGTCTTGAAATTCCTAGTTCAGTTTGGCCAACCACAAACGCCTTTTGTTCCTCAGTTTTTTGCTCTCTTCTCCTTGATTAGTTATAACTTTTGGTATTTTATCGTAATCAGAATGTTTTTTCCCAGTCCAACCAAATAGTCCGGCCGTTTATATCACACCAAGAACAATAACTTTTCGCGCTTACACCAACGGTCGATATCGGTCACTTATCTGTCTGCAGCTTTAAATGCCCGCGCTTTTTAAATTCAAATTAACGTTCCTCTGTCGTTATTATATATATTATTATATTTCTATAGAATTGTATGAAAACTTGTTATTGTTGATATGAAGGGCATTTTTTAGCCGGTTCTTTTAAATAAACAACGTTATCGTCCGTTGGTTTGTATGCTATATAGTAGTAAACATTTTAAGTGGATCAAAACCTTTCATCAAAGATGTCCTGAAAACCAAAACAATACCCATTCTTGTCATAGGACAGCTTTGATTAACTTTTTTTAACCACTTCAAATGTTGACCACTGACTACTGATAAAAATTATTTTCCAGTAATTCGAGTATCTTTGACAAAAAAATAGTGTTTTTTAAAATGTTTTTAGCATAAGTAGTAAAAACACAGTAACAGCTCTGAAGTGTAAGTCTAAAGCAAAGTGCATGCCACAAATCAACCACTAGATGGAAGTATTTCACAAAAAATAACGTAGATGTATGCAACGAACACAAACTTGATCCATACAGTAAAGTTCACTGGGGAAACAAAACAACAACTTTTTAAGATTTAAAAATACACGTGAAAGCACACAAAAACTATATTTGTGTAGTCGATGTACATGAGTGATTTTAAAAAGCGAAACCGCACCAGTCGTTTCATACTGAATAAAAGTGGGAGTGAACCTTTTCCTCAAACGTGGATCCTGGAGATCTTTGAGAGTTTCCCGAAACCAAATCCAGAGTATTTGCTTAACAAATTTCCTAAACACATATTTATATGATATTGAGCTAATCTGACGCAATCTTCGATTCTGCACCGAGATTATATACTATGTGGTGTAGGGTGTCAAAAGGGACTTCGGAAGGAGGGGAAGTGGAGATTGGATTCATTGGCCTGCTTCTGGCCGCGTCTTAAATCTCTCAGGCGGCAAATGTCACCTATGAGACACGAAGTAGGTTTTCCTCCAGAGGGCGTTTGACGGCTCAAACAAGCGAATCAGCCATTGAACCGCATTCAAATTCAAAAACTATTTTTGACTAACTGAATTCATTCGTACACTAAAAAGTGTAATTATTTAAATATACCACTTTCAATGAGTGATAGCTAAAATAGAGATATAGACGAAAACCCGTCCACAATTTCTAAATAAAAACCTATTACATTAATCACAAACTACTTTGATTGGTCTATCCTGACCAGCGCTGAGAAAAGTAACGGGTACCATGTTGATAAATACTCTGAAAAATGACACCGAGAAACTAATTTGCATTGCATTGCACGGTGTTGAGTAAAAACCTGAACAATTATTATAATAATAGCTGTTATTTGTTAAAAACAAAGATGTTTAAAGCCATTAAACGCGTTCTCTACAAAGCCCCGCCTTACAAAGACGCGTCGGCCAACCCGATGTCAGAAAACATTGATTGACAGGCAACATTTACGGATTCGCTAACACGAAGTTCCGCCCATTAGATAAACTACAGCTACATGCGAGTTTATATTCTGCTGATTTGTTTCATTTCTGTTCCTCAGGGCGAAACTCATGGCTGTCTAGATAGACAGCACACTTAGTTTTGAAACACAGCCCACAGTGCTCCTCATTTACACTCATCTGATCAGTCCACTCGTTAATGCTGGAGGAACTACACCTTATAAAACTCATTTCTACAGCTTCATGTCCGACTGACACGAGCAGATCATACTTCAGCGCTCATATGTGGAGTTTATCTGGGATCCTGGAGTGATTCGAGCAGAAGTTTGAGCTGTTTGTGGTTTTACAGGAGCTAATGTTAGCCTGTTAGCTCTTAATCTGTGTTTATAAACCTGATCAAGTCAACATGAAGATTACTGTGGATTTCGAGGAATGTCTCAAGGATTCACCCAGATTCAGGTGGGAAAGACGTCCAGTTTAAGCTTATTTAGTATGTTTGTGTTTGTTTTGGAGTTTAAAATGCTGTGCATTTTAGATTTTAAATGGTAAAATACAACATAAACATACACCTAAAGAATAAACATATTGATTTAGTATGCAGCCAGTAGCTGATTTGATCATACATTGCATTATTTTAACGAATTGGGTTTGTGTTTATCTAATCTATTATAATTTTCATTTTCATATGAATGACAACCTTTACATAAAGTGCTAGATGATATTAGATTGTAATACAAATTATTCTAATCATAGCTTGATATTTACACATTTTCATAATGCAATTATTTTATAGAAAAATACCTGCCATATGAGATTATAAGTGCGTTGTTTTGTTTCTTTGCATGCAAAGAATTGTTTTACTTTAATTTTTAATTTTTGTTGCTTCTGATTGAGTAGAAATATGGGCTGCTGACTGAAAAATTGTAGGATCAAAAAGTTTGACGAAAACGTTTCACGACTTCAGCCTTTGAGCACGGTTTTTAAAGAGACAGTTCGCTTAAAATTTAAAAATATACAAACAAATAAATACATTTTAAAAATCTATTATTAATTCACCCAGTTCTAAATTTGCATCTTTAGTGAAAAAAACGAAAAGAGATGTTTAGCAGCATGTTACATTTTGCTCTTTTTCATACAGTGAAAGCGGATGGGGACTGGAGCTGTCAAGGTCTTAAAATGACAAAGCGCACAATAAACCTGTCATAAGAAATAGTTTGTATGACTTGTCTACTATCACGACTACCTTTTAGAAAGCTTGGAATATTTTAATACTTTATTTTTTGCTATTTTCAGAGCTTGACAGCTTCAGTCTCCATTCACTTTCATTGTATGAAAAATAACCATATGAACATGTTTCAAAAATCCAATGTTTTCCACATAAGCAAAGATATGAGAGTGAAAAAATGCATAACTATAAAATAAAATGCATGACGTTCACTTGAAGTCATTCCAGAATAATAAACCTGCATTAAGTGAACTTGTCCAACTGACTAATTACCAATTAGTAAGCGTTGTGTATCTAGTGTAGCGTGAGTGAGTCTCTGTGGACGTGCTGAAGAATTATTTATGCTTTCTGCCCCTTCATCTCCCACTCCTCTCTCAAAACAACATCCTCTCAGAAATAAGGAGCAGATGTTCATGGAAAACATGGAAAAAGATGATTTAATTTCCTTTTTTTTTTTCAGTCAAAAAGACGCCCGAAGGTTTAGCTGAGAGGATGTGAAACCGCTGGACGGTTGCGTTGAATCATGCCATTTCTTACGCAAAGTGAAAAATAAGTTCATTAACCGCTGATGTTTACTACTTCTGAAGAAAATATGCTTTGTTGTGTAAAACTCAAAATGTTTCTCATCAGGCCTGTTTTTTCACACAGGGAGTTTCCAAAGTTATGAGTTATTACAGTATTTTTATTGGTGAAAAGGTGATAATAAAGCTTTTTTCATACTTAAGTGTGTACTTTTTCACCTCTCTACGATCTGAAGGTCATGTTTCAGCATACAGTCATTTTACACGCCACAGTTCCTCAGCAGGCAGTTTTTCCACTGCTGCTCGTACTCATTTTTCCATTTTCTGTGTTTAACTTGGCTTTGCGAGGACGATAGATAAAAACGGGCCTCTCGGTTCGTGTGGAACGGCCCTCTTGACGTCTGTTTCCATTTATGTGCTGAGGGCCGGGTTTGAATTTGCTGTTTGCGAATTTATATCCCCCTTGATCAGAGATAGGGGCTGTTTTGTTTTTAGCAAATGCATTTCACTTCGGCATTTCACTTCTCTTTTCACCTTAGACTGAATGAACAAGTTGTGTTGTGCTGCAGTAAACCTCTGAACTTATGAATCAAACTGAAGTAGTTCTTTAAGTCGTAAGGTAGATGTGACACGGATTGTTTAAAGAGCAAACATAAAGACACTTTGTTTTGCTCAGATGTTTGTTTTAGTTATGTGAAGGCAGCGTAGCAATGATGTGTGGTGTTTATTAAAGCAAAACACGTGCTATTAGTTTTCTAAGCAGATTTTCACTTGATGGTGGATAATGTGGGCGCCATAGGGCTTGAGTGATATGTGTTTTTTTTAGGGCTGATGCCAACACCAGTTATTACAGATCAAGTAGACCGATAAAAATGAAAATGTGAATGTCAAAATTAATGTGCTCCTATTATGCCATTTTAAAGGTTGCTAATATTGTTTTAATAGACTCCCAAATCAGGTTTACGTGTATGCAAGGTCAAAACTCTTTAGCTTTCTCCAAAAATAGATTTAATTGTACCCCATTTCTAAATGATTCGTAAACGACTCGTGTGAAGCAGTTCAAAGAATCAGTCTCTCTAAACCCCTCCTTTCCGTGAGCCCTCACTGCTGTGATTGGTCAGATGGCACAGTCCTTTATGATTGGTCTACCGCGTACAGCGTGTCGGAGAATGAAACGCCCATTGCCATAACTGACTGACAGCCCTGGAGACTTGTCAATACATAGAAAAGATGGTATAGATTTTACCATACCAATTCGAGCCAGAGTCTGATGATGAAACAGCTGAAGTGGCTGATCGACAAGTTAGCACAGTCTACCGTGGAAAGTGCTCGCAATTGTAAACTTCAACATTGTGTAATGCATTAAGTGGCTTTCACACCGAACGCAGAAAGCGTTCAAAAGTTCATTTGAACAACTCATTTGAATGCCTTGCGCATGCGCTTTGGTCAACGCAGAAACAAGCCATCCTCGCGCGGAGGAAGCAATCGAAACGAATGGGTTTCATAGCACAGCGCTTTCCATCCTTTGTCATTACTCCAACTAATGAGACAGACAGACAGTCAAGCTGCAATCACAAATTTTTAGACTACAGTCGGTCCACAGCTGAACAACAGAGCTACAGAAGCGTGATTTAGTCGGTTAGCAAGACATGTGCAGGGTTGTTACACAACATAACATACACAACTACATATTTTGAACGATCGTTAGAAAATACAATCTTTGTAGATTCATGTTTTGGAAGTGAATATGAAACAATTTTACTCACAGCGTCTTCTGTATAATGTATGTGTAAATTTCCATGTGATGTAAACCACTTGGAAATTTTACTGTTTGTGTGCGGGCAAGTTGTTTGCGACGTAGAACGTGGGTGGACATTATGCAAATGTGTTACTTTGTGATGTGTGGCCGTAACAGAAAAAGATTCGAATTCCTGACGACTCGTTCAGGTAAATGTGAGCCGACTCTTTTTTTGTTTTTGATAGACAGTAACTTTTATCGTGCATTGTCGGCTTCACAACTTTGCAGATAGTTTATGTTCATATACAGCTACGTGACACACTACATGAAAGGACATATTTGAAAAGGCATAATAGGAGCACTTTAATAATAACAATGGCTCTTACAAAAACTTTTTTTAAATGCTTTTAAATTATTTTATCGGCGTAAAAATACCATAAAAATACTTAATAGCAGCACAGATAATCGTCCAGGCTGATAATCCGTCGACCCCTACAAAATACTATATATCTAGTGACCAGAGTATCATAAAGACTTGAAAGTGAACTGGTTTGACTTGAATCCGATATTTTATTGATTCTACACTGTAATGATATTTGGATGCTGATACGATATGTATTGCGATTTTTAAGAATTGTGGTGTGACTTTAATCATTTGTTAGTTTTACGAAATGATAAATGATCAGCTTTGTTACTTTTAGTGTGAAACAAAGTTTCAGATTTCAAATTCTGTGCATTTTGTTACAGGATTCATACAGTGAATGCTGTTTTGCTGCTATTTAATGTGGCGTGATTTTAATAAATTCTTTAACTTATTTTCATTTTTACAAAACAATATTAATTCTTAAATCCCAAGAATCGATTAGTCTAGCCTGTTTTTAGTTTACGAAGGGAACATTGTAGCAATAAGTTTTGTGCTTTGTTGTTTTTGATATGAAACAAAGTTTCAGATTTCAAATTCTGTCAATTTTCTTACAATATTTAAACAGTAAATGCCGTTTTGGCGCTGTTTAATGTGCCATGATTTTAATCAATTCTCATTATGACACAATGTCGATTCATAAAGAATTGATTAGTCTAGCCTGTTTTCAGTTAACTAACCGAACATTGTAGCAATAAGCTTTGTGCTTTGTTACTTTTAATATGGAACAAAGTATCAGATTTCAAATTCTGTCCATTTTATTATGGTATTCAAAGAATAAATGCTGTTTTGCTGCTGTTTAGTGTGGTGTGCTTTTAATCAATTCTCTAACTGATTTTCATTTTTACGACTCAATATTGATTTGTTAAATCCCAAGAATTGATTAGTCTAGCCTGGTTTCAGTTAATGAACGGACCATTGTAGCGATAAGCTTTGTGCTTTGTTACTTTTGATGTGAAATAAAGCTTCAGATTTCAAATTATGTCTATTTTATTACAATGTTCAAACAATAAGTGCAATTTTGGCGCTGTTTAATGTGACGTAATTTTAATCGATTCTCATTTTCCAACACAATATAAATTCATAAATCCCAAGAATCAATCTAGCTTGTTTTCAGTTAATGAGTGGAACATTGTAGCGCTCCTCCCATTAAATAAATCGTAATAAGCTTTGTGCTTTGTTGCTTTTGATATGAAACTAAGTCTCAAAGATTTCTGTGTGTTTTACTGCAGGATTCAGTCAATAAACACTGTTTTGGTGCTGTTTAATGTTGCATGATTTTAATCGATTCTCATTTTTATAAGACAATATTAATTCTTAAATCCCAAGAATTGATTAGTCTAGCTTTTTTTCAGTTAACGAAGGGAACATTGTAGCGATAAGCTTTGTGCTTTGTTACTTTTGATACAAAACAAAGTCTCCGATTTCAAATTCTGTGGGTTATAATATTCAAACAATAAATACTATTTTGGCGCTGTTTTGTGTGGCGTGATTTTAATTGTTTCTCATTTTTATGAAACAACATCAGTTCTTAAATCCCAAGAACTGATTAGTCTAGCCTGTTTTTAGTTAACGAAGGGAACATTGTAGCAATAAGCTTTCTGCTTTGTTACTTTTGATATGAAATAAAGCCTCAGATTTCAATTATGTCTATTACAGTTTTCAAACAATGAATGCTGTTTAGGGGCTGTTTAATATGCCATGATTTTAATCGATTTTCATTTTTACCGAACAATGTCGATTCATAAATCCCAAGAATTGATTAGTCTAGCCCCGTTTCAGTTAACGAGCAGAACATTGTAGCGATAAGCTTTGTGCTTTGTTAGTTTTGATACAAAAAAAGTCTCTGATTTCGAATTCTGTAGGTTTTAATATAATATTCAAACAATAAATGCCATTTTGGTGCTGTTTTATGTGGCATGGTTTTAATTGTTTCTCATTTTTTATAAAACAGCATCAGTTCTTAAATCCCAATAATCGATTAGTCTAACCTGTTTTCAGCTAACGAGTGGAAAGTTGTAGCAAAAAGAAAATGAAATAAAGGCTCAGATTTCAAATTCTCTCTGATTTCATTACATTTTATTACAGTATTCAAACAATAAATGCCGCGGTTTATTATGGCGCGATTTTAATCGATTCTCATTTTTACGAAACAGTATTGACTCATAAATCCCAAT